>OY757907.1:72703674-72766174 GCA_963585895.1 Sepioteuthis lessoniana
TGCCCATATATATATATACACACACACATACATATAGATATAACCCAGGACATTAGCCCAGCGGTTAGAGTGTTCGCCATTGGCCCGGGAGACCTGGGTTCAATCCCAGGTCGAGTCATACCAAAGACTTTAAAAATGGAACTTGATACCACCTTGCTTAACACTCAGCATTATAAGGTACGGTTCAAGGGTAAAGTGGAGAGATCCTGGGAATGGAGTAGCGCCCTCCCCTACACCTTGGTGTAGTAGCTATCGAAAAGGGAGCCTTCGGGTCACCCTCGACTATGGTCGCTAACTTTTTACTTAGATATAGATATACACACACATACACACACACACACATATATATACATATATATATATATTCATACACATATATATAAACATATATATATGTATATACATGCACACATATATATATAAACACACACACACATATATATATATATATATATGTACACATATATATATAAATATACGCACATACATATATGTATACATATACATATATATATATATATATATTTAAATACAAATACACATATATATACAAATATATACATACACATACACATATACATATATATATATATATATGCATATATATATACATATGTACATATATATATATACATACACACATATTGATATATACATACACACATATATATATACTCATATATATACATACATATATATATATATATTATATACACACACACACACATACATATATATATATATATATATATATATATATATATATATATATATATATACATACACACACATAAGTATATATACACTAGGGTAGGTCGATTTTGGAACTGTAAAAAGAATAACGCGGTGAAAGTTGCAAAATAACATCAGAAATTACCCCATGAAATATTTTTTTTCAAAATTTTGTATTTTTGCGAAATCGCATTTAAAGACATAATATTTTGTGATTTTAGTCGTGATATCGGTGACGCTGGAAACCTGTATCCATAAAATTCAAACTGAGAGTAAAGGAAAATTAAATAATAAAATTTATTAAATAATTGATATTTTAAAGTTATTATTCATTTTCATATTATTTTTAATCAAATGACCAAAAATAAAAATAGAATACATTAAAATATATAGTTTAAAATACAAATAACGACTTACTATACCTCGTTTTATTTACTGTATATTTTTTCGGCTTTCACCGGTGGTAAATATCTCTGAAGTATTTCGGTTTGTTTATGTTTTTTACCCTTATAATTAACGCAAATATATATATTTCGCAAAGTAGACATACTATTAAAATATTTAAACATTTTATAATTATTGTAATTTATTTATATTTTAAAATTTAGTGTTTTTTTAAGTGAAAAGTCGGTTTACGAGTTAATTTTGGAACTAAACAGTACAAAACTGTTGTGTGGTAAATAAACATTATTACTTTTTTTTAATGAATTTCGAAATTTATTTACAATTTTTTAAAAACATCTTTGTGTATTTTCAGACAATATATATATATATATATATATATATATATATATATATATATATATATATATATATATATATTCTTTTTACAGATGTTTTGATTAAAAAATGGCAGGAAAAAAACACTGGAGTTTCCACTCGAAATAAAGGTGCAATTAAATCTTCAGGTTTACCATCACCATTGGATAAAACTGAGACAGGAACTTGTCGACAAATAATTCAATACAGCTATTTTTTAATGAACACTTATCCCCACCTTTCTTGTTTAGGTATTTCTAAATTAATAGCAAAGGACGTGGTAGATATTTGGAAGGCTGTCAACCCTCGTTTGCCTTTGTTAAAGGAAATTAGTGTTGTCAACAAGGTGAAAATTCTATGCTTTCAGAAGGCAAAGCAAATAAGTAGGAAACATCTACCTGCTGCCCAAATAAAATTCTGGAAGGAAAAGTTGGATACATTATTTGATATATCATCATGTTCGTGCAACCTACCAATTTTAAGTTGTGACAATATTAATGTCAAATGCACCAAAGAAAATTGCCAGACTACGCACATCATCTGCACTTGTCCTCTGACAAAAAAGCCAACAAAAAATATGAAGATATCCCCTCCAATAGCTTCAACATTATATGTTCAGGGTGATTCTTCCCATTCTTACTCGTCTTCTCCAAGTGATGAAACAGAGAATCATAAACAGCTAGATAGTCCTCTCCAAGTGCCTTATAACCTCACAAAAATTCCAAGGTATACTCTTGAGTTAGTTAGGGGTGATATATTTTCTAATCTTGGAGCCAGCCTTACCCATGCCTTGCTCTTGGATTTGAGGGCTATTGGCCTTTTTATCCCTAATATAGATATAAAGAATATCTATATGGATAAATGTAAAATAGAGCCAAGGCTAAAGTGAAAAAAAATGCCTATGAAAAGCAAAATGAAAATGTGGAGAATCTTCTTTGTATTGGAGTTGATAGGAGGAAAAAGACACACTTCACTACAAGGAATCAGTGGAGGAAAATGGAAGTAAAATTCTGAAAAAGCCAAAAGACCTAATGCCACTTGACAATCACAAAGGAGACACCAAATGAGAGTATATATTTGACTTACAGGGTTCTTCCTGATATTGGTGCAACTGGTACACTATTAAGGCTGTCCTTGTTGACAACACGAATGCAAATACAGGCTGTGAAGGTGGACTTGTTACACTTTTAGAAAAAATAAATAAAAATAAATCTTCACACCATTGGTTGCTCCTTACATCAAAATGAACGTCCATTTAGAGCTCTATTCAAACATTTAGATGGCACCACAAAAAAGCCACACTACATTCAATGGTCCATTTGGTAAATTATGTGCAAATGATTGCCATAATTTACCCCCCAAAACTTTTTCAGCTGTTGAGAATCCCCTGGAGTTTCATTTTGGAATGAAAGATATGGATAGCCTTAGTAGTGACCAAAGACTACTCTATGAATATACAGTTGGTATTTCTAGAGGTAAGGTGGACCCTAGATTTGCATCGTGGAAAATTGGTCCATTAAACCAGGCAAGGTGGTTAACTTTGGCCATCAGGCTCATGCGCTTATGGACTCGTGGGGCGTGGGGCATATCCACAGAATCTTTCGACCAAACTATATAGTTTGATAAATTTTATTGTGAATGTTCATGCTATTTGTTGGTTTGATATAAAAAAAATGTAACAAGTTCCATCACCATCAAATTTATATTTACAATATCATTGACAGGATACGAAAGAAACCAAATGAGGTTCAAAGGATTATATTTAAAAACCTCCAGTATAATGCCTTGGCATTACTTCTGGAGAATGTTTTATTTTCAATGGTGAAATTTGATGAACCTGAAGTGAGAGAAGAGGGTATAAAAAGAATTTTGGCCATTAGGTACGTTTATATTTATTCATACAAAACTGGTTGAAGTACTTGTGCCAATTTATTGAAACATTTTAAGATTACATCTGATTTCACCAAATATTATTAAAGCAGAACAAATTGCATTTAAAAATTAAACTCAAATTATTTTTTATATTCTTTCAGAAGAGGGAAGCCAGTCAAGAAAAGATTTTAAAAGATCCCAAATATCAACTTTAAAGCTGTGCACTAGAATGATTTAATTGATTTGTCAGTAAATGGAGTCTGTGAGCCACCACTCACACTAGACTTTTCTGACGATGAATTACAGAATTCATTATTAACTGGTGAAAAGATTAAGTTGCCATATTTTCCTTCACATTCCCAAGGTGTGGAATGGGCAGTTAAGTTAGTAACGGAGGCTTCTCAATCCGTGTATGGCTTTGAAGCAAGACACAAGCACATACTTGCAAAAGATTTGTGCCAACAATTGAGAGCAGCGTTTTAAACTAAGGGCTCATATATGGAACTATTTGATTCCATATATTAAAAATTATTTAACAATTATTTGTTTTTCCATATTTGTTCATTTGTTGTATTTCAATTCATATCAGGAAAAAGTTTTTTTTCAATATATTCGAATATTACTGCTTGAATAATAGCATTTTAGATTCGACACAGGTAAAGCAGGGTGGGGTAGAGGTTCCATTTTCAATTTGAAGTTTTGTTACAATTTATTTATTATGTTTCCATAAAATAAAATAAGATTTCCTAATATAAATACTGAAATTGTGTGGTTTTTACATCAATATTTAGGCCAAATCTGGCAAAATCGAGGACAATTCAGTACGTGTTTATTCAAAATCTTTCATGGCAAATTAGCAAAAAACCGTTCAAGATTCAGATCTAATTTTTGGTTTGAGTATTTAATAGGTATATACACAACTCTCAGTGCATTATTCTTTTTCATATTTAAAAAAAAAAAGTGAAAATCAACCTACCCTAATACACAGCATACACACATATATACCCACATACACACATTCATATAGACATATACAACATATACATACACATATACACACACATATATATATACATACACAAACATATTTATACATACACATATATATACGTACACACACACATATATATATACATATACATATATATATATATATATACACACACGCATATGTATATATACATAGAAACACATATATATACACACATATATATATATATTTGCATATATGTATATATACATACACATATATATATATATACACAAATATATAAATACACATATATATATATACAGAGATATATATATACATACATATACATACACAGATATATATATATATATATATATATATATATATATATATATATATATATATATGCACATATATACATATATACGTACACACATATATATATACATACATATATATATACGTCCATATATATACGTACATGCATATACATATATATACATACATATATATACATGCATATATATATACATATACATTCGTATATATACATATATATATGGATATACATATATATATATATATATATATCCATATATATTTATACGTACATATCTATCCATATATATACATATATATATATATATATACAATATATATGTATATACATACGTATATATATAAACATACGTATATATATAAACATATGAATATATACATGCATATATGTATACATACATATATATATCCATATATATATACATATATATATATACATATAAATATATACATATATATATACATATATATATATATACATATATTAAGAAACCTATATATATACATACATATACATATACATACAGAGACATTTATATATATACATACACACATATATATATACATACACACACATATATATACATAAACATATATATATATATATACACACACACACACACATATATATGTACATACACATATATATGTATATATATATAGATACATATATATACATGCATATATATACATAAATGTATATATCCATACACATATATATGCATATACATACACATATATATTTATACATATGAATACGCATATATATATACATATACATACATATATATATTTAAATATACATACACATATATATACATATACATACACATATATATACATATACATGCACATATATATACATACCCACACACACATATATATACGCACACACACATATATATATACATATATATATATATGCACACATATATATATACACACACATATATATATACACACACATATATATATACACGTATGTACATACATATATATATATTTTTACATACACATACACATATATACATACAAATATATATATACATACATATATATATATACATACATATATATATACATGTGTATATTTTTATACACATACACACACACACATATATATATCTACATGCTCACATATATATATGCTCATATATATACATACACATATATATATACATAATCATATATATTTATACACACACACATATATATACACACATACACACATATATATAAACATACAATCGGATATATACATATATACACACAAATATACACATATACACATATATATATACACATATATATACATACACAAATATATATACATACCCACACATATGTATATACATTCACATATATGTATATATACTTACACACACACACAGATATATATATATACATATGAATTCCCATATATATATATATACATGCACATATATATATATATATACATACACACATATATATATACATACATACGCATATATATATACATACATATACATACACAGATATATATACACATTTACATATATATATATACATACACATATATATACATATATATATATATATACACACACATATATATACATACATACACACATATATATATGCATACTTACACATATATAGATATGTACACATATATATATACATGCACACACATACACATATACATACATACAAACACACACATATATATATATATATATACACATACATATATATATACATATATATATATACATACATACGCATATACATACATATACATATACATGTATATACATACATATACACACATATATATACATGCATATATATATACATACACATATATATACATACATATATATACATATATATACATACATATATATATATATATATATATATACATGCACATATATATATACATATATAAATATATATACGTACATATATATATATATATATATATATATACATACACATATATATATACATACATACACACAGATATATACATATATATACACACACATATATATACATGCACATATATATACATATATAGACATATATATATACATACATACACATATATATATATACGTACATACACATATATATATACATACATATATACATATATATACATACATATACACACACACACATATATATATATACATACACGCATATATACATATACATATATGTTTATATATATATGTATGTACACCCATATATAAATGTATACACGTACATACATGTATACATACCCACAAACATATACATATATATTTACACACAATCATATATATATATATATATATATATATATATATATATATATATATATATATATATAAGTACACGCACATACGTATTAATATATACACACACTCAGAGCTTTGTATATATATATATATATATATATATATATATATATATATATATATATATATATATAAACACACAAGCAAATATATATACGTGCGCACATATACAAGTGTATACATACACATACACATATATATTTATATATATTCATGTCTTATACAAATACCACGTAACCGCTTTCTAAATAGATATCATGATTACATCATTATCAGATTGGAATATCTTTTTCAAGTGTGCATTCTTGTTGGTGTACTTTTGTTTTTGCTTTTTTAGTAGTACAACTATTGTTAAGTTATTTTGTATGATGACCTTTCATTAATTTAATACCAAATCCTGTCGATACATTCTTCATGTCTGTGATTTTCAAGGGAATAGCGTCTAGGTAATCTTTTGTTAATTGAGCCAGAACTCATTTGTTAGTACACAGTTAAATCTTTCCAAGTAGGGCTTTTTTTTGCACACAGTTTAATAGTTTCAAGAATTGCTATGTGATACTTATTCACTTTAATAATATTCATTTGTTTTCCCGCTGTCAAATGGTATCGAAGAGAAAATGATTAAACAGTTCTATTTGACTGATTCAGGTTGAGGTGACTATGGAGTAATTGTAATGAAGGGTAACTCCAGATTCCCCAGAGCTCCAGCCCTTGATGCATCTTAGCGTAATATCCAAGACTCTCATTGAATTAGGGGGGGGGGTATTACTCTTCTGCTTGGGTGCAGTTGGTGTGTTCTGTAGCCTCGGCAAGCTGGGCTCCGCAGAAGTAAGAGTAGCAGGATTTTTAAGATTTTTTTTTTTTTATTTCTCCGTTTTATTTATTTCTTGTATTCTCCTTCATTCCAACTCTTCTGGGGAAGAAGGATCTCTTGTGGTTTTTTGATTAAGAATCTTGAGCAATTTTTGTTCCTGGGAACAATACTTTAGGGACCACCACCAATGTTGTTAATAACTTAATTCATGCTGTTTAATAGGCGAATATGGCCAATCCTTACACTGGCGCTACGATGCCTAGAGAGGTTCCACAGTGGCTACCATATGCGATATTTAGATTATCTATAACAATGCTCACCCACTGACTTCCAAAACAATTAACTGATGTTTCGAGAAACCCAACGAAATTGGCTTCATTTCTACGTAGAACATTATTAATTAGATAAAGGCGTGTTGCCAATTGCTTGTATCATTAGCAACAAAAATTAAGTAGTATCTTCAGTTTTGTACAAATCTTTATCTGCAGGAATAAACTTTAAACGAGGAAAAACACTTTTGTTTTTTACCTATTAACTACTGGATTACGAAAATTATTTTGTTGAACAGGAAAGTAATATTAACTGGACAACCTGGAAACTCCGTAGGTTTTTCTTAAGAGAGTTCATCATGATCAAAATGCTCTCAATAGGAAGGATGGTTGGGTTTTATGCCATATCAACCTTTGTAGGTTATTTAACACCAAATCCATTTTTTATGCAAATTGTCAGTCCTATTTCAAACAATTCAGTTTAGCATGAGTACACAGCTTAATTTCTAACAATTTCTATTTCAAGCTACTCAGTTTATTCAAATAGTTCTAATTCGGTTAATTCAGTTTAGTATAAGTATAGATTTTGTTTACATATAGTTAAATGTCAAAACACTTCTATATCAAACAATTCAGTTTAACGTAAGTAGAGATTCAATGTCAAAAACCGCTCCATTTCAAAATTCATTTTAGCATAAGCACGCAGTTTTAATATAAGTACAGTTTAACTGTCAAAAACATTTCTATTTCAAGCTATTCAGTTTAGTCAAAGAGTTCTAATTCAAACAATTCAATTTAGCATGAGTAAGCAGTTAGTTCTATTTAACCCGTAGATAGGGTCCTATCAGGTCCTACCATTCCGGGTCAGAATGAACCTGTGAGCAATGGCAATGAAGGGATGCTCTGCATTCCCCCCAAAGCTCCAGCATCACGAGAACCTCACCATCAGATTGTTTAGTGTCATATCCTTGACACTCATTGGTGGGGTGTTACCCCTCTACAGAGCTGCCGTCAGTGTATTCTACAGTACCAGCCGACTGGACAATATGCAGCGTTAACGTCAAAACAGTTTTATATCAGATAATTCAGTTTAGCGTAAGTACACAGTTTATATGTCAAAACAGTTCTATTTCGAGCAATTCAGTTTAGCATAAATACACAGTTTAAATGTCAAAACAGTTCTATTTTAAACAATTCAGTTCAGCATAAATATGAAGTTTAAATGCAAAAAAAACGGTAAACTCATACCAGTGTTTAGTGGTAGATAGGACCCTTATTAGGTGCTACCACGCCGGGCCAGAGTGGATCTGGGAGCGATGGCAATGAAGGGGTACTCCACATTCCACAAAGCTCCAACATTGCTGGAACCTCACCATCAAATTGTTTAATGTCATATCCTGGACATTCGTTGAGGGTGTCTTACTCCTCTGCAGGGAAGCAGTCGGTGTATTCTATAGCCCAAACCGACTGGGCAATCAATAGGAAGGAGTAAAGGATTCTAATATGCGTTTCATTGTTGACAGTCGTGTTTGATGATATTGATGCTGTTATTTAGAAAGGAATGAAAGATTCTAATGAGCATTTCGTAGTTAACAGCTGTCCACGATGATACTGATGTTTCTCTTCAAGAATTTATGGCGGATCCAAATTAGCATTTCACAGTTAACTGTGGTACATTACGATATTGTTGCTTCTATTTAGGAATTATTAACTATTTCTAATTAGCATTTCATAGTTATTTCATTATTTCGAGAATTCGGATGATCGAAATAATGATTGCTTTTAACGGCATGTGAATCCATCTAGGGTTATTTTATACCTACAGGTTATAAAATTACGTAAATTGTACGTTTATATTTACTTTATTGTGTAGTTACGTAAAAAAAATTTTCCACAAGGTTCTATTGCAAAAAAAAAAAAAAAATAGAGATTTTATGTAATTTTTTTAGCACTAAATTTTTTTCTAGTTAAACTCGGTGTTCGAAGCTGGGAGATTTCGTTTGTAAAGGTCAAGGCTTGAGTAGACTTTCATGGACATGTCAATCAATAATAAAAAAATTTAAAGAAGGACTGTTGTTTGGGTAGAAGCAGCTGATATTTTGTCAAGCACGTGTTAATAAAAAGGACTTACTTATGATGTGTGATTGAACGATTGCATAAGGATTAAATTTAGGATGTAGATATAAGGAAAGGTTTTGCTGACTGCAGAAGAGCCCAGACCGAGTTGTAGACGACAGATGACGAGGGATCTCGACAAAGGAGTCCCGGGGAAAACCCCGAAAGTGGGTGGCCGGCCAGCGGAAAAGTGTCCGTCTGTCATACTTTCGTCTCGCACCTGTTCAACAGTCTATCTTGTTGACACATTTCTTCACCATCTCTCTTTTCGCCGACTGCTAGACATTTTTGTCTAGCAATAGATTTCTTATCAAGAGAGTCAACAAAAAGCATTTTGTGTACATCTCTTTGTATCACAGTGAGGTGAGGTACTACCTTTTACGTGATGCCACAATGTTACAATATGATATCTTGTATTATTATCTAAAACAAAAATAATTGCACAGTTCTTTTTTATCCATATCATCATCATCATGTCATACTGCCAGCACGGATCTTCCAAACCTTCTCTCACCACCCGTCCCTTTCGTCCATTGCTCAAGCCTATAACCCGTATCGACACAGATCTGTTGTATATGGGGTCTAGCTTGTCATTCTGGCTTTGTTCGTCCATGTGAAGGGGTTCACATGAGTATATCGCTTATGAGTTCCTTTTTACTCCTCCAGCAGTGTCCTGCGTGTCTGGTTCCTCTAACTTTTTTCGTGATGGGTGGTTGGTAACCATATAGCTGCTGTTTTATGGGGACTGCCTCCAGGAATTGTTCAATATTGCTCGCATCATTCTTGAGTAATTGCCGTCTATCTTGTTCTCCATATGTTTAGTTAGTGCCCATGTGGTGCATCCATATAACAGTATCGACACGACTGCTGCTTGGAAAAATTACGCTTTATTTTATCGGTCAGGTCTGATTTCCATATGACCGATAGTCTATCGATAGCTGCTCATGCCTTTGCTAGTCGTGTGTTGATGTCTTTCTCGGTGGATGAGACACTGTTTCCTAGGTAGGTGAACTTGTCCACTAGTTTCAGAGAACTACGATTTAGTGTGGAAATGTCTCCTCTTTGATTAAAGCACAAGTTTTCCGTCTTGTCTGCGTTTATATGGAGGCTTATGCCAGCAGCTGCTCATTCCAGACTATGCAGCAGGGTTTCGGCTTGGGCGGGTGTATTTGCCAGAAGCGCTATGTCATCGGCTTAGTCGGCGTCGGTAATTGTTTGTGCAGGGTATCTTCTGCTTCTTTCCCTTGCCAGCTTGAAACCGTTATCTTTTATAATGTCAATAGACGTTCTAAGCACGTAGTCTAGGCAGATGATAAACAGGATTGGGGAAAACGTGTCTCCTTACAGCTCACCTACAATGTCGAAGTAGTCTGTGTATCCATCAGAGGAGCAGGCTTTTACTTTCATGTTTTTATATAGCATCATTATGGCTAGCCACAGTTTCTTTGAGGAGGCCGAAGGCGAGTAGTATTTGCTCCTTCTTCCCTCTCTATATGGAATCAAAGGCCTTGGAGAAGTCGACAAATAATATTGTTGCCTCTAGGTTTTTGGCACATACACCAAGAATTCGACGGTATTTCTTGGCTTTTCCGAAGTCAACCTTCTTAGGAGGAGGGAGGATGCATCCGTTTGTAGCGTATCTTAAATATCTTGCTCAAATATAAGCTATATTAAGATGTGTCGATTTTTCTGAAACACACACAATAAGTATACATATTTCTTTTCAAGGTTATTTTGATTCTTGACCAAAGATACGAGGATTTTATTTCTCATAGAACCATGTTATCAAAATGTTTATTACTACTAATTATCTACAGCCAAACTCAAAATAAAAAACAACCTAAAATTGCATAGATATATAAGAAGTGTGCTTATTTTTGGACTGCTACATATTTATATATTTGATTACATAATTTCAGTACCTAAGTGTTTAGTAATAAATAATAATAAATATTGTATAATGTTCCACTAGAATTATATATTCCTGGTATCATTGGTTTAGAAGGAAATATAACTAATGTTATTCATATAATTATTTAGAGACGATGATATACACATACAAACACACACACTATATATTATATTATATAGTATAAATTACGTCTAAAGATTTACTTAAAATGCACAACCCATACAGAATATACAATTACAATATATTCTAATAGAGTGCTCAATGCATGGCTATTAGTATCAAAGTACATATATATATATATATATATATATATATATATATATATATATATATATAAATTCACATGCAAAATAGATTATATCATCATTAATCTCAAGTAGAACTCAACAGATATAGTCCATTATGAATTTATATTTCAGAGAATGTACCTTCAGATGGTAAAACTCCATAAAAAAAATTGTTTTACTATATGAAAATGCATCCTCAGAAATAAATTTATAATGGACTAAATCCGCTGAGTTTTACTTGAGATATCTCTCTCTCTCTCTCTCTCTCTCTCTCTCTCTCTCTCTCTCTCTCTCTCTAATTTAATAATAAAGACACGTTTTGTCTATCGAATTTTATTAGGATCCTTTCATGTTTCATGAGAAGTGTTTTGGTTTAAGGTTGGTAGATGAATTCACCGAAATTATCCCGAGCGCATTCGAACCTTTCAAAGATGATCATCACGGAACTTGAAAGGATCCTAACAAAATTATAAAGACAACATGTGTCTTTATTATTTAATCAAACATGCTTAAATGAAGGACTGCAGCCTAACTACACACACCCACACACACACACATATATATGTTCACACACAATTTCTGGTTGCGTAGTATATCCATTGGTTGAATGCTACGCCACTAAAACATATTAACTAAAAAATAAAAATAAAAACGACCTTTTTCTCCTGGCGATGTTCTTTGGTGGAAATTAGTTAAAGAACAATCAAATTACCAACAGAAAAGAACTATACCTCTTTGTCCAATCGCTTTTGTATATATATATATATATATATATATATATATATATATATTCAAACATGTAAGGCAGATAAGCGATAAAGCACGCAAATCTTCTATAATAAATAGGATATTTTGAAAAGCCCAAGATTATGAAGGGGATTATAATAGCTGTAGACAAAGTCTAGAAGAAAAATTATGTATTCTGGAATATGCCGAAAATAAGAAATCGCTGAACGAATAGTGAATAGATTTGTTAAAAGTAAACATGTCTATAGATTTCTTCTTTGTCATTTACGATCTGATTGATTCCATCAATTATTTTCCTGTGTTTGAACTCCTCAGATTTTTAAGTGTGTGTGTGTGTGTGTGTGTGTGTGTGTGTGTGTGTGTGTGTGTGTGTGTGTGTGTGTGTGTGTGTGTGTGTGTGTTAAATTAATAAACTTTTGGACGCGTGACAAATTCCTCATCCATGAAAATACTTGATTAGCCTCTTTTTCTATATTTTTCCGTCTGATGATTGTACGATTCATATCAAACTTTGAATAATGGATTATAAGAGGTTATGGTTTGAATATCTTAGATTTTAAACCCGTTCTACCATAGTACTACTGAGCAATTTTTATGCACCTATTTTTATTTTATCATATATGTATATATATATATATATATGTGTGTGTGTGTGTGTGTGTGTGTGTGTGTGTGTGTGTGTGTGTGTGAAATTTATGCACAAGTTTTAGGTAAATTTTTGATTGATTAGAAATTGTCTTCAGCACGGGAGCATTTTAGAGAGGCTGCTTTAATAAAAATTTTGCTACGATGAATCGTTTATCCTAGCTTATGGTTAATTATTTATAAATATAAACATTTTATAGATACAGATTCTCATGTAAGCAGAACTCTTGTCCCAAGGTTAATTTTAGTCCGGGGGATTTTCAGATTTTCAAAAAAATTTTTTAATGCTACTTGGGTTATTAGTTCAGTCAAAATGCTGGTACAATACTGTTTTTGATATTTGAACCAAATAAATAAGAAAAAGAAAAATGAACAAATTTTCGTATACCGATTTTCTTGGCGAGCACATCTCTTCCCTTCAAAAACTGGCTCGAGCCAATTTTTGTTAGATTCTAATTTTCATCCATTTATTCTCGTATAGTAAAAAGTTTACATTAAACTGTCTCTTTCTTTCTTGAGAGAGAGAGAGAGAGAGAAAGAGAGAGAGAGAGAGAGAGAGAAGGATTAAAGTTACGCAACGCTCAATATTAACTGGTTTCGTTTCTTTGGTAATTGGCATATTAACATTTGTGGATTGTTTAATGGCAAAGCCATCCTTGTAGAACAGAATTTGGCGACCTTTGATGAGGGTGACTCGAAGGCTCTTTTTCAATAGCTACTACACCGAGGTGAAGACGATGGCGCTACTCCATTCACTGGATTGCTCCACTTTACTCTTGATCCTTACTGAGTGTTAAGCCAGACGGCATCAAATTCCATTTTTTGATTCTTTGGTATGACTCGACCTGGGATTGAACCGCGGCCTCCTGGGCCATTCTCAAACACTCTACTCATTAGGTCAATGACCAACCCATAACGGGTGAAAGATTCATGCCTCTTCCACTGATAATAGTCCGAAAGTGAACCTAACAGCTCGACTGGAGTTTGAACTCACCCACTATGATGTCGCAGTCCTGTATGTTTGCCACAATGCCATTGTGTACCAAGTACCCTAAGTAACCAGAGGCAACCTTAAGAAACGAGAGCAGTTACTAACGTAAGGTAGAACTATCTATGAAAGAAATTCTCCAACTGTTTCCCCAGCATACTCTTTCTTCCCAGCTGGCAATTTTGAAGCTTGCTTGTTTGTTTTCTTTTGTTATTTAATTGCATATCAACCAATTGGATTTTTTAATGCAAAATCCATCCTTCGAGAAGAACAGTATTGGTATTATTTAAACCATACCTTGGAGGATAAGAGGGTTCATACTTTTCTAGCGCGACTGGAGTTCGAACTCACTTACTACGATTTCGCTGTCCAGCGCTTTAACCAAGCGCACAAGGACACACCCCGTTTTCCGCTTGATAACAAAAGTTAAGCTGTGATGAGCCAGTACATACACTAACCGTAATCAAGTAAACTTTACAAAGCTTAGAAAGTTATAAGTTGTGCAAAAATGAGCCTTGCTACTACTTAGATGGATGACTAATCTCCAGATAATATAAAACACAAGTGTAGTGTTCTGAGTGTCTGAATACATATTTTAAAAAAAGAAAGAAAGAAAAGGAAGAAAAAAAAAAGAAAGAACAGATGAGATCTGACGTTTTTTGTTCAATTCTCTTAAGAAAGAAAAAATTAAAGTGAAAAAGAAAGAAAGAACTAATCATGTGATTACTAGCTTGCCACATCGAAAGAGAAAGGAAAAGAAATCAGATAAGCTGTCAAGTCAGCGGCTGAAATAAAAAATTTTAAAAAAAATAAAAACTAAGATCTCTGCTGTTTTTGCTGTAATTTTTAAAGAAAGAAAAAAGAAATTGAAAAATAATGAAAGAACGAATCATATAATTTGTGGCTTGCTAAATCGAAAGAGAAAGGAAAAGAAAGCAGACAAGTTCTTGGGAAAGCAAACTGACATCACGACAGAATCGGTTTCTACAGTTTTTGACTTGGTCTACTTGGCAATGCATCTTTTGAATCTACATTTACAACCACAAGGAAGAAAGAGAAAGAGAGAGAGAGTGTGTGTATATATTAAAGACACAGACAATTTGATTTCTAAGTTTGCTATATAAAAGTTGTGTTTTTATTACAATAACATACGAGATACTTTTCATTTATTGATTTATTCTTTTTAAATTTTGAAAAGTTTTTCTAATTTGGATTATAAAAGAGATATTTAATATAAAATTCAACAGTCATTATTAACAGGTGTATTCTTGTTAATGATAACAGGTACAGTAATAAACCTAGGCCGGTGTGTCAGACGCAGCAACCTTAGTAAATTTTAAAAGAGAGAAATAGCCGAAATCAAAAGATTCTTCATGAAGGTTAATACCGAAAGTCAAACAATTGATATTGCCGATCTACCAACTTGGAAGAAATAACTTTGATATACGGTTTGTAATTGATATTTGAAAAAAAAGAGCCGAAAAACATAAATTACAAGTGATTCTGCAAGACTTACAGTTTATGTGTGTGTGTGTGTGTGTGTGTGTGTGTGTGTGTGTGTGTGTGTGTGTGTGTGTGTGTGTGTGTGTGTGTGAGTGTGAAAATGGTAGATCAATGTGTGCATGGATATAACTAATCTTTTCACATGTATTTCAGTCTGTTTATATCTATTACTATCTTTTCCTGTTTATCTATTGGCGATAGCAGTTCTTATCATCGAGTTGAAAAAAGATGACAGATAAAAGAAAGGTTATCTATTTAGATCGACATTAATATATTTACAAGAAAAATCGACAGTAAGACCGTTATGTCTTCTAGTTCCAATATTGGTACTTTTATGAGAAGGAATTAAAATTCTGGATTTTGTTAAGACTCTTTCTGCTGTCATCCACTTGATGAAACTCCAATACAAATACTGGATTATTAGATTTGAATTCAATAACGACCGATATCCTCATAATTTTTTTATCTTTGCGATAATTCTGCGTGAATAACCATTTGAAATCAATTTGATGAAAATCAACTTTCAACTAATTTCATCAAGACAAATTAATTGATATTATTTGTTGATCACAATCATTGAAACAACAATGACACTTAGGGATGTAATTTGTGGAAGTCACTGCTCTAACGTGCAGATTAAACAAGAATAACAACACTTACTAGCTCCGCGGCCCCAGCTAGCATCCGGCTGGAAGACAAAAAGTAGAACGGGGGGTAACCCAATACCGAACCTGTAACACCTGAAACATGACTGAAGCAAGCCGGTGAATATATACACTAATCACTGTCCAGAGAATCGACTTGGCCACCTTCGAATTATGGAACGTCCCAATGTCGATATAATCTTATTTCAACTCGTAATTCACTATTTCGCATGTGAGCACTGACTCATAGCCACTGAGCATTACGAGAGAATTCCAACAGTAGTTTTTAAAATTTGTTCAGATTCTTATTCTTTGAACCAAAGAACCTCCAGGTATTTATCCCCACAAATGTTTCTCTGAGCAATGCATAGAAATCAGTTCTCAAAGTGAGAATATAATGAAAAATTCGCTATTTACGACTGTTTTACTGAAAGTGATATCAACCGACGTTTAGGTAAAGCTTGGATTGCAATTAACAAGTTATTGACTACACGGAAATCAGATCACTGATAGGATAAAAGGGGAATTCTTCCAAGCTGTAGCCATCTTCTAACTACTGCATGGTTGCACAACTTAAATACTAACGAAACGTTTGGATAAAAAGCTACATAGTAAATATATACGGATGCAAAAAGATAAAAATCAGCAGCTCAGTTCAAATGACAGCAAAATTTCACTATATATATTAGAAAATAGAAACGTTCTTGGTTATAATCGTAGAAAATTGACATGGCATCAAATGACCAAAACCTGGACGAGACTGTTTACATTTCACACAGGGCTAGTACCCTTGGGAAAGGTAAGAGTCCAATTACTCTTCCTCCAACTATGGGTAAACAGGGCAAACTGGGCTCTTTATTGTAACCAGTCAGAGAGAAGGAAAACTGATTTCAAACATGTTATACTTCTTAGAAATTGGTTGAGTTGGGTTGGTTTCGTTTCGTTTCGTTGTATAGCACATCAACCATTATAGGTTATTAATGCTAAATCTATTTTCATACTTATAAACAGTTCGATTTCAAACAATTCAGTTTAGCAGAAGTACAGTTTCAAAGTCAAAAACAGTTCTATTCCAAACATTTCAGTTTAGTATAAGTACACAGTTCAGTTCCATCCGGTCTATAGGTAGGACCCTATAAGGTGCCACTTCTCCGAACCAGAGTGGACCTGGGAGCCATGGCAATGAAGGAGCACACTGCACTCCCCAAAGCTCCAGCACCACTGGAACCTCACCGTAAGATTGTTTAGTGTCACATCCAAGACAATGCAGAGAAGCAGTCAATGCAATGCGCTTAAAATTGACTTTGTGTCACATACTCCTCGTTTGGAACGGTTTGAGATTATATATATATATATATATATATATATATATATATATATATATATATATATATAAAGGAAACATACCGAGATCCAGAAATAAATTAGCAAATTATCTCAAAATTGCTCATTAACAAATTAATTGCTGATGTCCCCCTTTATAACGAAATAAACTAGTCTAGAGAGCCCCTGTGGTGTAATGGTCAAAGTTCTGGACTCTGGCCTTGAAGGAAGCCTGTTCGAACTCCAGTCACAATATTATGTTTACTTTCAGACACAAAACCTTGGGAATGGTATGAACCCACTTATCCTTCCAGCGATGGGTTTAATAATACCACAACTGTTCTTCTACAAGGATGACTTTGGCATTTAATACCCCACGAAGGTTGATTAGCCATCAAAGAAAGAAAGAGAAATCAGCTTCATTTTTGCACACAATAAAATAAAACGAAAATTCTTTAAAACAGCTACTGTTTCAGTGCTACTGTGTGGTTGCGTCGCCTGTCTTATAAATAAGCAAGGAAATATACACTTTCAAAAGATTTACAGTTTCATCCTGTAAATCTACTCTAAACTTTCGACTTTATTTCTTTCAAGAGAAAATCTAACATTCTGTTCCTTCAAGTTATGCAGTTAATTTCTGCTTCGCTTCATTATTTTCAGTAGAAGAAAAATATTGTTTACATGTTTATAGGTACAATCAATCCGGCTCTGAGTGGACCTGGGAATAATGGCAATGAAGGAGGACTCTACACTTCCCAAATCTCAAGGACTGGAGCCTCCCCATCAAATACCCCGTGGATCACTTGTTTTTTTTGTTTTTTTTTTGTTTTTGTTTTTGCGGGGGTGAGATTACTTTTCTGTAGAATTTTCTTAGCTCCACCGACAGAAAGAATGTAAAAGTTATTCGAAGAAATGTTTTGAACGTCAAGGAGATTATTTTGAAAAAGATTTATGTTTTATTCATTGCTCATTTTTTTTTTTTTTTTGTAAATAAATCATCCGTCTCAATATCTTTTGAATACACCTCACATGATGCTATCATACGGCAAAAACCGCACATCGTTGCAAAAGATTTCTTTTATGTTATACCGTAAAAAATGCACGTTAAGAATGAACAATTTCCTGTCAAAACGGAAGTTACTAACATTGGGTCTGCGTCGCACTCAGATAAGGAACAGATTTCTGTGTGGTTGAATATGTGATGAAGGAAGATGATTCCGAGAGAAGATTTTATTTTAATTTGAAATTTCGATTTCTGTGGCTACGAATTTCAAAATCTCGAGTTGAAAAGGAATTCTTCTGAACGTTTTACAAATTTCACAACGTCTCAACAAAAGGGTTTAAATTTACGCTAAATATTGTGATTGGACAATGTTGGCATTAAATCTAAAAAGAAAAAAAAATCAACATTTACAGAGGAATAAAAAAATTAAAAGATTTTAATTTCTTCATGAAATAATTATACCTTCGTTTTAGCCGTATTATTAAATCAAGGCAATCATTTCATTTTAATCTTATGATTCAATATTGCAGTGACGACAAGAGAGACAACTCAATGCGAGGATATTTTCAATTTGAAATTTTTATTTGTTTCTCCTTCTTTCCTCTTCTTTCTTTCAACGCGAGTGATTTGAAAGGATGTTTCTGTATCCTTAATTTGCTCATCTCGTATCCTGAATAAGCAGGAATACTTTTGCAAGATGGATACCGTTTACAGCGCGATGAGAGAATGTTAATTAATACCGAGTGTGAACTTCTGGCAGGGATAGGGTGATTCATCTATATCTCAAAATGCCAGAGAATCAATTACTTTTCATTTTTAGGACAAATTCTGGTTTGTGTTTATACCATTGGTCAGTATGTTCGAACTTTAACCTCTTGCATGATTCCCAGTGGGTCACCTTTCCCACCCAGTTACGATTACTCTAGCATTACGTTTGCACCAGTTTATTGCATTCGCTTATGTGATTAGTCCTACGTATTACATATTTTAGTCCTTGTGGTTTTATTTTGCGCAGCTATTGGTATAGATTCAGTTTCTCTCCTCACGTATTCCTTTTGTTGCCTAAATCAGCTCATTTCGCGTGCAATATCCTAAGTCTGTCTCTAAACATACCCATACAATTTTTTCCTTCCAAATTTGTTTTGTAGATTTTGTTTCATTGATGTGCTTGTGTTTTTCTTCAATTTATTTCTTAATTTTGCTGTTATTAGTGGCTGTACTCATTCTTTCTCTGCTATTTTTATTACTATTTAACTGGTTGCGATTTTCTCAATCCAGTTATAAACGGTTGTCTTTCACTGGAATCTGTGTGACAGCAATTCTTTTTAGATCTCCTGGACTCTTCCGAGTATTCTTGCTGATTTCAACAATCCCGGTGTCTATATGGCTGCGATTCTTTCTCATTTCCAGTTTTCTTTCCAAGCTCTTGGGGACCGTTCCAAACGCGTCAATTGCAACAAGCATCATCGTTACCCACATATTCTAGATCGTTTAGCTCTTCAAATCTTGTGATTTTAGATTAATTAACGTTCGTCGTGACCGTAGTGGAAGTTAAGAGTCGTTCCCACAACCACGATTTGTTTTTCCTACCCACGTTCTTTCTTTATTCCCAGAGATTTTAGTCGGGACCAGTGAGTGCGTGTATGAGTGTGTAAAATTGCAATAGCTGTTTTTGGAGGAGGAATTGCAATAGCTTCGTTTTTCATTCTTAGCATTCGCATGCAGTGGAATCATGTCCAGCGGGCTAGAACAGAATGCAATACAGCACGTAAAATACGATCCATTTTAAGCCGATTTATTTATTTTAGTTTATTTTTTTAGTACAGAGGATTTTTTGGCAGCATTACGGAGTGTTTGTTCTTAGCAGTTAAGTAGAGGCATCTAGAAAAATACAGATCTGCAAAATGCTCAAGTGCATACCGAGATATTTTGTAGGGAAAGACAAGGAAGAAAAGAAATAGCAAAAGAAGGAGAAATTGCTTTTCATATGCGATTATTAATTAATGACTTATAAAAGATGGATTCATAAGATTCTAAGTCTTATAAAAGAATCAAAATTGACTAAATAGAATAATGAAACTGATATAACAACCAGAATCATCTGCCAGCAGAAAATAATAAAACATTACGTCACCACAATATTCAACAGCCCAGCCAATTAAAATGTTTAGAATCAAAATGTTGCTGATTCACGTTCCAGATGCGAAATTTAAGATATTTAAAACAAAAAGAAAAGATTTTTGCGTTCGCTGTCGCAAGGTAAAGACACATTTTCTTTCTCCTCGTTTGGCTTAATTTCACACCAGCACTCACACATCCCTAATTTATTTTTCACTTAAAACTGCACACAGAAATCTTTCTCAAGATTGGCTGGGACTTTCTTTTGTGAAAAAACTTTTTTGTATTTGGCATACATTATAAACATTTTATGCATTCTTGTGTACCTTTGTATTACAATGCATAAAACATTGTTTTGTTTAAATACCGGGATCTTCATTGCGTTTATTTTCATTTATTCTCTAACCCTATTTTATCATTCATATTTCTTACACATACAAAAATGATAAACGAAAGCGGTATGAAGAGAGGACACTTGTGGTTTCATATCATTTGAGTACATGACCTGTTTGAGAGTTGCAAATATTATCAACTTGTGAAAATTACAATCCTGAAATTTTCTCAGTGTAAGACTTAGAGATCATAAGTAAAATTCCTAGTTGGTGATAATGCTGGAGCAAATGCGTGAGATAAAAGAGACTTGCTATCACTTTGTCTCCAACAATGATCTTTTTTTTTTCGCCGCAAAGACGCAAATAATAGTGATAATTATGAAGGCTATTGATTCAGATTTTTCACCGTCTTTAATTAAGTCTAAAGAGCACAGAAGATATTTCCAGTGATTTTCTTCATCAGTAATTGCGTGAAAATTGATTACTTTTACTGTTCTTGACAAAGTTATTTTTTTAGTTCTTCTCACAAAGCTTACTCGGGTAACTCGGGAAGTTTGATACCTAGCAACTATGACTACAAGACCATTGGTAATCATTTCAATTCTAAATAGGTACTATTTACCAACCCCTCCGCTCGGGCAGGATATGACACAAGGTCAATTTTTAAGCGGAGTTTAACAGGTTTGAATTCAGAGTTTTCCTTCTCCTAGACTAGTTGCCTCACCAAGGCTGAAGAACCTAGTCCGTCCTACTATTTACCCATAGCTGGAGGGAGAATAAGGGGGTTCATACCTTTCCCAAGGGTATTTGCCCGAAAGTGAACGTAATAGCGCGACTGGAGTACGAACTCGCGTACTACGATTCCGCAGTTCATCGCTTTAACCATTACACCACGAGGACACCCCAATTCTAAATAGGTAACCCATACTGAGCCAAACTAAGCTAATCTTATTAAAATATTATTATTTGATGGTATTTGTCTAAACTTCTGATTGGTTTGGTTTGGTGGCATATCAACCATAGTAGGTTTTTAAATGCTAAATCCTTTTTATACATCTAAACAGTTCTATTTCAAAACTGTTCAATTTAGCATGAGTATAGTTTTTTGTTTGCACACAGTTAAATATGAAAAATGTTCTTTTTCAAACAACTCAGTTCATGGTTTAGTTCTATTTGACTCATATATAGGACTATCAGGAGTTACAACTCCGGGCCAAAGTGAATCGGGGAGTGATGGCAATGAAGGTGTACTCCACATTCCCTAAAGCTCCAGAATTACTGAAGCCTCACCATCACATTGTTTAATATCATATCCAGAACACTTGAAGAGGGAATCTTATTTCTCAGCAGAGATGCAGTTGGTGTATTCTACAGCCCCAGCCGACAGCAGCATTAAATTTCTGAGATGAAGCTTGAAAAGAAAAATTACAATTTGAAGGTAAAATTGTACATTATTGTAATAAGTAATATCTCATAGGTTGATGAAGACATTAAGTCAAAAAATTCCGTCTGAATTATCCAGCAGGACACAAGACGCAGTGAATATAGGCGTTTGGTTACAATTGTTTCTTAGTGAACTCATATTGAGGTTGCAGGTTCAACCCCGACCATAATAACAAGGAAAACTTAATATAGCTCAACGCTTGTACCTAGTGATGGCTAACAGAATTAGAACAATCAACTCTGTGGATTAAATAAAGGGTTCGTTTCAAAGTTCTACGTGGGCTCCCGAGTTCGACATGAAACACCAGAAAAAGACCGAAGGATGCATCGGCCAAAACGTAGTGAATATAACTAAGATAAAGACAATAGTCAAAATTCTCTAAGTTTTAATTCATCCTATTTATCAATCGGTATAGCAATGAAACATCAAATATGAAGGACTTGGATACTGACATTCTTACAGGAAAACAATATGACACCAAAGAATATTTTTATAACTATCATAAACTGATCAAACTCGAATCGCAAAAGATAATCAGAATCTTTTTAAGTAATAAAAAATGGAATGAATAAATGCATACAGAGTGTAAAAAGAGGGCCAAAAACTCCATCGTACGTCCACGTCGTGGAACTACTTGATTCCAAATAGAGAAAGGCATGAAAGGGCGTGTTGGGCACTATAGGGGATCCGACGGCTTCTGGTTACAGTGTTCTCTGCGTATCTCGTTGTAAGCCCTCTAAATGTCTCTGTCTGCGATCAGTCTGCCTCGACTGATCAGCTTGGTAACGGTGAAAGATCATCAACAACCAGATTGATAAACAGTCACTAAGAGTGAGGCTCATGAATGTGGCAGGAGACTAACTTTGGACACCAAACCCGGAGAAAGTACACACATGAATACAACTTCTGGAACCGGCTTAACCAACAGAGTAAACGCTGCTATACACACACACACACACAAGTGTGTAAAACAATAGCCATAAATATGGCTCGAACTAATCGGTGTCAGTGATGTTATATATATATTTATTTTTCAACATAGCCCTCTTTGCTATTCACTTCTTCCATCGGTGTTGCAGTACAAGGATCCCATGGAACAAAGTCATCAACAGAAGATATGACGTCTTCATGAATTTTCAGCCAACCCATGTGTGTATAATCACATACGCACCTTAAATTTTGTCGTACAAGAGGGCCTGGAACGTAAGTCGAGTGCAAAAATACTGGATTAGAACTATACCTGCAGTATGGGCCAACCTCCAAATACACAGTAGGCTACTAGTAAGCCTAAATTAGGATAGGCTATGATAATCTATTTTGTTTTCATGAAATTGCGAAGATAATCAACATAACGTTGGAGCCTGACTGAGTGCAGTGACGTTCTGGTTAGTGTTTACAGTCAATACATCAACTGTCGGAAACTGTGATACAGCGTAAGTGTGATAATTTGTATTGGACTATATTAGTCTCTGTGTTAATTTGTTAAATAACGTTTAAACATGTGTTTAAATCGTAAATGTTTGTGAAAGTCAGCTGGAGTTACGCAAAGTGATGTATATCGATAGTTAGGCGTAATATTTACCTGGCTGACCACTGTGGTAAAAATATGGGTTTTTACCCTGCAGAATAAGTTGATCTCTAATTTTGGAAAAATCTTTTCAGGCATTCAAAGTCGACCTGTGCGTTGAATTTAACGATATACTCATCTAAGTTGGGCAACTCGGGTGGTTTAATGGTTAGCAAGCTAGACTAGCAAACCTACATGGGGGAGTTCGATTCTCTATGGGTGCCTCATTCATGCGGTCTGGTGCAACATCTAAGTAAAAGCTTATTAAATAAGTATACTCCTATAAATTGGACCGACAAATCATCAAACCAAGTCGTCTTGCTCTGACTCTAACATAAAAGAGACTCACTAATGGTCACTGATCCTGTGTTAGCGTAATCCTAATATATGTGTTTATGTTCTATTTCCAAAACTGAGCACTCTCTATAAGTATAACAAACTAATTTATTAATATATATACTGAAAAAGAAAAAAAGCGACATAAAGAAGGGAGAACGTAGCACAAAAACCACCGATAATAAAGCAAAACAGGAACGAGATTAAGTGAGAGAACAAGAACACTGACAAAAAACTATAGAAAGATATCACGAGCGAAGTGAATGATATTAGAACGAGAACCAGACTAACAACAAAAAAGATTGTTTTTTTTCTTAAAAAGCAAGGTGAAAAATGACGACAAAAATAAAAATAAAATCAAAACCAAACTGCTCTTGAAATTCGAAGTATAAAGAGATTACATCGCGGAAACCAGACGAATTGATTAAATCATTTCAACAAAGAGCTGACGGCTTTCCAAACAGTAAGTCAAGTTGTACGTTGCTGCAATTTTAATTTTAGGAAAGGCAAAGAGTAAGGCATGAAAAACCATGTAACATTAGAATAACATTTTTATTGAAATAAAGTTGAAACATATTTGTGCTTCTTACTTAAAAATCTCGCGTAAGTTCAAAGAAAGAAAGAACTGTAAGTATGCAAATCAGATTTCTAGTAAACGGGATCAATTCAGAAAACGAAAAAATAAAGTAAATGAAATTTTGATTGATATTTTTCTAAATTCCGATTGTTACAGATCCTGAAGTATGTTATACCCGAGTGTTGATAAATAAGGTCTTCCTTTCTCTAAAATATTTTACACCAGATAGAATAAAGCAACTCGTAGCAAAATCAAGCAATTTCTCCCATTTCAAAATTATGAGGGCTAATTGATAACGTTTCAAAAGAAAAAAATTAAAAATATATAAAATAAAATCTTGCATTTTTTCCAAGGAAACTGTTACCAGTGCAATTATAACGGAAGCCATACTTTTTTCACCTAATTATGATACTGATTAGTTACCATTTTATTATTAAACTTCCAAGATTATATTTGACGCAGGTCAATAGATCTATCAACGAAGTTTGTTTCACACTAAAAGAGAATAGACGATATCTCAAAGAAACTATTACTGATGCAGACAATGTCCATGGTCTGGCATTTCTTGCAAATACACCTGCGCAAGCCCAATCTTTCTAGCATATGTTGGAACAAGCAACAAGAGGTTATTTGGTTGTGTTTTATGGCATATCAACCCGTGTAGGTTAATCAACACTAAATACCATTTATATGCACACATGATTTATAAACAAATACTTTCTGGTAAGAATTTGGTAAATTTTTAACCCTTTAACCCATCGGATTTTAGTAAAAACTAAAAATCAGATTTACTTTTTTTGGTTGATTGGGTTTTATGCCATATCAACCTTTGGTTATTTAATACCAAATCCATGTTTATACAAATAACCAATTCTATTTCAAACAATTCAGTTTAGCTTGAGTACACAGATTAAATGTAAAAAAACATTTCTATTTCAAGCTATTCCGTTTAGCATAAGTACACATTTTAGTTCTATTTAACCGATAGATAGGGCCTGATCAAGTGCTACCACTCTGAGCCAGAGTGTACCTGGGAGCGATGACAATGAAGGGGTACTCCGTATTCCCCTAAGCTCTAGCATGATACTCAACATCAGATTG
Organism: Sepioteuthis lessoniana; assembly: GCA_963585895.1. Taxonomy (NCBI): domain Eukaryota; kingdom Metazoa; phylum Mollusca; class Cephalopoda; order Myopsida; family Loliginidae; genus Sepioteuthis; species Sepioteuthis lessoniana. Next base: position 72,730,405 of record OY757907.1, read on the forward strand.
TTTAATGTCATATCAAGGACACTCGTTGGGAAGGGTCTTACCCCTCTGCAGCGGTGCAGTTGATGTATTCTACAGTCCCAGCCGACTTCTTTTTGCCGAATACTTGTAAACAGCCTGAAAAAATATCATCTCTGATCGTCAGTAATGCTTGCAGTATTTGCAAAAAAAAAAAAAATGATTTTAATTTTTCGCTAAAATCCGATGAGTTAAAGTGTAAAATTTTACAATTTAACAACAATTTTTACATAAACCAGGGATCATTTTTTGGTACTAAGTTAAATAGATTCAAGTATTAGACTAACACTAAAAGTTCTATTTCCCATAATTAAGTTTCAAATATAGTAAATGATAAAACAGTTCTATTTGAACCATAGATGGGGCAAACAGGCACTACCACTCCGTGTCAGAGTGTCACATATGACAATGATGGACAAATAACGGAAAACTCGTAGATATATAAAAATATAATTTATATTTTTATTCTTCGACGGTGATGATTGTGTGTAGTAGAAATACAGTCAGAGAGAGTTCGCACATATCTTTCTTCTGTAGCCGGGACCCTTTTTGTGAAGTAGTGCGACGGCCGGAGAACACACATGAGAAGCTGACCATGTTTAAATGAAATTTTATGTTTGGTACGGTCTCGATAGACGTTTGTACTACTACAGCTACATAGACATTTGCACCACCATGTGTCGAATGGGTTTATGCCTGTAGCGCTACGTCTTTAGAGTCAGTCAGACCTCATAATAACTTTGCCGTGAGAAAAGTGACGAACACACGAAAACCCCGTCTTGGTTCGCTAATACAAAAGTTTATTTAATACTACACACTGTAGGGGTCGAGAAGAGAGAAACATAGTATGTTCCATCTATTTGGGTTCCTTCCTTGTCAAGTTTCAAGAAGGGCCCAAATTATCTTACTATGGACATTGCCATGGAATTTATTCCTTGGGTTAGATTTCTGCCATAGAGTCTTTTTTCGAGAGGTTTTCAGAGACAACCCTTTCTAACTTTTGCTTTCATCTTCGTTAGCTTGATGGAATATGTTTCAAATATTCCCAAGTATTTGCAGTTTTCTTTTTCTCCCAAAGACTTGATTCTTTCTTAGTTAGGGAGTTCTATTCATTCCGTTCTTTCTCTTTTCCTTTCTCCTCTCCCTCTGCCATTTTCAGAGTGGCAAAATTTTCAATACCAAATTCTATCCTAATATCTTGGCTGTAGATTCTGTTAGTGTGTATTAGAGTATTAAGTTATTTTACATTCTTGACAAATATCTTAATTGCAGCCATATACATGAGAGATTTTAGCTTTTTATGCATGTTCGTAAATTTGTTGTCGCATGCATTTTATTAGAATATAATTGATCGGCATAATTGCTATTACAAGTAGTAGTGGCGGGAGCGAGTGTTTGAAATTTTGGCTTCGACTAAGGTTCAATTCTCCGGTTCTCCAATTGAGGCTCCAATAATGCTGGAGCTTTGGAGAATGCGGAATATCCATTCATTGCCATCGCTTCTTGGTCCACTCTAATCCAGAGTGGTAACGCCGGATTGGGTCCTATTTATGGATCAAGTAGAAGTCTTTGACATTTAAACTGAGTGCAAACAAATGACATGCTAAATAGAACTGTTTGATCTTTTAGCTGGGTATAAACAAATGACTGATGTTTAATTTAATTGTTAGTTATGCATAGCAATACTTGGAACAATTTAACTTTGTTGGCTTATGCTAAATAGAACTGTTTGATCAATTAACTGTGTGTATCTACAAAAACATTTTACAAATTATATTTTATATATATATATATACGTAAAAATAGAATTTGGCATTAATTAACCAACAATGGTTGATATACCATAAAAGCAAACTAAATCCATGGACCTCGTGAGAAGTTTCTTAGTTTATAGTCTTTATGTAATAAAGACTCAAGTTAATAAATTAAAAGGGGAGAATATAAAATAGGCGGAGAAGGTAGGAAATTCTGTTTTACAGGCCACATAATTACAAACTACAAAACAATGAAAACTGCAATTGCACAAAACCAAATAACGACCAAGATTCTTTCATAAATATTTGTTTTTATCCGAATCAATTCGAAAACAAAAGAAAATATCAATATATAGAAATAAACAAAGATTAAATTAAAACAGGCGGAGCAAATTCAATATTTTTCTTCAATAGTAATGCACCACAGCATATATTATCCTTTGATAATCATCTTTATTCTATTGGAATAATATTAATCACAAACAAATTTCAAAAACTCTCAAACAACCTATATCCACTGGTACCATGGCAGATAAGTCAACAAATTTCTTTACTATGTTGAAAAGAAAGCTTTGCAGTAATATATTAGTTTTTATATATATTTATAGCATGGTGCTTATCTGCGACCCCAAGTTTTATGCCGTCTTTATACGGCAATCATCTTGCTGATGATTGTCGCTTAAACACGACATGAAACCAGTGGTCGCAGATAAGCATGGTTTGGTTTGGTTTGGTTTGGTTTTATGGCGTATGAACCTTTGTAGGTTATTTAACACTAAATAGATTTTTATATTAATAATCAGTTCTATTTCAAACAATTCAGTTTAGCATGAGTACACAGTTTGTCAAAAACATTTCTATTTCAAACTATTCAGTTTATTCAAGCAATTATGTATATATAACAATTCAATTTAGTGTAAATACAGTTTAAAGGTAAAAAAAAACAGTTCAATTTCAAATAATTCAGTTTAGCATAAGCACGCGGTTTAAATGTAAGTACGGTTTAATTGTCAAAAAAATTCTATTTCAAGCAATTCAGTTTGATCAAACAATTCAGTTTAGCTTGAGTATGCCGTTAGTTTTATTTAACCAATAGATAGGGCCTTATCAGGTGCTACCACGCCGGGCCAGAGTAGACCAGGGAGCAATGGCAATGAAGGGGTGCTCCGTATTTCCCAAGGCCCCAGCATTACTGGGACCTCACCATCAGACTGTTTAGTGTCATATGTAGGACACTCATTGGGGGGGGGGTAACCCTTTTGCAGAGGTGCAGTCAGTGTATTCTACAGCCCCAGCCGACTGGGAAATACACGGAGTTAAATGTCAAACAGTTTTATTTCAGATAGTTCAGTTCAGCGTAAGTACACAGTTTAGATGTCAAAACAGTTCTATTTCGAGCCATTCAGTTTAGTATTAGTACGCAGTTTTAACGTCAAAACAGTTCTATTTTAAACAATTCAGTTCAGCATAAATACGCAGTTCAAATGTATAAAAACAGTAAACGCCAACCACCGTTTAGTTCTATTTAACCCATAGATAGGACCCTTATTAGGTTCTACCACTCAGGGCCAGAGTGGACCTGTTCGCGATGGCAATAAAGGGGTACTCCGCATTCCCCAAAGCTCCAGCATTTCTGGAACCACACCGTCAGATTGTTTAGTATCATATCCAGAACACTCGTTGGTGGGGTACCCCTCTGCAGAGAAGCAGTCAGTGTATTCTACAGCCCCAGCCGACTGGGCATGCAGATAAGCGTCCATGCGATTAGATATATTTTTTTAAAATAATATATATTTATTTATTACATAATAGCTCTCTCACAGATATTGAGCACTCTCCAAATTATACTGCATTTGATCTGCCATAAACCAACCAATTGAGATAGTGACAACTATAAACAGCTACCTTACACATAGTTACTTAGTACTGCTGACTACCTATGCTATCCTAACTTAAATATACACTCTATCAATGACAGAGAGCACTCTTTATTTATATAGGAAACACACACAGACTCTCTACATGGTCCCTGTGGCGTAGTGACCAACGTGCTGGTTTTACGATATCTTAGAGTTCGAACTCCAGTCACGCCATTATGTTTGCTTTCAGACTGTCACCTTTTGTAAAGGCATGAACTTCCTCGTCCTCCAACCATAGCTTGAATAGTAGAACTACCGTCCTTCAATAAGGAGATCTTTCGTATAAAATAATCCACAAAAGTTGATATGTCATTAAAGAAACTAAATACGCGCACAGACACGCTTCGTTTCTGGGCCCAATAAACCGACCTGCAGCATAATATATGATCAATTGTGTCTACTCTGAAGAAGAAAGTGATTATTGCAAAGTTTACTCAGTAGCTTATTGATAGACATTACTGTTGGCGGCACGACTAAATGCTTATTGTGTTTTGGTTAGGTTTCTTCATTTAATGGCATATCAACCCTTCTAAGTTAATACCAAATCATCTTATATATATATATATATATACCCCTGTGTGTGTGTGTGTGTGTGTGTGTGAATTGTAAACACATTTTGTTGATAACATTTGTAAACTTGCCCAAACTCATTCTTTTGCACACAGTTAAATAGTTTCAAAATTTGCTATATAACACCAACAATTTAACATCAGTCATTTGTTTGTTAACTGTTAAATGGTTATACATATATCATTTGTTAATGAATAGTTTGTACGTAATTTTAGTTTTAAATGAGTGAGAAATAATTTGTTTACATACAAGTATTGCAATTATTTCTGCACAGATAAATCGTTTTAATCATTGTGATTTAAAAATTATTTCAATGTAATGTTAATTTTTTATACACAGTGGGTTCACGTATCGCTATCTCACACTAATTATTCATCTGCTCAGAGTTAAATGTTTCCAAGTGTCGTTATGTAATACCAATAGTTCTATTTCGCATATAAGTTTCAAGTATTCCACACTAAAAGTTTTATTTGCACACAGTTAAATAGTTTCAAGTTTTGCTATGCATAATAAACAAATGACCAGTCATTTGTTTACACAACGTTAAATGATCAAACAGTTCAGACAACTCAATTTAGTAGAGGTCATTTTTCGCACACAGTTTAAAGGATCAAGCAGATCTATTTCAAACAATTTCGCATAAGTCAGTTTTTTCCTCTCAGTTTAAATGGCTAATATAAAACTGCTTTGACATTTAACTGTGAGTAAACAAAATCTGTACTCATACTTAGCTGAATTAGAAAAGCTTGACTAAACTAAATAGCTTGAAATAGAAAAGTTTTCACGATTAAACTGTACTTACATTTAAACTGCATACTTATGCTGAACCGAATTATCTGAAATAGAACTATTTTCATAAAAATGGATTTGGCGTTAGATAACCTACAGAGGTTGATAAGTCATAAAACCCAAACAAACAGTTAAAATGTCAAACAGGTCTATTTGGCCAAAAGCTGGGAATCTATCGGGTGCTACCACTCCGGGTCGGAGTGGACTTGGGAGAGATAGCAATGAAAGAATATTTTTATCATTAAGGGTTTTCGGACTATTGTCTTCATCTTTATTGTTATTTCCACAACGTTTCGGTCGATATGTCCTCCGGCCTTCTTCAGGTGTTTGTCGAACTCGGGAACCTTCACGGAACTTCGAACTACGTCCTTTATTGAATCCACGGGGGTCGCCTGTTCTGATTCCGTTTGCCATAACCGGGTACAAGTGTTAAGTATTCCTGTATTGTTTCTCGCTTGTAGTGAGGATTGAACCTGCAACCTGCAGATGATTGTCTCCTAAGAAGCTTAGGGAACCAACGCCTATAACCGTTAACTCATGTGGCCTGCCGGACAATTCAGAGTGAATTTTTGGGACTTATAAACTTAATGTTCTAACATTACTAGAATTACTACTATTATGTAAGATTTTTTACCTGTGCTCATATTCTGATTCTTTTTTCTCATCTAGCCTTCTTAATTATCGGTTCCTATATTGTATTCAACTCTATACTTGGTCTACTCAGCAGGTCATTGTAGCCCAACATATATGCTGATTCCTTAAGGCGTCTAATCCTCTAATGTTCAGCCCTATCAATTATTGCAACTTTATCCCATAAGGGCAGATGATTTCCCTTTTCCTTCCATATATGGTCCGCCATACCCGACTTTTCAATCTCACCTCGTACTACTGCCTTCCGATGTTCTTCTAGGCTTACTCTTAGTGGGCTACCTGTCTCACCTTTGTATATTTTACCACAACTGCAAGGGATGGAGTAAACACAGTTCTTGGTCATGTTGAATTCCGTTGGTGGCTTGACCCAGAAGAGATACCTCCGGAGAGTTGAACCCCTTGTGAATACTTTCCTGATGTCATATGGACTACATATCTTTTGGATCCTTTCGGCTAGTCCTTTGACATAGGGCAGACATACTGTGGTGAGTTTTACTCCATCCTCCTATCTAGGTTTTTTGGAGCCGATATTATGCGCTCTGGGTAGTTGTTACGATAGAGGTTGTGTCTCAGACTAATCATTTCTTCTTGATATGCATCAGTATCGCTACTAATGGTTTTTGCTCGATGTTGTAAGCAACGGACTATTCCTTTCTTTACCGTATATGGATGATGGGAGTTGAAATTGAGGTACTGTCCAGTTAAGGTCGGCTTACGGTACAGGATGACCTGAATCCTTATTCTGTGCGTGTTACTAATACATCAAGGAAGGGTAATTTGTTGTCTTGCTCTTTCTCCATAGTAAACTGCATAGATGGTCGGATTGAGTTCACGTGATCAAGTAATATCTGAACATCTTCCTGATGAGGCCAGAGAATGAATGTGTCATCTACGTATCTAAGCCACATAGATGGCTTTAGTGGTGTAGATCCTAAAGCCATTTCTTAGAAGTATTCCATGTATATGTTAGCCAACACTGGTGACAATGGCGAACTGCAGCCAGTTTATCCCGTACTACAGTAGGTACCTTTGTAAACAGACTCAGTACATCCAAACTCACCATCTGGTTAGAATGAATGGGGACATCACTGATTCTTTCCACAAAGTGGTAAACAGTTAAAGTTCCACCCACCCACCCCCAAAAAAAACACGCAGACATCTCTTCGACCATACAGGATCATCTTCACAAACGCTACTAAACAGATATTTACGAGTGAGTTGAAAATACTTTAGGAAGAGAAGATTTAAGAATTGCATGAGCGAAAATTCTACGACCCAATATGAAAATGGAGAAATAAAGGCTATCGAGTTCTGTTCTAGATTTACTAAGTATTAAATGATCGTAAATATTACTAGCTAAGGTAGTATATTGTCTATAAATGTTTACGGATGACCACCATTCGTCCCTCAACAAAAAATTTGTGGTTCATACCAAAACCCAAATGTATATTGTATTTATGGTAAATGAATAGTCTTTTGAGGTACTAATTTATTTGACATGTATTTAATGAACAGTCACGAGGAATTGGTGGAGAAACACCGATTTTGGATACAGGCTTGGACAGGATCAATCTAGATCACTTTAGAAACGAGGTATGACGTTGAAAAGATCCGAAACTCCAAATTAACCAAAGACAACACAGAAGATGCAGCCAATCGAGTCTATGAGATAGATTTTGCAAAAACAATTTTTTTTTACATCTGCACGACAGAAAAACTATAGAATCAAATTAAATATAACTGCAAACTAAGGATCACCAATATGAAATATGCCAGCAACACGGGTCTTTCAAAATACCTCAAACTCAAACCCCGAAAAATGTAATGAAAAATTAGAAATTTTACATCAGCCTAAAATTAATATATATATATTATCATATATATATGTGGGGGGGGGGACTTATAATTAATGTAGATATGTAATTGTAGGTATATGTATATGTATGTATCTATATCTATATGTACGTATGCATGTATATATACTTATGTATATGCATATGTATGTATATGAATGTGTATGTATGTATGTATGTATGCACTGCGTAGCGAATTATTTATGTGATAATTTTCCGCTTTGTTAAAAACTGCAAGTTAAAATCAAATGAAAATTTCACTGAATGGTGTGTGCTGTTATATGCCCCTACGCTACAAAAACTGTAAGGTTCTGTGCAAAAATAAACAAACTACTCATTTGCATGAGTAAAACTAGTGTTATAGATGTTTATATAGCCTTCCTTGGAGAGCATCTTGATCCTTGGTTTTTAACCTTCAAGGAAATTATCATATTTATGCAAGATAATGCTCCTTCTCATGCAATGCATTAAATTCCAGTGTTCCTACAATAATTCGGCTTCAGTGGACATCGAAAAATAAAATGAATGGCCAATTCTTCAAGTTAAACCCAAATGAAAACTTGTTGGATATTCCGAAGCGACGTGTTTCCGAAAATTAACGCCAATTAAGAAGCCAGAATGATTATATAACTCAGTCGAGTTCGACGAGTCAGTTGAATTGAGTTCCGGTTCCAGTTGAGTTCGACGCCCAGGGGGCCAGTGGAGTTGCCAGTAGAGTTCCAGACAGTTGGAGACGAGATGAAAGCCACACCCAACCGAGGGGGCCCTCGGGAACCCCGATGGAGTTTGGGGTCCAGAGAAGATGCTGATAAGATGCAGTAAAGAAAGCCAGCATCCAGCAGAGTGGGCCCTAGGCCTCCGGTTGAGCAGCCCTAAAGAACAAGAAAGACAAAACGTGACGGTCATAACAGTGGGGTCAAAATATTACTGTTTATGTTCGGTCTCCAGCTCCCTCTCACAATAAAACCCCACACAACCTTTTCGAACCCTTGCAATAAAGTGAGAGGTAATATTTTCCTAAAGAAGTCTATCTGCGTCGTTTATTACTGCGTCTGATTAATTTATTGCGTCAGTATGTATCCTGCATGAACATGTATATGTGTATATAAGCATATTTATTATGTGAGTATATAACACATGGATCAATGCCTTATCCAAGTGATTTCAATAAAAGGATCTCATATCCCTTATTAAGAAACACCGTTATCATTTTGAAATCAGCCCCTGAGTTAATTTTCATTTATTTCATGTAGGTTGCTGTTTGTATCCATAAGATTGTTCCATGGACCAATGCCTTATCCAAGTGATTTCAATAAAAGTATCACATATCTTATGGATACAAACAGTAACCAATATGAAATAAATAAGAATTAACACAGGAGCAGATTTCAAAATGAATATGTAGGCAATATGCATATGAAGCAATTAACGTGCTATTTTCTTGTTTCCATGAGTTTTAGTTATTTAGAACGGTTATAATTTAAGTAAATTAGTTAAATGACTGGAGTTACTGTATATTTTCATGGAATCTTACAATTTTTACACAGTACACACACTCACACACATAACTGTTGCATGATTTTGTGAAAATTTCATCAAATTCCAACTTGTAGTTTTTAGACAAAATGGAAAATTGTCACTTCATTAATAATTCGTAACGCCGTGTATATATATGGGTTTTGTGTAAAAGATTCTTTTACATTTTTTTCTATTATCCGTCGGCTTTTTCCTGTATGTAATGATTCCCAATTTTTGATCTACTTTGATATTGTCTCACTATTTGCCATCATCTCCTTAGAAGAAACAATATCTATATGCGCTGACTTCTTATATCGTGGTTCATCAACTTCTGTCCTTCCTTTTTCAGAAGATATTTTCATTGAGTTGATAGAAATTGCCACAAAGTCAGTGTCATTTAGCTTCAATGAAATTATGTATCACCAGATTGACGGTGTTAGTATAGGTTCTCCTCTTGGCCCCATTCTGGCGAACATTTTCGTTGGGTTCCATGAAAGACTATGCTTTGAAAAATTTCCTAAGCCCTTTATTTACCTACGTTACGTCGATGATACTTTTGTTACTTTTAGTTCGCGTAATAATGCCTTGTCGTTTTTCTATAAATTGAATGATTTAGATCCATCTTTATCATTCACTATGGAGGAAGAAAAGAGTAATAAATTACCATTTTAAGATGTGCTGGTTGAAAGATGTGAATTTTCTTTCCTCACTTCTGTTTATAGAAAATCCTCGTCTACTGGCCATTTTCCTGAGTTGGGATTCATTCGCCCCCAGGTCTAGAAAATTAAATTCAATTAAATGTCTTTCTTTTAGAGCTTTCAATATTTGTTGTGATAGCAAGATTGAAGAGGAATTGAAGATAATCAAAGAAATATTCATCAATAACGGGTAATCTGAGGGAGTCATTGATGATAATACTAACTTAACAGTGACTAGGTTTAAAAATAAGAACAAGATCTTTGGACCACCGAAATATCCGGTTTATTTCAAACTTCCTTGGATTGGTCCAGCTAGCCAGTCCTTTGCCGAGAAAGTTGCTTCCTCTGTGCACCGTTGTAATCATGCAGTTAAAGTTACTTCAATTTTCACCACTAAGACGGCCTTTAACTCCATACTTAAACAGAGTTTATTAATTTGTAAATTTAATTGCTGATGCAATTCGGCATATATAGGTCGTACTTGTCAACGTTTGGAGGTTTGAAAAAGACAGCATGTACCCAGAGGTTATTTTAAATAAAGGCTGATTGACATCCAGGCAATCTCAGCCAATAGATTCGGTTATCGGCGAACATTTGTTAACCATAAATAGCTACAGGACCAATTATCAAGTTAATAGTTTAATATATATATATATATGCGTGAGCTCGTGTGTATGTGCGTGTACGTGTGTGTGAGTATATATATACATATATATATTTGTAAGTGCATACATATCTGCAAATGTATATATATATATATATATATATATATATCTGTGTGTGTGTACGTGTATGTGTGGGTGTGAGCAGCTTGAAGCATCTTGCGTGTTTAACCACAACGATGAGTTGTGATAAGACGAAACAGTCTGTTTGTCGATGACTATATATATATATATATATACCCAATTTTGTGTCGGTATGAGTGTGTTTATATGCTAGAATTAAGTTGCTATATTATCCCTACCAACATAAATGGCTTCCTTCGATTCAATAGTTGAAGCGTAACAAAGATAAACTTTAGCCCTTAACATAGCCATATGTACCTCACCTCTCTCCATTCTTGAACTTCTATTTAGTTATTATGTGCGAACGGAATTAAACCATAATGTCAAGAGATTTCTATGTTTAAGCAGTGCTAATTCATCAATGCAGTTTAATTATTCATAAAATCGTCCATTCTTTCAAAGAGGAACACACACAAATTGTACGAAAATAACATCACATCTCCGCTAATCACAGTGTCTTTCACTTAAATAAAGCTGAAAATAAATTTTAGAAAAATTATTTCTGACAACACTGCAGAGATTGTTTTCTCATGTTAGTTCGGGGGTGAATTCTCCGTGGTGTGATGGCTTACGTAATCAAGCGTGACAACTGTGTTGGCGAGTTCGAACTCCAGTCGCTCTATTACGTTCACTTTTGGACTAATAACCTTGCGAAATATATGAACTCCCTTATCACTCCTAACAATGGGTTTAATAGTACCACTACTGTTCTTCTATAAGGATGGTTCTGCAATTGAATAACCTACAAAGGCTGATATTTCATTAAAGAGTAAAGTTGGCAACCGTAGTCGAGAGCGACCAGAAGGCTCCCTTTTCAATAGCTACTACACCGAGGTGTAGGAGAGGGCACTACTCCTTTCCTTGAACCCAGGTCTCCCGGACCATTGGCGAACACTCTACTTACTAACCATATCCAAACAATATCAACTTATCCTGGAATTTTATCTGGGATTGAACACATACAATTGGCCGAAGCAGATTTGGTTTGGATTTATGGCATATCAATCATTGTAAGTTATGAAATGCCTAATCCCTTTTATAAAGTAAAGTTGGCGACCATAGTCGAGGGTGACCAAAAGGCTACCTTTCAATAGCTACTACACCCAGGTGTAGAGGAGGGTGCTACTCATTTCCCTGGATTGCTCCACTTTACCTTATAATGGAGAGTGTTAAGCAATGCAGCATGTTTGGTATCACTCGACCTGGGATGGAACGCCGGTATCCATATATATATATATATATATATATATATATATATATATATATATATATATATATATATATTAAATCTATGATTTCTAAATACATTTTGTAGATAACATTTTTAAATGAGCCTTAGCTCATTTTTTCATTCTGTTAAATAGTTTCACTTATTTCTATCGAATACAAATAATTCTATTTCCAGTAAATCATTTATCTGCAGATAGATTAATGCTTTCAAGTATAGCTATTTAACACTAACAAATCAAATATTTCTTTACACATAGTTAAATGATCAAACAGTTCATTTTCGATCAATTCAGTTTAGTATTTCAACAAAGTCATATGTTTCCAAGTATTACTATGGATCCCTAATAAATCAATTTAACATCAGTCATTTTTTACACATAGTTAAATGATAGGCAGTTCTATTTGAAGCAATTCAGTTTAGCATAAATCATTTGTTTGCACTCAGTTTAAACGTCAAAGTACACGCTTATAATGTCAAACAGTTCTATTTGACCCACAGAGTGGACCAGAGAGCGAATGCAATGAAAGCGTACTTCGCATTCCCCAAAGCACCAGCATTACTGGAGCCTCACTATCAGATTGATCAGTGTCATATCTAGGACACTCATGCAAGAAGTCTTACGCCTCTGCAGAGAAGCAGTCGGTGTATTATACATATACAATTTTTTTTACGGTTTACAATTTAAAATGTATAAGAAAAAGGCGAGTGTTATAATTTTTTTTCTCCGACGCAGGTGGATATAAAATATAAAATATAAAAAAACATAAAATCTGTTGTCTAGGATTCTTTTCCCTTTTACATGAATCTTTTCCCTTTTGTATAATTTGTTGAAATTATATAAAAGGCAAAGAATTTATGGACACAAAAAAGATTTTAAATCCAGAAACACAACCAACTCTTTGGTCTCAAAAAAACATTTTAAACAACCACACATTTATCTTTCATAAATCTACTATGTTGGCTATCATTTACGACAGAGATTAACGCAGAATAATCGAAGTCTGTTCTAAAACATATTTTTTTGCAATTACAAAGACAAGATTTTTATCAAATATCACCTCACACACACATTATATATATATATATATATATATATATATATATATATATATATATATATATGTATTATTCAGTCCAGTTAAACCGGAGTCGGGAATAATTCTGTCAGGACAAAAATCATTTGACTATGAACATTTAGATTTTCCTGGTAAAAAGTTCAAAGTAACTGACATCACAGAGCAATAATTTTCGTAGACTAGGTTGTATAAATGTTGGTAAATATTTTTTTTAATTGATAAATAAACACTTTAAACATAATAATATACTACATAAGATATTTAATAGAAAAACGTTAAAATTAGTTACTCCTGCACAAAAAATATTTTTCAAATAATCAATAGTCGTAATAAAGAGATAATTAAGGAATTTCATGATCGAACGAATAATAATAATAATGTAATTGTAACGAATGTAATTGTAAAACTCAAATGAATTGTCCCATGAATGGATTATGTAATTTAGATAATGTAGTATACCAAGGAATCATTTACCCAAAAGAAAGTGTCAAGCATAGAAAAACTTATATAGGGGATTTCGTCGACGAAATGGAAGTCTAGATACAATAATCCTATTTTTCTTTCTCCCATGAACATCTGAAAAACCAAACAGCCCTATCTAAACAATTCTAGAGTTTGAAAAATAATGGTTGGACCCCTGAGATTCAAAGGACCATATTGAAAAAGTCGAATACTCTAAAATGCTTTGATGGAAGAAGAAAAAAGTCGAATACTCTAAAATGCTTTGATGGAAGAAGAAAAAAGAAAAAAGAAAAACCGGAAGTGGGTAAATGGTAAAGAAACTTTTCACCCTTCTTCTACCCACTCCCAGCCTTTCTTCTTGTGTCTATTCTGTCTGTAATTATTTGATCCATTAAATCTGAAGAAGTCCTGTTATTTTTGGTCTTATTGATTCATATCAATACCCATTACAGAATGGAAATAAATTTATAATCCTAATTTGAGCGGTTTTCATTTTCTTAAAGAAAAAAATAATATATATATACATGCACACGCACACACACACATATATATTAAGGAACTGCAAAGAAGGAAAGATTTTGCATAAATTCTTAAAAATACAAGAAATATAAACTGTTGAAGTCTGTTGCTTGAAGTTTCATACTAGCATACAATCATCAAACAGAAACATTCAATAGTAACTTCGTATATATATATATATATATATATATATATATATATATATATATATATACGTCTGATGGTTGTGCAAACCACATAAAACTTCAATTAATACAGTTCAAATGTTTCATTTTTTATATGTTTTTCTTTCCATATCTGCTTGCTATATAATAGCATCGAGGATATTTTTATGCAAACTTTTCTCATCTGCATATATATATATATATATATATATATATATATATATATATAAAAGTTATTATTTACCTGGAAAATATCTGTAGGTTTTGTAATGAAATAATCTATAAGGAAATTGAATGAGTAGATTTATCGATTTAAAGATTTCTAAATGTTTTTTCCTTATTAAGGAATAACGTTATCTAATTATTTCACATGTCAAGCTCGGAGAACTATCTTATAAGTAATTTTTGATTTAAATGCATAATTATTTTGGGAAAAGAAATAATCTGTGTACTTGTTTTTTTGCTGGGTTTTGTTTTTGTTTTTTTTTTGTTTTGTTTTTTTCGATTTTAGAAACTTAAATTCTTTCTGATTAGTTCCATTAGTTCCTGGTCATAATACATTGCAGGGCTTTACAGAGCCTTTCGAAAAGAGTGCGTTTCTTTTTGTTGTGATCAAAAAAGAGATAGTTCCTTTGTTCACGGGTGAAACGGTTCCATTTTTGACAACAAGAGTACTTTTGTCGCTTCAATTATCACTTGTTTTATGGCTCTAAGATTTTCATAATTGCTCAAAAAAGCTATTTAATGATTACAATTGAATTATTACTATCACTCCGCAGTGTGGTTAAGGGGGAGAATCAATTATCAGCGGGACATTATGTCGGCTGTAAGCTGAAAACGCAAGAAATCTCCATTCGCTCCCCTCTAACCCAACCTAAATAATCTTTTAGCTATTTTTTAATTGAATAATGCAATAAATCTTTCTCAAGTTGAATTTCATGATTAATGTGTCAATTTTTGTTTTTAGGAAGAGTTCATGCCTTCATTTATGTGAGCAATGTTTTATCGGCAATAGACGTTATGGTTTGCAATAGCTGACAAATTGTTTACAAATTTTACACATTTTTTTATTTAGTCAATCAAAATAAAATCTTTTTCATGAATTACTTATTCAGGGATCATAATTTTCCTCTAATCCTCAGAATTCTTCGTTATATATATATATATATATATATATATATATATATATATATATATATATATTTAATGCCATGGAATTTAGTCTGCGACCCCTGGGTTTCTTGGAGATTTTACAAAACGACAATCAACAAAGTTAGCAAAATCAAATGAATCGGAAATCGAAAAATGCAATCAAAAACTGTTGGGATTGTGTAGGAATCTTTACGTGTGATTGTAAGTGTGTGTGTGTGTATGAGTGTTTATGTAGGTTATAGTGGCATATTATTGTGTATATATGTGTGAGTGATATATAGTGCATATGTATGTGAAGGTACATGCGCGGCGTGTTGTTTTTACCGGATATTAGCCGTCAGTGTATTTGATGTGGCTATATAATTGTCGGGAAAGATTATTCATCTATTTTTGTATGTGTAGGTGATTATAACTAAGAAACAAAACATCATTATTGCATGTCGAGGGAAATAAATAAAGATTTGATCTGAAAGCATATTTAAGCGGGTATAGTATGGTATACCAGAATCCAACAATATCTGGATAAATCGTACGAAAAGGAATTCCATATGGTCAAGGCACATCAAATTACGAAGTTGGAGATGAAAACCACCAGTACGAAATTCCAATCCCATTACTCACCAGTGGAAGTCATTGTCAACATCAGTAAGCGACAGTTAACAACTCCAGAAAAATTAGTGCAAAACAAAGGTCTCAACTTCGCCACTACCATCAAGCGAATTCCTCACTTAGATCTAATAGCACCAATCGAGGATGCAGCTTTAAAAATACCCAAGGCAAGAGCCGATGAACTAAGATGGAAAGTGAGACAAACACTTGAGAAATCAAAGAGTCCGAAACCTAACATTTCAAAAACGGAGAGAAAGGCTCTCAAATCGCTAAAGGATAATAACAGCATCATAATACTCACAGCTGACAAAAGCAATGCTACCGTTGTAAAGGATAGGGTGGAATACTCCAACAAATTGGTAGACTTGATTAGAAATGGTGGCTATAGTAAAGTAAAGAAGGACCTGACCCTGAAGACGGAAAGGAAGCTGTCACAGATCCTGGGTAAAAATAAAGATCTCATACCACAAACAAAATACAGACTACTAATTCAACATTACAGTAAGCTACGACACATATATGGCCTTCCAAAAAATTCATAAGAATGGTATTCCATTGAGACCCATTGTCAGCAACCGTGTCACCCATTGAGCCGCTTCCTTGTTGAGATCATCAACCCACTAACTATTAAGTCCTCGTTATATGTTAAGAGCTCAGCCTACTTTGTGGAGAGAATCAGTGATGCCCCCATTCATTCTAACCAGATGGTGAGTTTGGATGTAGTGAGTCTGTTTACAAAGTTACCTACTGATGAGATACTTGCTGTAGTACGGGATAAACTGGCGGCAGACCCCTTGTTGGAAGAGCGCAGTTGTATCCCGATAGATAATCTAATGGAAATGTTGACCTTCTGAGTGGAGACAACCAACTTCGGGATGGGATCTGATATATACCGACAAGAAGAAGGACTGGCAATGGGTTCACCATTGTCACCAGTGTTGGCGAACATATACATGAAATACTTCGAAGAAATGGCATTAGGATCTACACCACTAAAACCATCTATGTGGCTTAGATACGTAGATGACACATTCATTCTCTGGCCTCATCAGGAAGATGTTCAGATATTACTTGATCACGTGAACTCAATCCGACCATCTATGCAGTTTACTATGGAGAAAGAGCAAGACAACAAATTACCCTTCCTTGATGTATTAGTAACACGCACAGAATAAGGATTTAGGTCATCCTGTACCGTAAGCCCACCTTAACTGGACAGTACCTCAATTTCAACTCCCATCATCCATATACGGTAAAGAAAGGAATAGTCCGTTGCTTACAACATCGAGCAAAAACCATTAGTAGCGATACTGATGCATATCAAGAAGAAATGATTAGTCTGAGACACAACCTCCATCGTAACAACTACCCAGAGCGCATAACATCGGCTCCAAGAAACCGAGATAAGAGGATGGAGGAAAACTCACCACGGTATGTCTGCCCTATGTCAAAGGACTAGCCGAAAGGATCCATATGTAGTCCATATGACATCAGGAAAGTATTCACAAGGGGTTCAACTCTCCGGAGGTATCTCTTCTGGGTCAAGCCACCAACGGAATTCAACATGACCAAGAACTGTGTTTACTCCATCCCTTGCAGTTGTGGTAAAATATACAAAGGTGAGACAGGTAGCCTACTAAGAGTAAGCCTAGAAGAACATCGGAAGGCAGTAGTACGAGGTGAGATTGAAAAGTCGGGTATGGCAGACCATATATGGAAGGAAAAGGGAAATCACCTGCCTTTATGGGATAAAGTTGAAATAATTGATAGGGCTGAACATGAGAGGATTAGACGCCTTAAGGAATCAGCACATATGTTGGGCTACAATGACCTGCTGAGTAGACCAAGTATAGAGTTGAATACAATATAGGAACCGATAATTAAGAAGGCTAGATGAGAAAAAAGAATCAGAATATGAGCACAGGTAAAAAAATCATACATAATAGCAGTAATTCTAGTAATGTTAGAACATTAAGTTTATAAGTCCCAAAAATTCACTCTGAATTGTCCGGCAGGCCACATGAGTTAACGGTTATAGGCGTTGGTTCCCTAAGCTTCTTAGGAGACAATCATCTGCAGGTTGCAGGTTCACTCCTCACTACAGACGAGTAACAATACTTAACACTTGTACCCAGTTATGGCTAACGGAATCAGAACAGGCGATCCCCGTGGATTCAATAAAGGACGTAGTTCGAAGTTCCGTGAAGGTTCCCGAGTTCGACAAACGCCTGAAGAAGGCCGGAGGACATACCAGCCGAAAAGTTAGGGATATATTATATTGTAATATACTATGGAATATTGTACAATGTTGGTATCAAATGTTGGGAAGGGTTTGGGGCTAGAATATATTAATTATTTATTATTATTATATAATAGTTCTATCCTAGATATTGAGCACTCTCCATATTATATTGCACTTGGTTCGTCACAAACCCACAAAGTGATTTAGTGACAACCAACATTCTTCACTCTTATAATATGTATATATATATATATATATATATGTATGCATTGTTTAGTCCTTTTTTTCTCTTGTCAATTCGTCGAAATCCGAAAAGAATGCGTAAAATAATTAAGGACGCACGGGTTAAAAATAGAAATGTAACAGCAGCGAACGACAACGAGTTCTGCTTGGCTGAAGGGAACTCAAATGAAAAAGCCATAAGGCAGTGGGCACAGGATATAAAACAGAAAGAGGGTTAATTGGTGACCGGACGCAACGAGGAAATGACAGGCACTTGGACACCAGACATGACAATGTAAAGACCGCCAAAAGTTGCTGCCCCCATTTTTGGGTGAGCTCCGAAAATAGGTTTCACACTAGACGCGCAGCTGTGGAGACGAAACCAGCGAACAAGCACGTTAGAACTACAACAAAAAAAACCCAAATAATTCAAGGTCTGTGTCTGCCTTCCCTCTCCTCATGGCCTTTATTTCTCTTTGTCAAGCAAACGCGATCGTCTCAGTTTTCATACGCTGTTTCTCCCTTATGGATGGCTACTAAAAGTGCGTAGTAGTGTATAAACTTTTGTATTAGCAAACCAAGATGGAGTTTTCGTGTATTCGTTACTTTTCTGACGGCGAAGTTATGACGAGGTCCGCCTAACACTTAAGACGTAGCGCTACAGGCATAAACCCATTTGACAGATGGTGATGCAAATGTCAATGTGTAGTCGTTGTAGTACAAACATCTATTGAGACCGTACCATCACAAACTTCCATTTAAACACTGTAGCGTTGCAAACTTCTATTTGTATCGTAACGGTACAAAACGGTACAGCCGTCTATTTGGTGCGTAACGGTACTAATGTTTTCTTTATTTTCGGGAGTCTTAGGCTATAAAGACATAACAATGAGTAATCAACCCAGACTTAGACATTATAAAAGTTTGCGATAATATCTATTAGCAACAGATGAAAATAACATCTGGTCAAGAATAGGAAATGTTAGATACCCTGACCTAGAGAAATAATCCAGAGTAAGATCCGAAGAAATCAGCTAATTATATTTGGAAATGTGACACTATCGGAAATTTAAACAAATATTCAAATGTTATTTCTGGGTTTTTTTTATATCTTCAAATCAAATTTTTATCAATATCTTCTCCCATCTTTCTTCATAATGATATAAAATAATTTTGCGGTTATGTTAATATTCATACAAGTTTTATGCTTTTTTGTTTCTTTACGAACTTCGAAAAATTGGTCATCAAATTTTAATTCTTACAAACCCTGTTATAAAAAAGATTATTAAAATTCTTTTTGCAAAAGATGGTAATTATGACCTAAAAACAAAACAATTTGTTTTTTTGTTTTGTTTTTTTTTATTTTGGATGAAATGAAAATCAGAATTTCTTTCAGTTCTTGTGAGATTTGGCTTTGTTTGATTTCTTTATTTAATGGCATATTGTTGTACATCGGAATGAATAACAACAATGTTCATGTATATGTATACCATAAGTATATATATATATATATATTATATATATTATACATTATATATATATTATATATATATATTATAGATTATATATATTATATATACATTATATATATTATATATTAGGTATATGTATATAATAGTTATGTATTATCTGCTTCTTTCCATTTTATTACCAGAAATATACATACGGGTAGAGTAAGAGAAAGTCAGAGAGGGAAAAAATGCACACACAAATGAGCGTCAGAACGGTTTTCCTGTGAAACCTCTCCGCCTTTCTGTCCTGTTCTGTTTGGGTTAAAATTCTTTGCTGGCTTATATAATTTTCCGGACGCCCACGCAAATTCTGTGGTCATACGTCTCATCTACGCGTTGCAAGTGGACATGCCTCATAACTTGCATGCCACCCGCAAAACTTGCGTGACATTTCCGCTGAGGTATCGTCCTGTTTACTTTAGAAACTTGGTATACATGATGTTATACCACCCACGCAACCAATGCGGCATGTCAAAGGAATCTTCCTGTCGCTATGCAACAATATGAACCGCTGTGAGTTATTTAATGGCATAGCTATATTTCTCTAGGTATAGTAGTGGTACTATTTAATCTATATCTTGTTGGATTTAGACATATAAAAGTTTTATATTGTTGTTTGATATATCCTCAAAGAATCAAAAAATTAAAACTTTTCATTAACGTTTTTAGTTTTATCGGTCAAACTCGATATTAACGCAAATCGACTTTTTAAATGCTGTTTTCTTACTTCGCAAATGGAATTTAATTAAATTTGAGCATTTACATTTTAAAATCATGCCAAGAAGGGTGACCACAGGTTAGCCAAGAACTAATAAGGTATAACCCTTACATACATAGCGTCCAAGATCAACAATGCTCTACTACACAACCGCACAGAACCCAAAATTGAGAAATACTTAGGAAGAACCAAAATAGCTTTCAGAGATTTCTAGAAGGTGTACGTGCAAAAACCCTAATTCGTTGACTTCTCCAAGGACTTTAACTCCACACACAGAGGGAAGATGAAGCAAATTCTTTTCGTCTACGGCTCCCCAAAGAAACCGTTACAGCTTTAATGATGCTCTATAAAAACGAAAGAAAGAGTCCGTTCCCTGGATGGAGACACAGACTACTTCAACATTATAGCAGGTGTGCTACAAGGAGACACATTAGCCCCATACCTGTTTATCATCTGCCTAGACTACGTACTTAGAACGTCTATTAATTTAATGATAGAAAACGGTTTCAAGCTGACGAAGGAAAGAAGCAGAAAACACCCCACGCAAAAAATAAGGGTGCAGATCACGCCGATAACATTGCGCTTTTGGCAAATACACCCGCCCAAGCTGAAACACTGCTACATAGTCTGGAACGAGCAGCTGCTGGCATAGGCATCCATATCAAGGCAGACAAGACAGAATACATGTGCTTTAATTAATGAGGCGTCATCTCTACACTAAATGGTAGTTCTCTGAAACTAACGGTCAAGTTCCCCTACCAAGGAAGCAGTGTCTCATCAGCTGAGAAAGACATCAACACGTGACTAGCAAAGGCAGGGACAGCTAACAATAGTCTATCGGGCATATGGAAATCAGATCTGACCGATAAAATAAAAAGCAATTTTTCCAAGCAGTGGTTGTGCTGATACTGCTATATGGAAGTACTACATGGACTCTAATGAAACATGGAGAAAAAGGTTGACGGCAATTACACAAGAATGCTGCGATCAACATTGAACAAGTCCTGGAGGCAGCACTCCACAAAGCAGCAGGTGTACGGCCACTTACCATCCGTTACGAAAATTTTCAAAGTTTGACGAACCAGATATGCGGGACACTGATGGAGAAGTAAGGATGAATCCATAAGTGATAAACTCATGTGGACCCCATCACATAGACGAGCAAAAGCAGGACGACCAGCTAGAACCTATATACAACAGTTCTGTGCCTTGAAGACCTCCCAGGAGTGATGGACAATAGAGACAGGTGGCGAGATAGGGCCAGGGAGATCTGTGAAGACAGTGATACATGATGATGATGATGATGTTAAGGTAGTTTTATGATAGTTGGTGCGCTGACGTTATGCATTGCTTTACTCCATGTGTAATTTGAAAGCTGCACCGATAAATATGCAGTGTAGTCTATTTCGAAAACTTCTGCTTTACGAGTTAGAACTGGACCATAACGCTGCAGAAACAAACAAAAACATTTGTGGTACAAAAGGTGAAGGCGCAGTGGATTATCGTACAGCAAACAGATAGTTCAAGAAATCTTCCTCAGATTATAAAAATGTAAACGATTAGTCTAAGTTAGGTAAGATTAAAACCGTGAATTCCGCGTTCCAGGCCAATGTGACAAATTCGGCGAGTAACACTCAGATAATATGAGACAAGTTCGGCATTATACGGTCCAGTATATTTGGTCACTTTTACGAGCTAGTCAAAAGCAGCAAGAGCTATTAAATTGTGACTCACAAATTGACCCCAGCTCAAAAATAGATGGATGTTTACAATTAACTCCCAGAAACCCACCTGATCATCTTTTCCGCAAAAGGATAATAACGTGTGATGAAAAGTGTATTTTTTTCTATAATCCAAGTGTGTATAAGCAGTCGTTAAGCAAGTCCTAGCTTCCAGAACATGTTATCAAAGATGGACGTTTCGAATACAAGTTGATGCTCTGTGCATGGTCAAATTATGAAGGAGAATTTAACTACAAGTTCGTTCCGCACGGTCGAACTATCGATGTCAAACTGTAACCCGGACTGCTGCTGCGAATGTATAACATAGGAAGGTAAAAATTGCCGGCATTAATTAACAGAAAGCGCACTTTTCTGCAGCAAGACAACACAAAATTGCATTCGGCTCGAACGACAGAAAATAAACTCCACGAATGAGGATCTATCTCCCTCGGAATTTTACTTGTTCCTATTCATGACTCGCTTTCTGTGTTTGTAATGTATCAACAATCAATAAAAAGTGGAAGCTTCATTGAGGGAGTCCTTCGCTTTGAAGGACAAGAACTAGAATCAGCTTGGGAACAAAGAACTGGTAGAAATTTGGCTTCAGATGGTGCAACCTGATGGCCTCTACTTTGAATATTAGGTTGCTTTTGTGATAACTTGAAAAAAAAAAAGCAAATAAGTAACTAAAACATTGCAAAATTTTTTACTCACCCCCAGTCATAGTGACTCAATCATTTTTTCTTTTT
The DNA here is from genome assembly GCA_963585895.1 of Sepioteuthis lessoniana. Lineage (NCBI taxonomy): Eukaryota > Metazoa > Mollusca > Cephalopoda > Myopsida > Loliginidae > Sepioteuthis > Sepioteuthis lessoniana. Next base: position 72,753,333 of record OY757907.1, read on the forward strand.
GATTAAATACAATATGAAGGTGAATGAGCGTATTATTCAAAACTTACTTTTCATAAATAGAATTAGAATTATTTGAATAAATATTTCATTTGTTACATTTTTGTAGATTATTAAATCTTAATAAATTTTTTCACTCCTCCATTCTACTCCGTTTTTTTTTCAGGACTTAAAGTTTAAGCAATAAGGCTAAAGACTGCTAATTTTTCTCATTCATTTCAGAATCACGAAACGTGTGACTTATTTGAAAACACAGTTGGGAATTTGCCAAATTTTTAAAACGATTTTTTAAAGTATAGATGGGTCGGGAAAAGGAGTGGGAACTAGAGTGAAATTGGGCACGGAGGGAACCGAAATCTAATTTGAGTAAAGTAGCAGAAGCGGGTACAACATTACTTAAGGGTGTAAAGTTTAGATAGAGACTCCCTTCTTAATGAGAAGCCCACTTTCTCAATGTGGAACAATTATTTCACGGTAAGACCTGAGGTCCAATAAATTCGCATATCTTATTTGCTAGCTCTTCATCGCTGTAACCTTTAGGAAGACTGTTTTACGCTCATTTTGTACATTAGCTCCAAAGTGATCTACACGAATCTGGCATATGCTTTTAAAATAATAATCGATCAGTCAATATTAGATTTTTACTTTCTTATAATAAAATTTATAATTTCTTATCAAAACATTTCAAAATATTTAACAGTTTTTGTATGAGGTTATCTGGCATCTAGCATAATTGTACGGTTTCAGGTATTCTTATCTAATATTAATGATTATATGTTTTTAAATAAATATCTTTATTTGATAATATTCATTTCTTTGTACAGTCATTTGGTTTCAAGAAACTTATAATAATCCTTAGTAAACAATTATAGCTTCAAGTACTATTCTTAATACAAATGATTTAAACTTGCATAGTTTCAATTATTCCTATAAAATAGGGGTGCCCCTATTAATCGGTAGTTAATCAATAAGCAATCAATCACGTAGACCACTCGGCCGATTAATCGGTAGCTTAATTACTTTCCTCTTTCCTATTAAATTTATACCATTTAATAAATGCCAAGTGACTCATCGGATAGCTTTGACACATTAACTTGACATTTGTTAAGTATCTGACTGTTATTATGGCTTTTCGCCTTTTTTTGCTTTATTATTATTACAAAATACAAAGTACAATTTTCAATTCTTAAATGAATATAATTAAACAACTAGATCAGAAAAAAGAAATTACAAATAAACTACAAACTACAAATTCCAATTTTTAAGTGAATAACTATAAGCTGAAGTTCTGCTTCCACTGAAGCATGCTGCTGTGGTTACCTCTACTCTGCACCTGCTGATACTCTACTTCCTCTTCTCATTCTTACTGCCTGCCTCCTCTTCTCTCATAGTCTCATCAGTATTTAAAGTTGAATACTCTTAAGTTGTAATATAGAAACGTTAAAGTTTATCCATTCTCAGGACACAGCCTGTTCCTCGTAGGTTCATACACATTACTACATGTACTAAAGAGCCTCTCACTCTCTACGGATAAAGGTGGTGCACTTAAATATTTTGAAGCCAGTTTATTCAGCTCTGGTAAGGTGTCCTGTGTCTTTTTCCCCCACTGAAATGGATCATCACCTTTTGCGAGTAGTGGTAAATCTACATAATGATCAAGTTTTTTTGTACACTTATGAATAAGGGATTAACTCCTTTTAAGTTTAGATCGTGCTTCTTGTATTTCTGTTGTACTTGCAGTTGCAGTCTCCAGGTTTAACTCAGTCTCTACCTGAGAATAGCTTCAAGTACTATTCTTAATACAAATAATTTGTAACTGGATTTGTTACTGTGGGCTTATTTGAAGCTAATTCATCAAAAAGGCTTGAAAGAGATACAGTTTTACTTTCATTTTGATCTTCTTGACCCTCAGCAAAGCTTGAAGAAGTGTATCCTGAATATGCTTCATTATCATCAATAGAAAGTAGATGAAGAATCCAATTTTTAATGGTGTTTTCCATGTCATTTTTTTTTTATTTGAATTTGAATCTTGGATCTAGGAAAGTAGACACAAGTTTTTATCATTTAGATAGGATGAAAATCTTGTTTCCGTTGATTCACTGAATTGTTCAACCGTGGTAAGAAGGATTCCATTAAAGTCAGAAATATCAGAATTAGATTGGACAGCTTTTGACAGAAATAACCCCAGAGCTAAAATTGTAAGTATGGTTGAAGTTCTGTTTCTTGCTTCTTTGGAGATTTCTTCAAATGGACTGGACAATTTTTTGAACAAGTCCTTATTAGTAAGTTGTTAAGGTAGCAATCTTATCATCAACAGCATATATTACAAGAGCTTTTCGTTGTTCTAAATTCCTTCTCAGCATATAAAATGTTGAATTCCACCATGTGGTTACATCTTGAATAAGTTTATGTTTTTCCAAATTAAGCTGATCCTGTATTTCAGTTAATTGGCTAATTGCTAAAGGAGAGCAATTAAAGTGAGACACTATATTTCTGTTTGTTGTAATGATTGTCTTCACAGCCTGTTGGGAAAGTAATGGGTCATTTATTGATAGTTGCAATGTATGTATGAAGCATAATTGTGACTCTAAACCACATTCCTTGACACCAGCAACCATATTTGCTCCTAAATCCTGCAAGACTAAGAAAACTTTATTGGAGATTTTATACTCATCCAGAACATATTGCAATTTTTCACTTATTCTTGCACCTGTGTATATACCAGGGAATGGAACAACTCTAAGCACAGCTCTGCATTGTTGAAAGTCATTTGAAAACTAATGACCTGTCAAACTTAGAAAGGGAGCATTATTTGTACTAGCTGTCAAATGTCTGTAGTCAAAGAAATGCTGCTAATTTCACCGAGGGACGATTGAATTGTTGTTTTTACTTTTGTAAATATATCCGGAATTATTTTTTCTGTGGAGTACTTTTTTGATGGAATACTGTAATTTGGACAAAGTTTTGCAATAAGCCTATTAAATCCAATGTCTGATGTTACAGATTATGGTTAAATATCAACAGCAATCATTTCTCCAATCAGATAATGGATCTCTTGTGACCTGTGGTCATTAATATCCCAAATTTTCTTCTTAGCCAATATTAATTCTATAGTAGTTTATTGTTTCGCTGGAGGCTCGTAGTTGCTGCCACTTGTTCTTGCAATGTCTATCCCTGAATATTCATTGTGTTTCCTTTCATTATCTGCAACTTTTGCTTCTTCTGGATGAATTTTTCTAAGATGGTTTAGCATAGTCGTTATAAAAGTTTTTGCTAATTGCCACACTTTGATATGATGGCTTGACATAACTTGCAGACAGATGTATTCTTATTCTTGGGATTGACATCAAAATACTTCCAGCAGAAACTGGTTTCCATAATGATTGATGTCAATATTTAATTAATTATTTACATATTTAAATTACTTATGTCTGATATCTAATTAGTAATTTATCTCAAAATAATATGGATTATCTAAACTAAAAAATAAAAATATATATGTAATGGTAGCACGGGTCCAAAAATGAGGAACAAGAGTATGACGGATGAAGAATGCTTTATTTTATGTTCGCACGGTTTTGCAATTTACAATTCCTCAAAGTGAAAACTGAAAGATAGATTAATAATTTTCTTTGACAGTGATTTAAAGTACAAAATAATAATGTTAATTCAATAGGAAGTGAAAGGAGAGAAATTTTCCATATGCTTACCTCTATTTGCCTCAAATTCAGTCTAGTCGCAAAAGGCTATATGTCCCTTAGGTGAATTTTCACCGGCAAGCAAAAAAAGGGAGTTAACTTGTCTTCATTTACGATATAATTAAATTAATATTATTACCATTTATGACAACGAAATTTGCTGATAAATCGGCATTAATCGACCGATTATCAAAGGCTGATTAATCTGTAATCGGTTATCGGCCAAGTTGCTTATCGGTGCATCCCTACTATATAATATAAATAATTTATTGTTATGCGGTCTCTACTTGCTTACGATGGCCTATGATCGTCTGGATCTCCTATGTTGTGTTCGATAATGATGATGATGATTGTCTATATCCTCTCTTTCTTTGAACGTTTCGTTGTGAGATATAAACATCTTTTTTTTTTCGTAAGAATGAATGACAGGCCACTCCCATGAGCTTATTTCATAGATTTTATGTAGATGATTGAATGGATTAGGAGAAGGGGTCGACAGATGTAAAATTACGTATTACATCAACAGCCTCGACTAACTTCTACTATTTTCCCAGTGTCATCTCATCATATGACGTTTTAATCCAATCAGAATCAAAGATTCAAATGATCCCTGAGGTAACTATATATCACTCGTATTTAGTAACATTCTAACGATATTTTCTTGGCAGCTTAATGGTTATAACTTAATTTGAATGCAACACCACTTGTCAGTCTTAGATTTCTCATATCTGTTTCGTTAGATTTCTAATAGAAATAATTTTAAAACAGCTCTATTTGACCCATAGATGGGATTGTAAGTGATACCATCACTCCGTATCAGAGTGAAGGTGGGGGTAATGCCAATGAACGGGTATTCCACACACCCAAGAGATTTAGAACGAGAGCTGAACTTTACAATCAGATGCAGTTTTGTGTCATACCCAGGACATACTTTTTTGGGAAGGTACGGTCTCACTCCTCTGCGCGGTATACAGTCAGCATATTCTTTGCCCTACCAACAGGGAGCATTACACCAAAAGGGAAGTGCCCTAAAAAGGAATTTTAGTAATAGATACATAATTCACTATTGTTACGGACGTTGAAAGTGAAACGTAAATAAATAAAAGGAGAGAGAAAAACTGAAAAACGTATTTTTCGTTAAAAGGAAACTTATTTTCTATTTAATACTTAAAAAAATAATTCAGCAATCGTTTTAAAAATTTGATCTAACTAATAAGAGGCTCCACTATTGGAATTTCAGGAATCTGGAGTCCCCTTTTATTACCATTACTCCCTGGTTAGGGTTAATCTATGCGTCAAATAGAAACATCCAATCTTTTACAAGGTATTATTATTCCATTGAATTAGCGTTAGATAGCAATACATGAAATCATTTAACTGTGCAAATAGAATTATTACCGTAGAATGACAATATTTGAAACCATTTATGTGTAAACAATTAAGCTCTGGCTTGTTTAAACACAATATCTACAAATTATTCGCTTACAAATGATATAGTCAGACTTGGCATTAAATGACCCCAAAGGGCTGATATGTCTTTAAACACAGCTAAAAACAACCAAACCAAGTTTAACTCGAGTCTTTTTATAAAGCAACTTCCCATAGATTATCAAACAATTCATTAATTCAATGCCAAATCCTTATGTTTAGTCATCAGAATAAACAAGGCAAATTTCAACGCTTAATTTGATCGTGGACAGAGTGTCAAATGCAAAATGGAAAAATGCGAATATCTAAGTAGCGGCAAATTTGCGAAAATATACTTTTCAAAAAGAAATTTATTAATTTAATAAATTTATACATAAAACTTCGCAACACGAAGCGAATCCATAATATCCGCTGTTAGAATATCCTTTATCCTTTGGCATCTATTATTGACTGAGTTTAATATTAAAGATGAATTTACCAAATCTAAGGAGCATACGATTCTCACCTAGCATACCCAGAATATGCGCCCTAGGTAACCATGGTTCTGTATCACCTTAGGTCTAAATTCAATCCTTCTAATAGCTATTACAGTAACATATTCAGCTTCAATACGACCTCATACTTACTGTATCCAATCCATTTCACAAACTCTCGCGGTTTAATATTTAATTCAACCCATTTTCTTCACCGGAATTATCTCTAATGTATTTACTGCGCTTTATTCGACCTGCCGAAATACACATATAAAATTTTCTATAATGACCACATGCGCAAAAACCTCCTTGCTTCCACCCGCCTCTTGTACGAAGTCCAGGTAAAGTATTGGAAGTTCCTTCGCTTCTTCTACTCACCTTTATCTTTCTTACATTCCTCTCACCATTCTACTGAGATAATTGATATCTTCTAGGAAGCGTATAGGCAGGCTTGCGGATAGAAAGGGGCAATATTCTAACACCTGACGCTAATCTTGAAGAATCAGTATGTGTATATCAAATTGCGGTCGCAGAGAGATTGAAAAATCGAATAACGGAATTTGATCAATAGCAGAAAGAAGAAAGGAAAACATCTTTATTTACAAGAAAGGACATAGAAAATTCAAGCACTTTAAGGAGAGCGTGATCTTACCAAAAAAATACCCTTCCGCCTAACTCCCCAACTCAAGAAAGGTCGATAATTGAATATTCAGTTACTGAAACTAAAATTCAGAGATGGGAAATGATCAGTTAAAGGTGTTTATACTTAAGTCCTAACGGAATACTGGTTTGTTATTCTTTTATATACAGGGTGGAACGATAAAATTGTTGTCCTAAAGTAAATAACACTACAGCTTTATTTTAAAAATTTTATTGAAAAAATCAATTCAGGTAACTTGATTATGTCGTAGAGCTAACATCTATTCAATGTAGCCGCCTTCAGCCTCAATCACCGCCTCGATACGGATCCTGAACTGGGAGCATGCCTTTTCCACAAGTGCCGGCGGGAGCTCGGCGAATACTCGGCGGATGGCGACGATCGGGCAGGCTTTGGTGTTGTGGGAGGTCATGTTAGTGATGTTCTCGATGTATGACCAAACGAAGTAGTCCAGTGGGTTCAGGTTGGGGGAGGAGGGGGCCAGTGAGAGAAGGGTACAAAGTCGTAGCACTCCTTCTGAAGCCAACCCTGGGTCACTTTGGACTTGTGGGCCGGGGCCGAGTCCTGCTGCCACACCCAGGGTCTGCTACCGGCCACCTGATTGCACCAGGGGATCACCACACTCTTCAACGCGTCTAGGTACACTTTGGTGTTGACTTTCAAGCCGACTTCGAAGATATCAGGTGGCATGATGTGGCCCTCACTTGAAACCACTCCAAAGACCATAACTGTAGGCAGAAACTCTGTTTTCATCACCCTGGTCACGTCCCTGTTATTCGTTGCAATCCAGATTTGCATTTTGATGGTGCTGGCAATGGACCATTGCCAGCACCCTCAAAATGCAAGTATTGTCGTAACTTGGATCGGTAGAGAGCATGGTTGTGCAGCGGCGCATCTCCGATCTCGCTCGTTGAACATTGTGTCACTTTCAGACATGGGATTTGTACACAACTGGCCAACTAGTAGATGATCTGCAACAAAAAAAGAAAACTGGTTTTCATTAAACGGAAATGGAATCATGTCGTCTTTTCTAGGGCGACAATTTTATCGTTCCACCGTGTATATGTCAATATTGTCGTTATTTTATTTGATCATTTTTATATAATGTTAATATTGTTACACAATCTTTATACTATTTTTATATGATTATTGTCTATGATATTTATGTAATTATACTATTTTTATTATACTTTATATGATTTTTTTTGTATGATGTGGATATTGTTATATTACTTTTATGCTATTTTTATATTATGTTAATATTATTATATTATCTTTATATTATTTTATAAGGTTATTTTCATATTATGTTAATATTTTTATACTATTGCATATCATATGATGTTGATACATTTGCATTATGATTTTATTATTTCATCTTTATTTTTATATGCTGTGAATACTGTTATATTATCTTTACATTATTTTTTATAAGATTATAATATCATCATATTATCTATATTATTCTATATAATGTGAATATTGTTATATTATCTTTATATTATTTCTATATGATATTCTCTCATTATATCATTTTGATATTATTTTATATGATGTTAATGTCATTACAATTTCTTTATACCATTTTATATTATTGTTTTATATGATCTTATCATTATTATCATTACTATTTACTTATTGAGAGTTTTTCAAATCGGTTTTAGTTGATGTTTTTTTTACTGGAGTTTGAGTGACTGCAAGTCTCCTTAAGTCTCCAGGACTCTTCTCAGTATTCTGGCCGTTCTCAATAATGCTGTAGTTTGGATGGTCTCTACTCGTTCTCCAACTTCCAAGTCCCTCAGTCCCTTTAATAATCCTTTATTTACAGTACCAAAAGCACCAATCACAATTGGTATAATCATCACCTTCATGTTCCATTGTTTCTTTAAATTCCCTAGCAAGGTGGAGGTACTTATCCTCCTTTTCATATTCGTTAAGTTTTATTCTGTGGTCACCCAGGACAACAAAGTCCACAATTTTGCAAATTCTCTTTTTTGTTGATTATTATAAGGTCTACTTTTTACCTCCAGAAGTATGGAAGATCAGGGAATTCGATGACATACTGCTCCGAAACTTTAATGCCGTATATAATCAAAACACAATAGACAGATGGACAAAGGGGTGCATCCTCCCCTCCGCTAAGAAGAGTGATCTCAGATTTGCCAAGAACTACTGATGTATAACTCTTACATCCATTGCGGCAACGATCTACAATGATCTACAACGCAACCGCATAGAACCCAAAATTGAGAAGATACTTAGGAAGAACCAAAATGACTCATGGAGAAATCGGTCAAAGAAATCACAAATTTTGACTATCTGTCGAAAGCTAGATGGTGTACGCGAAAAAAACCTTGAGGCAACAATATTATTTGTCGACGTTTCCAAGGCCTTTGACTCCATACACAGAGGGAAGATGGAGCAAATACTATTCGCCTATGGCCTACCCAGCCATAATCATGCTATATAAAAACACGAAAGTAAAAGTTCACTCACCGGATGGAGACACAGACAGCATCATACAAATCAGCAGCTGTACGGCTACCAACCACCCATCACGAAAACTATCCAAGTTAGACGAACCAGACATGCGGGACACTGCTGGAGAAGTGGGGACGAACTCATAAGCGACATACTCCTGTAGACCCCATCACGTGGACAAGCAAAGGCAGGACGACCAGCTAGAACTTATATACAACAGCTCTACCGATACAGGATGTAGCCTTGAAGACTTACCGGGAGAGATGGATGATAGAGACGGATGGCGGGAGACGGTCAGGGAGAACCGTGCTGGCGTCACGACATGATGATGATGATTATAAGGTCTGGTCTTCTGGCCGAGATTAGGTGATCCATTTGTATGTCAAAGTCCCATAGGAGTTCATGCGCGTCATTTTCTAGGACAGATGCTGTATTATGCATATACAATTTGTTTGTATGGTCAAATTTAAATTTCTTGCTCATTTCCCAGTGGATCACTTTGCCCATCCAGTTGTGTCCAGTCTTATACACGTACTGTGCTACATTCTCTTATTATGTGAATGATGGTTTCGTCTCTATCACCACATAGACTACATTTGTTATTTTGCTTCGCCTTATCTATTCTCGCTCGGATATGATTGGTTCATATGGCGTTGTTTTATGCTGCTATTAGGAGAGATTCTGTTTCTCTTTTAAAGTTTCCTTTTCTTAGCCACGTCTAGGTTTTCTCGCGTGAAATGTTGTTACTTTTATATGTTGCTGGTACTGCCATATTATTTTTATGATTATGTTTACATTGTTTTATTGTTTTGATATTATATGATTATTCTTACCTGAACTTAACATCATTATGTCATTTTTATATTATTTCATTTGATTATTTTTTACGATTTAGTATTTTTATATCATTTTTTAGAATTTCATACGATTGTTTTTATTTGACGTTAATATTGTGTTATTATTGTTATATCATTTTATATGATTATTTTATACGATGTTAGCTTTGTTATATTGTTTTCATATTTCCATAAGATGCTCATATTGTTTTATTAAAATGCTCACAAAGTTTTTTCCAATATAAAATTGTGTTTTTAATCTAAGTATATTTTAAACGATTTATCAGTTTTAACATATTTGTTTTTTTTATATATATATTGTTTGTCCTAAGTAAGAAATGATACTGTGTAACCGTTTTCCATCTCCCGCTTAAAAAAAAACAACCAATTAAGATAATTAGTAATGTTTCATTAAATGCAAAGAATTATTTTAGTAAAACTTCTTTTTTTCTAAGTTTGGAAACTTAAACTTCGTAAGATTGGTTTTATCATTCAGTAACATTATTTCTCGGGGATTATTGCTTTCTTCAGACATACCTAACGATGAAAGGGACGATTTTTTTTATTTTAGAATATTCCCCAAGATTCAATAACTACGTATGCCAAATAATTAACCCTATCGAATTTAATAGAAGATAAACAAATTCTTCTCATTTATTAAAATTCAAACATTTATAGATTTTAGTTTAGTTACAAAGATTTCTTTGCTTAATGGCATATCAACCTTCGTGGGTTATTTGATGCCAAAGTCGTCCTTGTAGAAGTATATTAGTGATACTATTTCACCCATAGTTGGGGTAATAAGGGGGTTCATACCTTTCCCGAGAGACATTAGTCCGAAAGTAAATTAAATAGCATGACTGGGGTTCGAAATCACTACAATGTCGCAGTGCAGTACATTAGCAACTACACCACGGGAACTCTCCAATTTTTTGTTTAAAATGTAATGAAAATAATTATATATATATATATATATATATATATATATATATATATAAGGTACCTATGTTTTCGTATTGTTTCAAAATAGATTTATTTTCTAGACATGTTTGGTGATATAAGATTGTAGTGTTTGTCTTGTTCTTAATCTTCCAGTGTCTCAGGTTTCCAAAACCCTGTCCCAGTAGAAAATTGAATTCAAAATGTCTTCTAAAAATAATCAGAACATGTCTTTTCAACTGAATGGTCTTTGAGTTTCCCGAAGCTTTTTAATTCAATCTAGAAAATTTCTTAAAAGCTTTCGTCTCTAAATAAAATTATTTTTAAGCAATTAGTCTAGCACTAATCAATTAATTTAAACTTGATTAACATTTCGTCGAATCTTTTTCTGGTATTTTGACAATATTCATTTTTAAAACTGGAGGTCAATTATCAAAATTCGTCATTGAACTCGTATCTATTTAATACAAATATCACGTTTAATTTCTATGCCGATAACAAGTTTACTATTTTGCACCTCTTTTTTTGTAATAGGTGGGATCCCTTAAAAATTGCCCTTGTGCTTTACTGCACGAGGAGTTGAATAAGTATCGTCTTTTATGATAAACACACGAGATTATCCAGTATAAAGATTTAGTAACTTTAGTCTGACACATACGGCTGCTGTATCCTAAGTATTATTCTAAACTCTATCGAGTGGTGAGGTTTCAATTCTGGAGATCTGAAGAGTGTACTATCTCTTAAGTATGCGTTTCCATGACACAATATCCAGGCGGTGAAGCTTATAATTGGCCGACTGCATTCTCTGCATAGGAGTAAGCCACCAAAAAGAGGGTGTTCGGAATATGAATCTGATATACATCCAGCAATGAAGATCCAATTCTAGACTTCTAAAGAGAATGGAGTACCCTTTTCATTGCCGTTAATCCAAGGTTCACTCTGAGCCGGAAAAGTAGTACCTATTAGGGTCCTATCTATGGGTCAAATAGGTCTGTTTAAAGATTATTTGTATCAGATAAGAATATTTGATATCATATAACTGCTCGCAAACAAATAATTATCTATTATTATAAAATAGGAATAGTTTATTTGAAATCATATAATTGTGTATAAATTATTCATATCAAAGGCAAAAAGCAGACGATATCCTGCAGAAAACATCACGAATACTGTCTACGTAGATGATCAAGCACTTCTCACGCCTACCCATACGCTAGTCGAATGTCTGCTGCGTATTCTGAAGCAAGCAGTGAGAGGTATTAGCTGCTCTTTGAACTCAGATTAAACAGAGTTCATGCGTTTTAAACAAGATGGTGCTATCTTGAATGACAAGCCTCAGAAATTTGTAGATCAATACCCTGTTAGCAATGTCTCATCTACGCAAGGTAATGTCAATATACGCAGAGGAAAGGCATGTATTTTTCTCAACAGTTTATCGACCACGTAGGAATCTAATCTCTCCGGGGTATGTGTTCTCATGGTGTAATTGTTAAAGTTATGGACTGCGGAATCGTAATAAGAGAGTTCGAACTCAAGTCACGCTATTACGTTCGCTTTCGAACAAATACTCTTTGGAAAGATATAAACCCCCTTATCCTCCTCGCTATAAGTTAAATAATACTACTACTGTTCTTCTAGAAGGATGGATTTGGCATTGAATAACCTACAAAGGTTGATATGCCATAACAAACCAAACCAAACTAAACCAAATTCTAATCTCTCTGATAAAATAAAGCAGGCGTTCCCCCAATCTGTAACCGAGTTGTATGGCTGCATTACCTGGATATTAATGAAGAGAGAGCAGAAAAGGTTATATGGGCACTGTACAAGGATTCAGCGTGTTGTGTTAAAGAAATCCTGTAACCATCATCCCACAAAGCAGCAGCTATACGGCCACCTACCTCCTATCTCAAAAAACATACAAGTAAGACGTACTGGACACGGCTGTTGAGTAGGGGCGAACTCATAGGCGACGTTCTCCTGTGGATTCCCACACATAGTAACATCATTGCTGGCCGACAATGACTTAAATTCATCAGTTCTGTGCGGGCACTGGATGCCGTCTAGATGAACTGTTATGGCGATGAACAAGAGGAACAGATAGCGAGACTGAGACAGAGAAGGGGATCCATGCAATCAGTACATGATAATGATGATGATGATGCTGATGATGATGATGATGATGAAATGGAAACATTTAAAACCATATTGTTTCAATTCGGTAAGTTTCATTTGGTTTCTTTATTTAATAGCATTCTGTAAAATAATCAGTGTGATAATTAATTTCATCAATTACTTTATTTGGTAATTAATTATATTGATTATTTTATAA
>OY757907.1:72771174-72826174 GCA_963585895.1 Sepioteuthis lessoniana
ATTAAAACTAAAGTGATTGTGATTTTTCATAATTAAACTAATATGACAATTTAAGCAGTGTTTGTTAAATTGTTTTTAAAATTTAGACGAATAAACGAAAAATTTTGTCTTTAAAACTGTGTTTATTTACAAACACGACCGACAGTCAGTGATATTTATGTTTATATTTTCTTATTAATTATTGTTTTTCTAATTTTTAATTAAAACTAATAAAAACCAGTATAAATGAAAACATGTCTCTTTCTTTTCTTTCTTGTTACATTTTAAAAAGATTTAAAATCTTTATTAAAAAAAAAGGACTGTGTGATTACAATTCATAGATCCACTAACGTGACGTCACATTTGATCGAGCAGGCTTTGGTATTATCGCGACGGCCACGGTACTCCGCACTCTCCAAAGCTCCAGCATTTCTGGAACTGCACCATCAGATTATTTAGTGTCATATCCAGGACACTTATTGGTGTAGTTTTATCTCTCTACAAAGATGCAGTCGGTATATTCTACAGCCCCAGCCGACTGGGATCCACTGCCTATAGGAGTTTGTTTATCTCTAGAAAAATGTATAACAAAATCTTTAAAAAATGTCAAAAACACAAAAAAAATCAAAGTACTGATGATAATAACACCAACAACTTGAATTCACGGTTTCTTTTTAAATGGCAAAATCAAAACTTTGTTGGTTATTTAATGCCAAAGCTATTCTTGTTGAAGAACAATAGTGGTACTATCTAACCAAATTTCTGGGGATATGAAGGAGTTCATACCTTTCCCAGGGGTAAGGTTTGAAAGTGAGTGTAATAGCATGACTGAAATTTGTAATCGCTTACTAAAATGTTGTAGTCCACTACGACGAAGACTCCCTCTAGCAGACGTATGCGATTTGCAAAAAATAATGACAATCATTACTTTACTTAGAACTAACATGTACCAAAATAATAATAAATACATTAGCCTGCATTCACACTACTTAGGGAGCTACAATAATCCACTTATCCACAAATTTTTTGGAGTGTAGGGAGAGGATTATTGAGTTAATGAAGTTTCAAATGAAAAAAATATACCAAATAATAAAATACAAAACTTAAAATTAAAACCATTAATAAAATAAGAAAATAAGATATAACAAAATAACGATATCCCAAATCCACTTTTCCCAAAGGTTTAACTTCAGTGCCAAAAAAATAAAGAAAAAATTGCTTTGCGCCTTGCCAACTTACTAAACATCACGTGTGTCTGTAGCCTCCCAAAATGATCGCTTCATACTCTACAACTTTTATTGTAATAACTCATGGACTTAATAAAAAAGAAATTCCCAAAAGAATGACTGATTTGTTTTTTCTAAATGGTATTTCAACCCATCTAGGCTTATTTGATGCCAAAAATTTAGGTATTCGCATATATTTTAACACTTTCTAGTATAATTGTTTTTAAGAGTTTGTTTTTTTTTGCTTTTATTTGTACTTCGATATCGAATAGGAATAATTTTTTTAAACAGATCTATATCACCCATAAATGGGGGCGTAACAGATACGAGCACTCCAACTAGAGTGGACATGGCAGTAATTGCAATGAAGTGGTACTCTTGAAAATAAAGAGCCTCAGTGGCATAATGAATAAAGTACTGAACTGAGACCTTGAAGCATGCGAATTCCAACTCAGTCACGCTATTTCGTTTACTTTCGGACTAACAACCTCGACAAAGGTTTGAACTTTCTAATTCCCACCAGCCACGGGTTAAATAGTATCACTGCTGTTCTTCTAGATGGATGAATTTAGCATTAAATAACCCATGAAAGTTGATATAACATTAAAACAAAGAAACTGTACGCTCCCTAGATTTCCAGAAATAGTGATGCAGTTTCATATGATATTTAGGACACCCCTTTTTGTGGAGGCAGATTTCACTCCTCTGCATGAAAATAAAGCCTGGGTATTATAACACCCACCGGCCCTTGTAGCTGAAAACGAGCTGCGTTATTGTGCTTCCTCTGTTTATTTCAACTACTTTGAAAATAAAAAAAAGAGAAACTATATTCAGAGCATCCCTTATACGACACACGTGATTATGCTAATTGCAACACAACATCGGAGAAAAAACAAAGTCTTTGGACGCCTATCTAGACATGAGGTAACTTTAACATTTTATTCTTCTTTTTCATCTTAAATACAATTTTGTCGATAATGGATAATATACTTCTCTCCGGCTAAAGTCATCGGTGAAAATAACAATTTTATTTTTAGAGTTTCTGATTGAATACAACTTGATTAAACATTTCCGAACACTCAACCGCATGTGACTAGAGGCCGTTAACTGCTAATTAATGATAAATCTTAATTAGTTAACATGACAATCATGAAATACCGGCTTTGCTATACTATACCCCTATCGGTACCAGTTTATTGGGATTTTATATTTAATATAAGGGAAGATATCACGCAATTCGATGGTCAAATAGTGCTGAAATCCAGGAACTTTATGAGACAAAACATTTTAGGGATTAATATTTGCCTAATTATTTTTATTCATCTATTTATTCTAACGGCATGTCAGTCTGTCTACGGTTATTATATGACAATGGCGTTGATTGTACGTTTATATTTATATTCCTCGTGTAGTCATTTCCAAAAAGTGTTTGTGTGTGTGTGTGTGTGCGTGCGCGCGCGCTTGTGTGCGTACGTTCGTGTGTGCGTGCGTGCGTGTGTGTTTACGTGTGCGTGTACATGTGCGCACATACAATCCGAGAGAATACAAATGACTTTTAAACAGATCGATAAAACCCTAAACACGTCCTGTTACTTCGAATCAAAGGGAACCTGGGATACTCTACGCTCATCAAATATCTGAATCTGCTGCCTCACCATCAACTTCAGTTTAGTTTCAGACACAGGTTTGGTTTGGCTTGGTTTAATGGCATATCAAGTATTGTAGGTTATTTAATGTCAAATACATTTTTATACATATAAACAGTTCTATTTCAAACAATTCAGTTTAGCATAATATGCAGTTTAGTTCTGTTTGACCCATAGATAGGGCCCTATCAGGTGCTACTACTCCAAGCCAGATTGGACCTGCGAGCGATGGCAATAAAGGGGTAGTCTGCATTTCACAAAGGTCCAACATTGCTGGAGCCTCAGCATCAGATTATTTAGTGTCATATCAGGAGACACATATGGATGGGGTCTTATTTCCTCTGCAGAGATGGTGTCGGTGTATTCTACTGCCCCAGCTGATTAGGTTATCATATACAGGATACCCCACTTTGATTACTCCAGTGCTGAAAATCTGAAGAGTGTGGTTTATCCTTATTTTTAGATCTACTCTGACCTGGAATGGTAATACCTGATTTGGGTCAAATCTACTGGTCAAATATTATTGTGTGTAAACAAATAATTATTGAGAAATAAAAAGTTGCCATTTTTAAAAAATGGAATCGAACATTTAAAATATTGAAAGTATGATTTTAACCAGGCATTTAGAAATTAACATTTACTTTCCAGATTTTTTCGCGCCTTTTTTCACACCTTCGTCTTTTGTCATTCTTTTGCTTTCTCAACAGTGATTTCTTGACAGCAATTCTGCCATAGAGGTCAGCTTCACAGAGTCTTCTCCTCACAGTGGATGTTGACACGTTTTTCACAAGTGTGGTTCAATCATGCAGTCATGTTTGGAGCAGTCAGCTTTCTATCATGTAATCTAGTAACACTGATAAAATTGACCGCTGCTCTTGTTGCTTTTGGTCTACAATCCCTACTTATCGTCTTGTTTTCTGCAGTTTCCTGGTGTCTCCTAACAGTATAATCATACTTAGTACTAAGGAAGAAAAATGCCTTAAAATCAGTTTTTCAAAAGATATCTAGTTATACGAAGGTCAAAGTTTCTGAGAAAGACTTGTATTTAGAATAATAGATAAAAATATTGTGGGGCTTTACTTCTTTCATCTAAACTATCACTTTTAGGCTGCGAAATATTTTTGAGGGTGGCCTAATACTTTTGATCGGTAGGATATATATATATATATATATATATATATATATATATATATATATATATATGTGTGTGTGTGTGTGTGTGTGTGTGTGTGTGTGTGTCTTAAAGGCGCTGTAGTTTAACTTTTAAAAGCCGTGGTAAAGTCAGCCTGTCAAGCAGAAGTTAAAAACAAAATCAAAACAGAAGGAATCTTTAGAATTAAACCACTGCTGGCTTAGAGGTACACTTCGTGAGGAAGTCTTAGAAAAAGTACTTTGTTTGCATAGCCACCAGTTATCTTTTTATCATCGTCTCTAGGCTCTAGTATAGTCATTAGGTATTTTTCTATCATTGTCAGTAGGCTCAAGCGAAGCCACCTGTTATCTTTCTCTCATTAGCACAAGGCTCTCGGATAATCACCTGTTATCTTTCTCTCATTGTCACTAGACTCTAGTATAGTCACCAGTTACCTTTCCACGATTGTCACAATACTCTAACATAGCCACCAGATATCTTTCTATCATTATCAGTAGGCTCTAGCATAGTCACCAGTTATCTTTCGATCATTGTCACTAAGCTCTGTTATAGTCACCGGTTAGTTTTCTCTCATTGTCACTTGGCTCTAGCATAATCACCAGTTATCTTTCTACGAATACCACTAGGCTTTAGCATAGTCACCAGTTATCTTTCTCTTATTGTGACTAGGCTGTAGTATAGTCACCAATTTACTTTCTCTCATTGTCACTAGGCTCTAGTATAGTCACTAGAATCTTTCTATTATTGTCACTAGGCTCTAGTATAGTCACTTGTTATCTTTCTCTCACTGTCACTAGGCTCTAGCATAGTCACCAGTTATCTTTCCACGAATATCACTAGGCTCTTGTGTTGTATAGCCACATAATAAATATGCATATATACACATATACATGCTGAATACAAATTGACGCAATGAATAAAGACGAGCGAAGACTTCTTTAAAAAAATATATCTCTCACTTTATTTGAAAGGTTTGTGTGTGAGAGGGAGTTGGAGACCGAACAGAACTGCAATATTTTGACCCCCACTCTTATGGCCATCAGCGTTGTGTCTTTCTCGTTCCCCTGATGCTCAACCGGAGGCCAGGGGGCCCAGCTATCTGCTGAGTGCTGGCTTTCTCTACCACATCTTGTCACCAATGGGTCTGGTCTCCAAAACTAACTGACTTCCTGTCTTCACCGAGTTATATAATTGTTCAATCGCCCACTCAATATCTTTGAAATTGCATGTTTGATCGTCATCAAGCGGAAATAACTGTCATGCAGTTCACAGGTCACTCTCTTCGGGTGCATCAGTCTATGATTGTACCATGGGATTTTACCTTGTCTCATATTGTCAGCCAAGTCCGCCTACGCGATTTCTTCCCATAACTGCCCATTGGAATGTGTCACTTCTGCATTCTTTGGAATAACATGTTTGGCCGGGTCGAAGGACAATATATGACACTTGTATAGTCACCAGTTATTTATCATAGTCACTAGGCTCTAGCGTAGCCACCTGTTATCTTTCTCTCGTTGGTACTAGGCTCTAGTATAGTCACCAGTTATCTTTCTATCATTGTCAATAGGCTCTAACATAGTCACCTGTTATTTTTCTCTTATTGTCACTAGGCTGGAGTATAGTCACCAGTCATCTTTCTCTCATTGTCACTAGTCTCTTGTAAAGTCACCAGTTATCTTTCTATTATTGTCACTAGGTTGTAGCATCATTACTAGCTATCTTTCTCTCATTGTCACTTCGCTCTTGCATAGTCACCAGTTATCTTTCTCTCATTGTGACAAGGCTCTAGTATAGTCACCAGTATCTTTCTATTATTGTTACTAGACTCTAGCATAGTCACATATTATCTTTCTATTATTGTCACTAGACTCTTGCATCGTCACCCACTATCTTTCACTCATTGTCACTAGGCTCTAGCATATACACTAGTTATCTTTCTATTATTGTCACTAGGCTCTAGCATAGTCACCAGTTATCTTTCTATTATTGTCACTAGGCTCTAGCATAGTCACCAGTTATCTTTCTCTTATTGTCACTAGGCTCTAGCATTGTCACTAGTTATCTTTCTGTCATTGTCAATAGGTTTTGTGATTTCTATAATTGCTACTGGGCTGTAGCTATTTAGATCGAGAGAGTGGCACAAATATAAAAGCGAATGTCACTCATAATCCAACGACGTACACATGTCTAACTACCTTATCATCAATGACATCATGCATATTTTTACGAGTTTAATTAGTTATTTTTCAGGATGTTTGAGTTGTAATTTTAGTGGTAAAGCCGGTTATCATCAGACGCGTTGAGTGATGTTTTGAATTCAGAAATATCTTTCATGGAAACGATGCCTCACTGATCTAAAATGCCCACTTTTTGAAAAAAATCTAAATTTTTAAACAAGTTCAATGTTTTATAATAATCTGTTGTTCAAGCCTTTAAATTTATCAGAAATCGGTAAATATATTTCTCTTACACAAGAAATACTATTTGTATTGATGTTTAAAGTGTTGTTACACAACTTGTTTGGTTTTTGATGAATTTCCTGTCATGAGATCTCATATGATTTGCAAGTCCGCCTTTGAACAAACAGACCCTACAACAAATGTTACCAACATGTTTTGACTGTAAATTGTCCAAGACAGAGGTCAAGTCCTGCTTTCGACCTGCTCGTTTCATAATAAAGTGTTAGATTCTCCATGCTTCAAATGCTTCACAACTTTCGTCATCACTTTCTTCCGTATTGATCGATTTAATCTCATCTACTCACAGCCTCTAATGTCTTTACTGAATGCCCTGAAGTTATTTTTTATGGCTTTCTTAAATCGTTTCCTAGGTTTATGTCTTGGACGTCTACTGTGTTGCAACTTTCAATTGAACAGCAGCTTGGGTAGCCTAATGTCCACCATTAAATTTATAACACACACACACAGACATATATATATATATATATATATATATATAAGGAGATGATCCACAACTTAACAATAGTCTAGCACTTTCACGTGCATTGTGCTCACACGATCGCCCGATTGATCGAAGTACCCAGGTTTTGTGCTTTAAATCATCACTCTTTTTGCAGGGTTGATGTTTAAGGGTGGGTATGGAGGCGACACGCAGTAAATGATGACATTATTTTCATGTTCTTCCTCTTTCTTTCATTCTGTGTTCCCTTCTATCTCGATTGCTTTTTTTTTTTTACACTTGCAGTGATTCATGCTAATATTTGTTTAAGTACCGTCATTTCTAAATAAGCTCAGTTAAAAAAAACAATTTGTTTGCGTCTAGATGTTCTAACTTCTTCAAGGCCCAACCTGCAACTTTTTTCCCGTTCTTTTTGCAGGTGCTTTCTTTTTATTATGTGCCATTTAGGTAACTTTCTTGCATCGTCTTTACTTTCCATTCACTAAAATGTATTTTTTATATTTTCTATTTACGAAGCTAGTGTTGTGGTTCTGAAATCTCATACAAACTTTGTTAAGTTTTATAATCATTACAATTTATTCTATAAACGACGTAAAAGCCCCCATAAAAAATACAAAATTAAAAAAAGAATTTACTTGTGATTTTTAACTAAACATGTTTAGACTACATTCATAGACGCAAGTGCTGGTGGTGTAACGGTTACCGTGGTAGATGGACTCGATAACCACAGTTCAAAACCTGAGCAAGGCTGCTTGCATTTTACATTTTGCAAGAGCACTTGGTATACATCCAACTATTCTCTCTCCACTTATGGGTGTATAGCAGAGCAGACTAGGTTCTTTAACCTTGATATGGCAACCAGTCAAGGAAAAGGAAAACTCCGAATTTAAACTAGTTGTTCTCCGCCTGAAAATTAACCTTGTGTAGCATCCAGCACGTGGTGGAGGGGTTGGGTACATACACATATGCATACATGTTTGTGTGATTCCTGTCGACTCATTATGGATCTCACGGTCACACTGCATCATCGTCGGCTGAGATTTCAGTATGTAACCCTAACCGAACTCTTCAGGTACGGTAGGGGTGCGACACAGGGTCAATCTTTAAAAGGACTTGAATTTAGAATTTTTTATTGTTGGACATGACACTACCAGAATTAAAACCCTCTATTTGCCCTCTTCTCTGAGACTCTGATATGGACCCTTTCATTATTATCTCCCTCACATACACTAAGACAAAATAATTTATACAGATAAACTTAACTATTATGTAATGGCTTTGTGGGTATCACGATGTACAGATCGTTGACGTTCAACTTACAGGAAGTCAGAGAAGACAGCAGAAGCCCTGATTGATAGGTCAGGGTCGTGAGGTGATATCACACAATGAGAACTAAAAGTGAGAGACTCGTATTTCCTCTCTCAACCAAGGAAAGAATGTGATTGATTACTGAATTGCCACATGACAGGAAGAAGACAGAACAAACGGAAAAAAGTTCATTCAATTCTCGAGAAGTTTGGTATGAGGCATCGATCGAAAAGATCGCCTTGTAGTTTAATGTTCGATGAAGAGAAATTTTCCTGCAGTCAAGATGATGGCTTGAAGAAAACCCATACACTAACACGCAGTATGGACAGCTTACAAAATGCGTTAACTGAATCCCACGTAGAGAGTCAAGATTCCCAGTATATGCGTATCCTAAGTAAAGCACTAAACTCAAGCCTCTGATGGCTTCAGGCCTAGAAGTCTGAGAAGTACCTTTTTAATTTCACTACCCCCAGGTCTACTCTGATTCACTGTGTTAGTACCTGTTTGAGACTTGTCTGTGGATCAAATAGATCTGTTTAGAAATTATTCATATTCGGTCGAAATACTTAATGCCATATAACCGTAAATTATTTGTATTTAGAATAGGTATTTGAAGATATAAATGCTTATTAATGATGAGTATTATTTATTTGAAACCATATAACAGTGAGCAAAAAAGTGTCTATTATCAAAGAAAAATAATTACTCGAAATCATATGATTATTAGAATACTTGAAACTATACAACTGTGCGCAACTTAAAGGGATTATATAGAAATACTTGAAAACAAATGAATGTAAAAACTCTTAATTAACAACGATACAAAAAAAGTAACAGAAATGTACAGTGATGATGAATTCCTAGTCTCTTGATACAAAATAACCCAAGAGAGGTTGACCAACAGTTACAATCAATAGATTACACACAACCAGTTTGAATATTAAAGTAGGTAAATAAAAAGCAAGAATGCGTTTCTTTAATTTTTGCATCGTTCGTATGAAAACAACAATTGATGGTTTTTGATTATTGTCCGATTGAGGTAGTATTTGTCGCGGCTTGCTCGGTCTTGCTCGTTAAATGACTGAATCCCACATTTTTTTTTTCAAATTAAAGATTAGTCGGTCACTGGTTTGGATCGAAACCATAGCTCGTGAATAATCTCTTCTAAAGAAGGAAAAAAAGCAAAAACGAATTCAGAGAGTATATTTGCTGTTTCTTTATTTACTCTTTAAATTTGATCTGGCCAGTGAACGCTTAGGACACTTCGTAATATCAACTTTGGCTTTGATCTCTCACTCTTCTGAAATGCACGACAGGCTATGTTCCCTTGAATCACCACGTGTCTAAACAGTCAACAGCTACCTTTTTTTGTTTCTTGTGACCCAGTGCTACTGACGACCCTATGTTCAAATTCTGTTCTGTGTCGCAAATATACCCTTTCGCAACGGATTTTTGCTTCCTTAAATATATGCACTCAGGAAAAGAAAACCACACAGACCACTAGTTCAGGGTATCTCAATACACATGGGACCCATGTGACTGCTCTATTATTTTTGCCCACTCAGTAAATGTATATATACCGGGTATCTCAATATACATGGGACCCATGTGACTGCTAATAACTCTACGAATGATAATATTGTGTTCTTTTTTTCTTTCAGATTTAAAAATAGTATACTCTAACAACTATTAATCCTTGATCACCATGCCTTGGACAAGAGAGGAAACAATATTTTGCGTCACTACTTATTTCGAGACAAAATCATTCAAAACAATGCAAGCAAAATTTCGTGGAAATTTTAACTCAACAATTATCCCCAGAAAAAACAGATTTATGGTTGGGTACACAAATTTCAAGCTCGAGTCAGTAAACAACCCCAACAAGAAGGCAGAAAATCATAGATCTGGCAGGAAGTTGACAGCAAGATGTCTTGGCAATGTGGATGTGGTGAACGATTCTGTCGGAAGGAGTTCGAAAAAGTCCCCCGAAGACGTTCCCATGAACTTGGTCTTTCACGTGCACTGTAAAATAAAGCCAATCAATTTCTGCCCTTGACATCTGGTTTGACCTTTCTGAAATAATATGATTACTTTTTAAGACTCAGATGAAAGATGACTAGATGCTAAATGAATTATCATATTAATGGGTTAAAACTATTTTGAGACACCCTGTTCTTAAAACTTCATACTGTACTAGTGTTGAACGCTTCAGTTCATAAAGCATTATAAAAGACTAACCCTTTCATTCCCACCGGGAAATCCTTTACTTTCTATTTTATAACCTATTAAACTCTTACCCAGTCAGCTGGAGCTATAGAATACACCGACAGCTTCTCTGCAGAAGGTTAAGACCTCTCCACAATGAGTGTCCTGATTATGACACTACACAATCTGATGGTGAGGTTCCATTAATGCTAGAGCTTTTGGAAATGTAAAGTACCTCTTCATTGCCATTACTCCCAGGTCCACCCTGGCCCGGAGAGGTAGTAACTGATAAGATCCTATCTATGGGTCAAAAAGAACTAAACTGTGTACTTATGCTAAACTGCATTATTTGAAATAGAATTGTTTTCACATTTAAACTGCAAAATAGAACTATTTTTGTATGCTAAACTGAATTGTATGAAATAGAATTTTTTACATTGAAACTGTGTACTTATGCTAAACTGAATTGTTTGAAATACAACTGTTTTTGACATTGAACCTGTATACTTATACTAAACTGAATTGTTTGAAATAGAACTGTTTATATGTATGAAAATGGATTTGGCATTAAATAACCTACAATGATTGATGTGCCATAAAACCAAACCAAACTAAACCTATTAAAATCTGCCGGCCTTCTTAACTTGTTTAACAATCTTTTTTGATATTACTATACACACACATGCAGGTAAGTACATAAATATACGTTATCGATGCCCACACACCCGTACAACTACGCTCAACTCCCACATTCACATATATATATGCTACGTGTATAATCAAACATAATTCAAGAGACATTTTTGCACATACTTGTATTTGCAACATTGCACTTGTGTACAACCAAGACCAGAAGAATTTTTAGTTTCAAAAGCGGACAAAAAACGAATTCCTCCGAGCACGACAAAGTAGTGCTGGATTATTGTCTTGAGTATAAACCATGATCAGTTTCTTGTCTAAAACAGATAAACAAGGACATTGCATTCTGCGAAAAATGAATCTTCTTAAGACTATAAAAGAACTAACTTGTGTAAGGTTTCTTATAAAGAAAAGAATATCCAACTGATGCTGGATTTACAATTAGTTTTACTTTCATATGTTTATTTTCCGTATTTTGTATTACCATTACATAAAACACATCTTCCAAAACCTCATATTAAAAGAATTAGGGGTATTTTGCTGATATACGAAGTGATCTTTGGTTAGAATTTTGTCTGTACAAACGTTGGCTTCGCGCAAAAATTCGAATGGAAATGCTAACTGATAAGAGCGGAAAGAAGAGAAAACTAGAATATGAAAAACAAACTAATATTCGATCACGAGAAGGAGAACAGAAACACCTAAAGGTTACGGAAGGAAGAAAGAAAGAAAGAAAAATATAACACTTCGTTTTAAGATAAAGATAAAAAGAAGAAAAAAGCAACTGACTGACGAAAAGGTTTTATGAACATTTTTAGCGGACAACTTTAAAACAAAGAGAAAAAGGAACTGAATTGAAGTCTTTTTGGTGACCGTTTGAGAAGAGAAATGCTTGAATTACCTTAAACGAACTGCAAAGCAGGACATATACAAAAAAAGGTTAACTTATTTAGTTTAATGATATATAAACCTTTAATGGTTGTTTAATGCCAAATACCATTTATATATAAGTGTGTGTGTCTCTGTGCGAGTGTGTGTGTGTGTGTGTGTGTGTGTGTGTGTGTGTGTGTGTGTGTGTAATTTTTAAGGGAATAGTTTGTAGGTAACTTCATTTTTAAACGAGTTCAAGTTCATTTGTTTGCACACAGTTTCAAGTATTGTTATTTATGATTTGCACGCAGTCAAACAGTTCTATTTCAAACAATTCATTTTATCATAAATCATTTGTTTGCAATCAGTTTAAATGTCCAACGGTTCTATTTGACCCATTGGTAGGACCCTGTGAAGTGCTTCCTGTGACCAATGAAGGGGCACTCTGCATTCCCCAAAGCTCCAGCATTACTGAAGCTTCACCATCAGATTGTTTAGTGTTAATATCTGGGACAATCATTGGGAGGGGGTCTTACACTTCAGCAGAGATGTAGTCGGTGTAGTCTACAGCCCTAGACGACTGGGCTGACAGTCAAAAGGTTTCAAGAATTGCTATCTAACACTAATAACTATATTTATCATTAATCACTTGTTTGAACAAAATTAAATAGTTTCAGCTATTCCTATTAATTACAAATGATTCTATGAAATATCAATCCCTTCTTTGCACACTGTTAAATCATTTTTACCATTACTATCTAGCATTAGTAATTCTATTTATCAAGTATTCCTATCTAATTTAATATTAATCATTTGTTTGCACACAGTTGAATGATTTCAAGTATTTTTATTAAACATTAATAATTCTATTGAATGTTGATAATCCCGAGTAAAAGACTGAACAGTTGTTATTTTTTTTCCTTGCGTGTAAATTGTGAGTTAGTTATATTTGTATTTTTCTAATGATTTAAAAAAATATTTTTTTTCACTGTTTTTCTTCCGTATGTCCGGAATGCATACACATTCGGGTTGATAAAGAGTCTACACTAATTAAAAAGGGTTATCATCAGTGCCCGTCAACCCGCAAGGGTGGCTCTGCAATTCTTCACGAAATCGTTATCTTAGGAAAAAAAACTTAATTTGTATTGAGACGTTGGGTTTTAGGTTGATTTTTTTAAATTGTTTTTTTTGGTGGTGGGGGGTCAATGAGTGCTTTCGCTCTAAGTCTCTAATTGAAACATTGGGAGAGGTGTAGAATTGCGGGGACTAAAAGAAAGTTGTTGGAGACAAAGATGCAATAAAGAGATGATGATGAATTCCTCTGTCAGGAGAAATGAAAAAGTCAGACAGGTGGTCGCAGAAAAATACTATTCACTTTACTTTTGATGTTTCGAACCTTTCTCTGGATCAATGTCAAAAATGACATGATATAGACATTTTGAGAAGATTAAAGAATTAGTAAAATATAACAAATCCACATTGTGGAAAGGCACTTTTGCTAGTCCCAAAATTTAGGTTCTTACTTGTCGTGTAATCTTTTTTGCACCTATCTGGAAAGTTCTCGTAGACGACCCTTTGTTGTCGGTCACACATCCGCTAACCAGGTTCACAAGTGTTAGTTGGTGACCTTTACACAACCAGGCATCAGGTTTATTGCTGGTGAGGAGGTGAATACTTCATTACAGAGGACCTCTTTCGGCTAGGGGTACTTGTTCTAACTGGCAATTTGTTTGAGTTGGGACTCAATTCCTGTAGACATAAGGATATCGTGTTTTGCTTTGTTTTGTTTTTATTTTGGAAACCTTTTCGCACCGTCTTGACATGGGAGATGTTTCACCTGGCATTTGGCTAGTGAAGGGAAATTCTTTTCTCTCTTCTCACTTTTATTAATTTTAATTTCCCATAAAGACATACAACTTTTATCGAGTTTATAATTTCGTAATGCACTCTTGCCAGTTGCTTAGTTCCAGGGGCCTTTTTCCCCAGGAACAACTTGGTCCTCGACAAAAAGTGGTAAAGGCTGGGTTTATTGTCCTGTGCCTGAGGCGCCCTGCAACATCAGCCTTTTGCATCAGCTCCACAAGAGACTTACTTCATGTCAAGCATACTACATTAATCCGTTCTTAAGTCACATTTTGGCCAAGTCGAATAGATACTACCTTTAGTCTAGTTTACTTGGGCGCCTCATTCTGATCTCAGTCGTTCGACATTTTTCACATCTTTTTCATATTAACCTTATTCTTCTGTATGTATTTCCATGGCACCATGTGCAGTCGGAGGGGTTAATTAAAGGGCGAGTGCATTCTCTGCAGAGGGGTAAGTCCTTACCAAGTTGTTCTGAATATGATACTAACTTATATCCAGCTGCAAGGTTCCAATTATGGACTTCTAGAGAGGATGGAGTACCCCCTTTCATTGCAATGATGACAAGTTATTCAATGGCTTCATGGATATCACCGGATGCTGATCATTGTTGTTTAACCTGCAATAAGTCAGACACGACTGCTGGGATTCTGACGAACAGGCAAGGTCATGAAGTTATATCACACGATGAGAACGAAACCGAGAGAGAGAAAGACATGTTCTTCTCGACGCCATTGATTGGTTACAGGATTATCACGTGATCAGAAAGAAAAAGAAGAAAAGCAAAAAGCTAATTCGATTCTCGAGAAGGTTTGTTCGAAGCTGTCAAGCCAATCGCACCTAGATCGGCCCCAAAGGCCTAAAAGACTGACAGAGCGATAATAATTTAATGTTCAAATAATTTCTTCTGTAACCAAAATGGCTACTTGAAAAAAAATGCATTATCAGAGCCACCCTGAACAATAAATAAAGTGGATAGATAAAAAGTATCAACGTATTTCTCTTGTCTTTCCATTATCTATATGAAAACAACCATCAATAGCCTATGAATCTTTTTTCCAGGAACCCGCAACAGTCCCCCACATCGATATGATGACGCTACTGAAAAATGTGGGAGTGAATAAAATAAGAATAAATTTACAAAGTGCAGAAACGCATGCGCGAAAAAAGGAACCGACCCGGCAAAAGGGAGAGATTCACTCTTACTTCAGCTGGACCCTTCAGACTGAAAAGACTACCTTCAAACACCTGTTTTGCCAAGTTCCCTGGGCATGCAGGTTGTGTCTGCTGCTAGTGAGCCAACACGCCGCAGCAAGCATCACGAAAACACCAGTAACATGACCACACTGAATTTGGAGTTATTAACCACCAAAGACAATTAATATATTTCAACGGCTGATTTGGGAGAAACGACGGCTCTCAAATAGTACAGGAAGAAATTCCTCGCTAGAGAGTTGCCGTGCAAAAATCCCAAAAGAAATAGAGGTGAATTTGAAAAAAAGATGTCTTCTCTATCCTCCTTTCTTCTTTACATCAGCAATTCAATTGCAGCCTTCACAGACAAGAACACGCCAGCGAATTAAGATGGGGTTAGAAGAAACTAACGGAGTCAGATATTATCAATCAACAACGACCACAAAATAACCTGCAACCCCCATAAAGTATATTTTAATCAGTTTACACTTCATGGTAAAAATCTTTTTCCTAAACATAATTCTTTTCTTGAGGTCCTGATTTTCTTTAATATTAGAAATATATGAAAATAATTTTTAGAATTTACGCAATATAAAATCTTGAGGATTAGTTGATAAATGTTGACTGTCACTGCTTTCCACCAATTTTAATTGCCCCAGTCTTTCTAGTTATAAAAACCTAATGTAAACACGTTTGCTTTCTAACTGCTGTTAAGTTTCATGAAATCGTGAAAATTTTACCCATATATGGTTGCTTTTTATGCATAGTGAAATTCCACACAATTAAAAATAAAGTGACTTCTTGTTACAATTCCAATAATCATGCAGAATTACAACGAATACAAGAGAACTTGCTAGAGAGCAGTGGGGTGGATCAGTTGCAGTGTTATTTAATAACCTCATTACAACTACGATTAACATCCCCAGAAATCCAGTGGATATGCATGGGCTTGACAGACAGACGATAAGTTAAAGATCAATCTCCGACGATTCAAACCGTGAGAAAGGTACGAGCACTCATTTCATTGAGAGAGTCTTTTAGTAAAATTTGTTAGCGATAAATGAGAACTAGAGAGCAGAAGATTTACTGTATTTCTACACAGGTAAGATGCATGGTTTACAAAGGTATTTAGGGGTCTACTGTTATATACTCAAAAAGATATCAATAACAACAGTAATACAAATACTGGCAGTACGAATAAGTTTATTTATTTCCACCAACAGTCCTTGGCAATATGAGAAGAGAGACACGCGCGGTGCATCTTATCGTGTTTAAGATCTCAATTCATCTCTGCTGGTCGAGATTCGAAAAATTCAACCACGACCTTCAACGGTCGACCTCAACTAAAAACTGTCTTTTCAAAATCAACAAATTCTCAGGACCCTCTCTTCCGGGAATGACATCAACCACACTCTCAATTCACTCCAACGGCTGTCCAGTCTTATTTCCTGTCTGGGGGTTTATTATATCTGGTGATGATTGTCATATCCTTTCCCCGCGGGGGTAAGACTGCACTATCTGACAATTGCATTTGAACTAAGAGACACCGAGTAGCTCAAAGCCTTACCAAACTAAATAATAAAATATAATTAATTAAAAATGATTGATATAAAAAAAATCCTTCCTTAATTATATAACACAACTGCTAACTACAAGTCTTCTAATCTCCATTGCTGTTGATTTTAAACTTCAGTGGATAACCCGCTGTTCATAATTACCAGTGAATAAGACACTATGTGATATTGGCATAGAATTATTTTAATACTAAATGTGTAGGAACGAGGCAACACAGGGTTAATTTTAAAACTTCCTGAAGGGCATTAGCACTAAGGGAAATGCAGACAGCTTCGTCCAGGTTTTAAACTGGGGTCAATGATTCCATTTCCTACGCCAATAAACGCTACGCTAAGCCTGTTTCCTAAAATCTGAAAACCGATGACATGGCTAGTGATATAAAAGGTTCATGCCTTAATTCGAAAGTGAACGTAATAGCGCGATTGGAGTTCCAACTGACTTCGAGGCAGCAGTCCTGCACTTTAGCCATTATGCCACATGGAGGCCTCCATTTGGAGTTCAATCTCGGGTCGAGTCACACCAAACATTCGAAAAATGGTATTTGATGCCTTCTTGCTTAACACTCAACATTATAAGGTATGGATCAAGGGAAGTGGAATAATCCAGGGAAAAGAGTAGCGCCTTCACCTATGTCTTGGTGTAGTATATATTGAAAAGGAAGACTTTGAGCCAACTTCGACAACGATCAGCCATCCTATATATATATATATATATGTTTGTGTTTGTGCGTGCGAAAGAAAAGAAATTGTATGTAATAACATGTAAGAGTTAAAGTTTTCGCTAAAAGTATCTTTCATATACAAGTATGCTTCATGTCACAATGGTAGTGCAGAAGTCATAGGGTGGCCAATGTATCATGCAATATTATTTACTGTTCTTGGTGCCCGAACGAGACAACGAGTGAATATGTGTGTGTGTGTGTGTGTGTGTGTGTGTGTGTGTGTGTTTACGCAACCATATGGAAATTTTCATTTTAGTCGAGTAAATATCGGCCTTAGGCAAACTGCAGATATTGATAAATACGATTTATATAAGGTTTCCCTTTAGTAATAGCTACCAGCGACAAAATTAAATCTCCCAATTCATGATATACCTAAGACGTTCATGCTATTTCAATTAAATTTCAACTATTCTTGTGGCTTCAAGATCTGAATTTTCCTTTCTCACACTATTACCATTCATTTACGTTCTACCAAATGAGTTTGTTCAATTTCAATTTACCGTCATCAATTAATCAATAACCATTCATTGCAGAACAAAACCTGTGAAAAGGGTATATTTGTACTTTTGTCCCATTCAAATTGGACGATA
Source organism: Sepioteuthis lessoniana (assembly GCA_963585895.1). Lineage (NCBI taxonomy): Eukaryota > Metazoa > Mollusca > Cephalopoda > Myopsida > Loliginidae > Sepioteuthis > Sepioteuthis lessoniana. The sequence continues at coordinate 72,789,063 of OY757907.1, forward strand.
TTTGTGATTAAGTCATAATACTGAAATTCTTTATTTTTTTCTTTTCTTTTTTGAGAAAAATTGATGATAAAAAATAGTTCCGATGTTTATATGTTTGCTAATAAGTTTGGTCGATTATTCAAGAGCCAACTTCTATTTGTGTCTCGCAAGTCTCTTGTGTTGATATCATATGAATGGGTCTACGTGAAAATCAAGAGGTGAACGTCGATTTTCGGTCTAATGATGTCTTGGCCTTCTCAAGAGCCGGATCATTTCCACTTGTATCAACCAAATGAAATCTTCTGAACATAAAACTTCAGGTACTTGAGCTGTCTCGATATCTGCAACGTTCATCAATATATATGAAAGTTATGAACGGAAGAGATTGAATAGAAATTTTACACAAATTATTATTTAGTCCTTTTCGAGTTTGTCACATCGACGTTTGCCGGTGGTTTCTCACGGGAGTTTGAGTGACAGCAAATCTCCTCAAGTCTCCAGAACTCTTTTCAGTATTCCAGCCGATTTCAGTAATGCTGTTATCTGGGTGTTGTCCTTTTATCAATCCTTTGGTTACAGTACCAAGCGCACCAATTACAATTCGTATCACCGTCACTTTCATGTTCCATATTTTTTTCAATTTCCTTGTAAGTCCCAGATAATTATCCTTCCTTTCGTTTTCTTTCACCTTTACACTGGGGTCAGCCAGAACAGCAAAGTCCACAGTTTGCCAAGTTCTCGGTTTTGTTTTGGTTTGGTTTTGGTTTTTTGTTGATTATGACAGGGTCTGGTTGTCTGGCCGAGATTATGTGATCCTTTTGTATCTTAAAATCCCAGAGGAGTTTGTGTGTCTCATTCTCCAGGACAGATTCTGGATTATGCATATACCATTTATTCACGTGGTCAAATCTAAATTTCTTTCACAATTCCCAGTGGTTCACCTTGCCCATCCAGTCGTGTCTGGTTTGCTGCATTCTCTTATTATTTGATTGATCGTTTTGTCCCTATCATCATATAACCACCATTTGCTGTTTTGTTCCGTCTTACCTATTTTTGATATGATTAGTCATTAATAGTGTTGTTTGGTGCTGCTATTAGAAGAAATTCACTTTCTCTCTAAAGGTTTCCCTTTTTCGGTTACGTCCACGTTTTTTCGTGTGATATATTATTATTATTATTATTATTATTATTATTATTATTATTATTATTATTATTATTATTATTATCATCAAATTCTCAGTTTTATTTTTGCTTTCTTACAATCTTTCATCGGATCTTTTCCGAAGACCTAGCGAAAGGGAAGGTTGTGGTTATATGCATTCAATATATTGTGACTTTCACCGACTCTTTTGAGCGATATTTCTCAGTTGCATTGTTAGTAACTCCTGAGGGGATACGCAGTTTCGCAAAGGGCAATTGCTTTTGCATTTCATAATAGCTGGGACTGTCAGATATCTTGATAATATGCTCATTTATCCTTTTCTTGGTTATACCCAGAACTCCCACTTTTATTGGCACAATGTTAGTTCTAATGTTGGTTGGTTGGTTGATTGGTTGGAAGGTATTGCATATCAACCTTTGTAGGTTATTTAACGCCAAATCCATTTTTATGTAAATAATCAGTTCTATTTAAAACAATTCAGTTTAGGACAAGTACGCCGTTTAATTGTCAAAAACATTTCTATTTCAAACTGTTTAGTTTATTCAAACAGTTCTAATTCATCTAATTCAGTTTAGCGTAAATACATATTTTGTTTACACAGTAAAACGTCAAAACAGTTCTATATATAACAATTCAGTTTCGTATAAGTGTATGCCAAACAATTGAGTTTGGTACAAACACGCAGTTTAAATGTAAGTACGGTTTACTTATCAAAAACATTTCTATTTCAAGTTATTCAGTTTAGTCAAACAGTTCAGTTTAGCATAAGTATGCCGTTAGTTCTATCTAACCTATAGATAAGACCCTATCAAGTGCAACCATGCCGGGCCAGCGTTGACCTAGGAGCAATGGCAATGAAGGGGGGCTCTATATTCCCCAAAGCCCCAGCTTTACTGGAACCTCATTAACTGATTGTTTAGTGCTATATCCAGGTCACTCGTTGGAGGGGTTTTTTCCCCTCTGCAGAGGTGCAGTCGGTGTATTCTACAACCCCAGCCGACTGGACAAGGTAGTTCTAAGGTGCTACCTTTTCTTAATTTCTATTTCAACGTCTTTGCTTATTTTATTATATTCTTTGACTAATATATTATTTTCTGTTCGCACTAATATATCAATTAGAAGGCACGTTTTTCTTTTATCGACTGTAACCACTATATCTGGTCTATTCAACTTTATTTTTCTTTCTGTTTGCATAGGAAAGTCCCTGAGAATGGTAGCTTCTTCGACTTCTGTTATTGGTTCTGGTTAGTGTTTATACGATTTTTCACAATTCAAGAATCCCTTGTATTTACATACTTTCCAATAAATGTAATCTCCTCATGCCTTTCTTTATATTCTATCGGTGTTAGAATTGAGAGACAGGACACCAAGTAGTCAATGGATTAAGATTTTTGTTCATATGATTTACATATTGGGTTAGTAAGGTCAGGTTCAGTACTGCTATTATTAATCCCTCTGTGTCCACTTTCATTCCAGCACATTTCAACCATCATCTAGTCTTGGTAGAGCGTTCGCAAATGGTCTGAGAGACTTGGGTTCAATCCCTGGTCGAGTGATACCAAACACTCAAAAAATTGTACCTGATGCCTCCCTGCTTAACAGTATCAAGTGTAAGTGGAGCAATCCACGGAAAGGAGTTGTGCCATCCCCTACACTTCGGTGTAGTAGCTTTTAAAAAGAGAGCCTCCGAGTGTCCATCGACTACAGTCAGCCAACTTATATATATATATCGGTAATTCTTAGGGTTTTTTCTTTCCAGGCGTTTTCTAATTGATTCAGTCCTCTTGTTTCTGCTTCTTTCTTTTTGTTTTTTGCTGCCTCTATTCCTTTATCTTTTATGTCTATTTCTTTCAATTGGAGATCGAGCTGATTAACAAATTTATTTATTAATTAATTAATTTATTGACTAGTTGAATACTTTTTGTTTAGCTTTTACGTGTTCGTTTATTACTGTAAATTCCATTCTGTGATAATGACTAAGTATTTTTTAAATTCTATAGTGGTTGTTTTGTAGGTCAATTCTAGTCGGATTAATCCTCTTCCACCATTTTTTTTTCATATTAGTTTACTCCTTCCTAGTTTGTCACCCCAGCGTTAGCTGATGGTCTTTCACTGGAATCAAGTGACAGTAAGTTTCGTCAGTTTTCCAGGACTGTTCTTAGTATTTTAGCCGATCTCAACAATGCACTACTGTGGATGGTCTCCATTCTTCTTCTGAATTCGAATTGTTCTAATACCTTTTCAAATCCTTTGGGGACCGTTCCCAGTGCACCAACTGCAAATGGTATCACCATCACCCTCATGTTTCACAGTTTTATCATTATTTTACTTACTGTCATTTTCCCCACCAACGTTCGTGTGACTGCAAATTTCGCGGCTCTTCTGAGAATTCTGGTCGTTCTCAACAATGATTGTCTCGATTCGTCTTCCGGTTTCCAACTCTTCCAGCCTCATTTCCACGCCTGTAAGGATCTTTGCAGCCACTCCAATTACAACTGGTATCATCATCTTTGTCTCTTTTTAAAAACTTCTTCAGTTTAAATTATCATTTGTTACTTAAATTGCTACATGGACTGGCTTATTCCTCATATAATTGTTTAGTTTTTTTTAAACCCGAGCTATTTTATGGTATTCGTCAATGTCTGATGTTTGTTCAACGTTTCAAGTATTACACATTATTTCCAACGTCCCAATCTGTCACTTTTCGTTTAAAAGATTTTTTTAAAGAGGGTTTTTCACGTGACTTCATGATGGGAACAGGACACTGCTACTATTAAAATTTATATTCATTTTTCATTTTTCCCTTTCTTTCCGTATATATATATATATATATATATATATTACTATTTGGACATTGTTCCAAGTGCATCAGTGACTATTGGTATCACCGTCACTGTCATGTTCCATAGTTTTTTTAGTTCCCTGGCAAGATCCCAGTATCTTTTTTTTGTTTTCTTTTATTTTCACTCATCGCTAGATGACAAGTTCTTTTTTCCTTGTTAATTAATACTAGATCTTGTCTTCTGACCAAGATTAGGTTATTCATTTGTATCTCATAATCAAAGGGAATTTTATGCGTCTCGTCTTCTAAGGCGGATTCTTGCTTGTGCATTATTATTTCTCATTTAGCTCTTTTTATTTTTTATTTTTTGCTTTCTTATATTTTCACTAAGTGGTCCGCCGAAATGTCAAAATCCACAAGACGGCAAATTTACTTTTTTCATCGATTAACTCAAGGTCTGGTCTTCTGGCCCCTATTCAGTGAGCTGTCTGTATCTCAAATTGCTAGAGGATTTTATTTGTCTCTTTCTTTATGTAGCCATTCATTGTGTTGGGTGTGTGTGTGCGCCGGTCAGAGAATCTCTTTGTCTGCAAAACACAAACAAAGGGCCTGAGGTCGAGATCTCCCACGAGACTGGAAGTAGAGGAGGAAAGGAAGGTCCCAGAGTAGACAGAGGGGCAGTTGACAAAAAGAAGACACAGAGGGCAGTGGACAACGGAGAGCAGAAGAGACCAGTCGGCGTCCAGGGCGGTCAGCAGAAGGAGGCAGTGAGGGAAGACAGTCAAAGATGAGTTGGCATTCCTAGTGGCTTTTCTAGAGGTTTCGCGTAAAATACACACCGGTGAGAGTCTACAGATGCACGGAGAATGCAAAGTGTCAAAAGCTCCCTTTCTTGCGCTTGGAGTTGACCCAATTCCATGTTTGTTCGTTTATTTTTTCTTCCACCCTCACGGTTGTATTTTATGTGGCCATAAAGAAATGTGTGATACCCCTGTCAGAAACCACTGGATGAATCACTGGCCATGAATAGTATTGTTTAAAGAAATTGATAAGTCGGGGCCCGGTCGGTAGGGGTGTTATCACATTTAGGACAGATCCTGGTTTGTGCATACATTTTTTGGTTGTATGGTCAACCTTTCCCACCCACTCATGCCTAGTCTGGTGCTTCTTTTGTGCTTGTTTGCAGCTACTGCTTATTATGTGATTAACCGTTTCATCTTTTCTTCACATAATCTACATTTATGATTGTCTTAGTTATTATCGTTTTTCATTTCAATATAATGGGTCCTTATGGCATTGTTTTGTATTGCTATAAGAAGAAATTCAGTTTCTCTCTTGAGGTTTCCCTTTCATAGCCATGTGCAAGTTTTCTCGTTAGTTTGTCTCTTGCAATATTCATACATTTGTTTTTCTTCCCATTTCTAGTTCCTAGTTTTTGTTACCTGTCTGTCTGGTCTTGTTTTGCCAATGCTGTGACTGGCTGCTTGAATTGTCTTTCTTTCCTCTTTTTAATGTAATCTCCTAGTCCTTTTATTGATGCGTCTACGTAGTCATCAATACTGGTGAGTCGTCTTCCTCCTTCTTTTCTGGATACATATAGTCTGTCTATGTTATCTCTCTGATGTAAGGCTTGGTACATCATCATCATTTTTCTTAGCTTTGGTCCATTTACCTGAGTTCCTCTCTTGTCTATTTTGAGAATGGTGCAGAGTACCTTACAAAGGGAATTTCCCTGGTGTTTTTACTTCTGATGAGATGCGGCTGGAGAGCTTGGTTTCGAAAAGCTGTCTTGTTCTTCCGAAGTTCTCCTTTATTGTTTTTTCTTTCGTCTCGGCTTTTTTTATGGTGTCCGCTTCCATTACTCCCAAGTACTCATAGTTTTTTCTTTTCTACAGGCTTCCAGATTCTTTCCTGGTTCAGAAGTTCTATTCCTTCTATTGTTTATCATTTCCCCATTTTTTCATTTTAATCAGAGCATATTTTTCTATGCCAAATTCCATTGCTATATCTTGGGTAAATATTCTAAAAGTTTGTATCAAAGCCTGAGGTACTTTTTCATTTTCGGCAAATTACTTGATGCCGTCCAAGTTGTGATTTTGTAAATTTGTAGCCTTTGTATCTGAGGGGCATCATTGCTATTACAAATTTTTGTGATGAGAAGAAATCTCACTGGAAAATGCTAAAGTTTCTCCTCCCGCTTTTAATGCCATTTTCAAGTTTTTCCGTTAATGACTTTGTCGAATATTTTGTATATTTTCAGATATTCAATTATTTAAGTTTGTGAGACCATAATCGAGGTCTTTTTGTAGTCAATCCATGACATTGCTTTATTTTTCCTCTCCATTTTGGTCTCCTTAAGGATGTGCTAATCTATATATAGTAATTCACCTGTTCCTTTTGTCTCACTGTGGCGTCCTTTCTTTTCTTCTGGTAATAGTTCACAGCATAGAAGCAAGTAATAGATCTCTTCCATAATCCGTGTGGTCAGTACTTTCTACATCAGAGGTAGACACGTCATCGGTCTTTCGTTGCTGGGGATTGTTTCATCTTAATTTTTTTCTGGATCAGGATGGTTTTCTACTTAATCAGCCATTCGGATATACTTCTTTCTTCTCAGTATTTACTTAGCTGTAGAACCAGTCTGTCATGGACAGACAGGATTTTTTAAAACCAGAATCCATGTATACTATTATAACCAGGCGTTTTCTAATTCAGTACTTGGTTGCTCTAAACGATTCCGGGGGTATGTCCGCTTCAGGACCTTCTTCGGGTCATATTAATTTTTTAGGTTATTGATGTATTTAGCTTTTCTATTATGATCTTTCCGTTCCCATATTTGATACATATTTTGGTCTTACATCTTTATATCTGCTGCCACTTTTTCTCACTGATTTCTTACTGTTATCGATCTTTAAACATTCTTCACACTAGTCACTTTTGAATTTGAATCCCAGCGCCTCCAATTAAAAAAAACAAAAGACCGACAGTTTATCTATGCAGCTTTCTACATTCCTAATCGATTTTAGGTGACAGGCTAATTACGCTCGAATAAAATTTCGACTAAATCGCTTCCATGAATGTAATTCAAATCGTATGTCCAAACGGCTTCGACTTCGCTCTGGCTCCAGTGTTTGACAAATCAGCAAAAAAACTCAAACCCAAACAAAATTACTTAGATGCAAAAACATTAACACAGTGACATTTAACGTCAGGATTTTAAATACAGTAGACCAGTTACTTGAGCTTACAGCGTCAGCAACCGAGTATGATATTGCCATACAAAAAAATAAATGCTAACATAGAGACTAAGTAATAAAATACCATGGTATTTGGTAATAAATGGACATTTATATCGGCATCTGCCGGGAAAAACTGAGTCAATGTTGTTATAAGAGGTGCAGGAATGCTTCTCAGTCCACGTGACTTACAATCAACAAATAGAATTGAGAAAATCTGAAGGAGAATGGTGAGTTCTTCATTTAATGACAAGCCCTATATAAAATCGCCTTTTGCTACAGTCTCACCAATGCTAATGAGGAAACAGACATCACCACCTTCTACAACATGTAGTCTTCTTTTGTTCGACACATTTCCAATTACAACGTTCTAATAATCGGTGGATACATGAATGTTCATGTAGCCAAAGATAAAAATGACATTCTGCTAACACAGCTCGTGAAACAGATATGTGGAATAGCTCGTAGATTTTTCACGCGAAAACAGGCAAGCATGCTAAAATACTAGATTCAAAAGACAGGGAAAACTTTGAACCTACACCTACCTAAATAACTCCAAAGCACATCTAGATTATATATCCATAAAAAAGAAATAGATAAATACTGCTGTGAACTGTGAGGTATACTCCTTTTTTGAAGGTGTATATTCTGATCACAGAATCGTCTCGGAAAAGGTTCGCCTGAGTCTATGCAGAAATTAGATACAAACGATTAAAACTTCGCGATATGACTGTTTTCTCTCACCAATAGTGACATTAGAAATTATTATACGTCAACTGTAAGAAACAAGTTTGACAATCTTCAAAAACCATCTGAAAGACATACTCATAATGACGAATATGAACCTTTCTAACCATCTATATAGAAGCTGCAGCCAAATGCATTCCAATGAAACGAAGAGCGAAATTTAAAGTTCCATGACAATTAGAGAAAATGAGATAACATGAAAATAGCATCCTTCCTTAATAAAAGAAACCTAATAAATGGTAATGCAGAGAAACTTAAGAACGCCCACAGAGAACTACTCAACACATACTAAAAAGAACACCTAAAATACATTCAAAGTCAAATCTATTAAATCAGAAACTCAGTTGAAGATATACAATCACAATTAGCATGGCAGACAGTAAATGAAGTGTGTAAAAGAAAGAGTCCCTTGAAAGCAAAAGTAAAAACTGCCAGCCAAGAAGAAAGAATAAAGAAGTGGGAAGAACATTTCAAGAATCTGCTTGGAAACTTCCCTAAAGTTACGGGTAAACATATCAAAAAATTATCAATAACCAACTTTACATCCAACAAAGACAGTTAACAGAGGAAAGACTTAATGATGACAAAAATTGAAAGCAGAAAAGATGGTGGCTGCGATGAAATACCTCCAGAAGTTTGGAAGACAAAGAAATTTGATGACATACTTCGATTATGTAGCACAGCCTATCAATACAACACAATAGTGAAATGGACATAAGGCTGCATCCTCCCCTCTCTCTAAGAAAGGTGACCTCAGAATCACCAAGCTCTACAAAGGCGTAGGTATTAATCCTATAGCTGCAAACGTTTATAATGTCCTGCTTCTCAATCTTATCAACTCTGAAGTTGAGAAAATTCTTCGGAAAGTCAGAACGATTTTCAGAGTAATCAATTCTCAACATCAGTATCCTTCGAATCATCGAAGGAGTACGTGCAAAACATCACAAAGCAAAACTGTTATTTGTGGATTTCTCCAAAGCATTTGATTACATACACAGAGGGAAGATGGAGCAAATATCACTAGCATACTGTCTCCTCAAAGAAACTATTACAGTTATATCGATACTTAAAAAACAGGAAAGCAGTGGTTTACTCACTTGATGAAGACTCCGACTTCTTCAACATTGTGGCTGAACTTTTGCAATGAGTTACATTAGTGGGATATTTCTTTAATCATCTGTCAAGAATAGTGCTTCTAATGAAGGGCGCCTTTCTTACTTTTTCATCTTCGTTAGCGTGATGGTGTCCGCTTCTAATATTCTCAGGTATTTGTAGCTCTTTTCCTCCAAGAGTTCTGCTGTTTGGCAGTTCTATTTCTTCCTTTTTTATTTTAAACTTGGCACATTTTTCAATACGAAATTCCATTCCAGTATTTTGATTTTTAATTTTTGCTGACTTTTTAACGCAACTTGCTAATTTGGTCAGTCTATGATGATAATGAAAACCACTGATCAAAAATAATTTTTTTAAATCAAAATAACAAAAATTAAAAATTATATAGAATTTAAAATGAATAATAATAATCATAATATTCCGTCGATAAATAAAAAATAAACAACAAATAAAAAACATTACAATTCATTGTTTTTTTTGTTTATATAATAGTGATTATGATTTATACATTCTCAAGACATTTGTTAAGTTTACTCAGAATTATATGGCGTAGTAGCCAATGTACTGAAGTGTAGCCTCGAAATAAGAGGGTTCAAACTGCAGTCGCGTTCCTTGAATAAGAGGAGAAAAGGCACATTTATCCCGCTGTTATTTTACCATTTATGTGGTAGATGCAAAACTCCAAAGCACTATCTTCTTTGAAATACAAGAGAAATCTTAGAAGTGTCTTGAGAACTCTACTCTTTATTGCTTGGACAATTAATTAAACGCGTATCTCGATTACAAGCTTAATGATGTATTCAAAATATATTGGTCACCCTTATAGCAATAGCATTTTTATTCTTTGGTTTTTGATCAAAAGAATCACTGAAAAGTAAATATATTTCGCAAAATGAGAAAGAGAAAAACTTGTCCCTAGATATATTTATAATTAAAATATATATATCTACCCAACATCTCCACACAAGAAGGAGGTAACAAAGTCAACTTCCAAGAAGCGTTTAACAGGTTTGAATTCAGATTTTTCCTTCTTCTAGATTGGTTTCCATATCAAAGTTAAAGATCCCAGTCTGCCTTGAAAGAAGAATAGTTGGATTCATACCTTTTTCCTCAATGGTATTAGCCCTCTGTGAAATGCAAACAGTTCCGTCCAGGTTCTTGAACTCGGGTCGCCTAGTGTATTTCCTTTGATGATAACCATTACGCCACATAATTGAACTACAGAATTGATTGACTGAATTAACTTTTCTTCAATTCCAGTGAAACCGGCTTGTCGGTGGGGCTTAGAATACTCTGACTATATCTTCCTATAGATGGGGAAGACCCACAACTCTAACCAAAAAGACGTGATATGGGGAATGACGCTAAACTGCTTCTAATAGTGAGCCTCCAATTCCCAGAACTCTGAGGAGAGTGAAATATCTCTTTATTGTTATTACTCCCAGGTCCACTCTAACATGGACTGGTAGTACCTGTTAGGGACTCATTTATTGGTCAAATAGATCTGTTCGAAAATTTCTCGTATTCGATAAAAATTGTTGATGACATTCAACCGTAAATTTTTGGTATTAAAAATAATAACTTGAAGCTAAAATTGTTTACTAAAGATTATTATTATTAGTTACTTGAAACTATATAAATGTGTACAAATTATTTTTATTGATAATAGTTGCGTGAAACTCCTAGCGGTTAGAGTGTTCGCCACAGGCCCGGGAGACCTGGATTCATTCCCAGATCGAGTCATACCAAAAACTCAAAAAAATGGTACTTGATGCCTCCTTGCTTAACACTCAGAATTATAAGGTACAGATCAAGAGTAAAGTGGACCAATCCATGGAAAGGAGTAGCGCCCTTCCCTACACCTTGGTGTAGTAGCTATCGAAAAGGGAGCCTTCGGGTCACCCTCGACTATGGTCGCCAACTTTACTTTACACTTTATTATTAGTTACTTGAAACTACGTATATTACAATTCAAACAAAGTACTGTTATGTAATAGAAACAATTATTCGAAACCATACAACTAAGTTCAAATTATTTGTATTAGATAAGAATATTTTATATCATATTCTATTGAAACAGCTCTTAAACAACCACAAAAAATTGAAATATAAACGTACAATGAACGCAGTTCCCTAACCTCTAGGCATAACATTACACTAGACGGGGTGACATACCATTAGAATAAATTCAGAGTTTTCTTTCTCCTAGACCAGCTGCCACACCAAAGTTAAAGAGCTCAGTCTGTCCTACAATTTATTCATAGCTGGATGTATTCATACTTTTTCCCAGGGCATTAGCGTTATGTGAACCATAAACTGCGTCGTCCAGAATCTGAACTCTGTTCAGCCTGTCCGTTTCATACAATGATAACCATTACACTACGAACGCCTCCATAACCCAAAGCTGGCAAGGATATGGGTGTTCATGCCTTTCCCAAGTGAACATAATAGCACGAAAGGAATTCGAACTCGCTTTCTCTAGGACCGCAATACTTACGACCATTTAACTGTATCACAATTAATAATAATATTAATAAGTCTGATTAATAGTAATAAATGTAATAGAAATATTAATAGTGATGAAAATTCTCAATGTGGTATTATCTATAATACTAGGTATGATTTTATTTATAAATTTAAGGATTTGAGGTTTAGTAATAATATGAATATTATTATAATGTGTCAGATATAATTGTCATCTTGAGGCTACATAATATTATGTGGTATTAGTTTATGAATTCAGGTAATAGTTTTAACAGTAACTGGTATAAATTTTATTTTTTACTTTTTATGTCATCAATTATATTGAATAGTATAAAAATATAGGTATGACAATTTTTTTAGTTTTTTTGAGAAAAGAATATTAACATACAATATAAGATTTCATTATATAATTTAATTTTTTAAAGAGGTTATTAACACCCATGTAAGTTGTTTATAGTAGATAATTTTCTCTCCCCAAATCAATTTATTCCTTTATTGTAAATGTTTTACTTATTTCCTTCTTTAGATTTAAAAGTCTGTTTGCCATTAGATAAAAAAGAGGTGAAAAGAAATGAAAGTAAAAAATTGATACGCCTTGATACAAGAATTGAATGCATTTGTCAACCAGACAGGAAAAATAAATGGTCTGGTCTCTATATAAAAAAAAATATAATTTGGGTTTGGGAGATAGGCTGGCCGGAATTTTGTGGGTTTTTTTTTAAATCTTCATGAAAAATTTCTCATTATTTCTTTGTCTGAAGATTTAGATCTATTATCTTAAAAATATAGGGTCTGCTGAAATAAATATTATTACAAAAAATATGAGTAATTTTTAAAGGTTTTTCTTTTATATGGAATTATTTTAATTTATTATGATTTTACATTGAGCTCTCTTTTGGATTTTGAATTACCTGGATATTGGAAAGAGAAAATCCTAAAATAGAATCGTTCCCACCATCGACTGACTTGGCGTTGGATAATATATATATATATATATATATATATATATATATATGCTTACAACATATTCACCATCAGCATTAGAATGTAGAATGTAAAAGTGTTTTGATTTAAACAAAGCAAGAATGATAATCACAGAAGCAACAGTGAAATTTCGTTAGCAACTAATAATAATCCCATATTTTGAATCGCAGTTGATATTCACCAGAATAGAGATTTCCAATTGAAGAAGCCCAATGCGAAACTGCTTCAGTTCTCCTGGCAAATCTAAGTAAATTATCGACTTAATCGGCAGAGTAGTTCTAATATGGTAAATACCGATCGGGCGGCCATTGGATAGACACGGTAGTTTTCACTGATTTCACTAAATACGGAACTCTATAAATGGGAGGTTAAAATCAGTCAGCTGTGCAATAAGTGGTTTAAAAGTGATACTGGCCATTGCTTGGCCATTATTATATATTACTATTGTTATTATTATACACCTTATAATTATAATGGTTGGAAATTAGAAGTTAGCTGAATTAAAAGAATTTAGAATTCTTGCGAAGTACAAATTCGGACTATTGTTTTCGTCTTTATTGTTATATTCAAAACGTTTCGGCCGATCCATCCTTTGTGTTTTGTTTCGAATTCGAGAGCCTACACAGAACTCTAATCCGAACCACGGGGTTGGATTGTTCTTGTTCTGTTTGCCATAAACAAATACAAGTGTACAATTACAATAGTAAGTATTTCTTGTAATTTACCTCTTGCCAGGATTGAACCAGCTACCTCCAGATGATTTCACTTAGAAGTACTTTAATCAAAAGCCTATATTCTTTACGCAGTGTATCCAGCTGGTTCGATATGAAACACTTGAAGTGGACCGAAGGACGTATCAAGCGAATATATCAATAAAGACAAAGACAAAAGTCCAAATACACTAACTGGTGAAAATTGTCCAGTTTCATCTAAGAAATTTTGACAATTAATTTGGTTGGTTGGTTATCTTACTGTTTAGTTGGTTGGTGTTATTTATAATACATCAATATTTGTTGGGTAATTTAAGGTTCAAATCAACTGTCTTTCATCGAGCAATTATAATATGTTAGTCCTTTTAAGTTTTTCTTGCCATTTTTAACTGACTGCTTTTCACTAAAGTCTAAGTGACAGCAAGTCTCATCAGCTCACCCAGAACTCTTTCAATATTCGAGCCGATTTCAAAAGTGCTGTTGTCTGAATGGTCTTGATTCTTCCTGTAACCTCCATTTCCCTCAGACGACCATTCCAAGGCCACCACTTACAATTAGTAGCACCGTCACCTTCATATTCTACAGTTTTTCCATCCCTCTGCCAAACGCCAATAACTAACTAGATGACAAGTTTCTTTTTGTTAAAGGTCTGGTCTTCTGGCCAATATTCAATGTCCAAAAGAGATTTATATTTCATTTCCTAGGAGATATTCTTATTTGTGAATATAGCATTTGTTAGCATTGCCGAATCTTAATTAATTGCACGATTCTCAGTGGATCACCTTTGACACCTAGTTGTGCTTTGTCTTGTATTCCTTTTACTCAGTTTGAGCATTCGCTTAAACTGTGATTAACTTTTTTACTGTTATAATAACTATTATTGGTAAAGAATCCACTTTCTTAAACAAACTGCAATATCAATGTTTTGATAATAATTAGAAACGACTCTTATGCAGAATAGACACTCTTCACTAATGGCACAGTTGGGTTGGGCTGCTGAATACACCGACTGCATTTCTGCTAAGGGGTAAGATTCCCTCAACTAGTGTCCTGATTATGACACTAAACAATCTGATGGTGAGGCTATAGTAAATCTGAAGCTTTGGGGAATGTGGAGTACTCCCAGGTCGACTCTGTCCCGCAATGGTAACACCTGATAGGGTCCTATCTATGGGTCAAATAGAACTAAACAGTTTTGACATTTAACTGTATGTAAACAAAAACTATATTTATACTAAATTGAATTATTTGTAATAGAACAGTTTATATATATATATATAATGGATTTGGCATTAAATAACCTATAGTGGTTGATGTGCAATTAAACCAAACCAATCCAAACCCTACACTAAATATCTCTTTTAGTTTGGTCAGTGGGAATTCTAAAATCCATCTGACACAGGTGTATAGCCTCAGTGAATTCATAGTCACGTGACCTTTTGCGGCAATATCTATCCTTTCAAACTTGTCCTAATGGTTTACGCGTTTATGCATGACGTCACCAGCACATGATGAACGCACCCACTCAAAAAATTCCGTCAGCACCGAATAAATGTTGCACTCCAAAAACACAGGAGTACCCACCTACTCGATAACGACCAGTACTCGTTCTCCAACGACACTAATAAAGCAGTTGGATAGCTTCTAATCCACCTTCAACCGTAGTTGTGACATTCCACTCACTGAATAAAAAGCTACACATCAAAATCCTGATCTGTAATTTTCACTAAAATATGCCCACAATATATCTCATCAGATGAAACTTTTTGGGAGCCCAAAAAGTATCATCTTATGACTGCTTTCAATTTTATTGTAATGAGACAAAACTAAGAAGATTAGATTTAAACTGTTTTTAGTTTTTATAATTCTCTGCAGGAGAGATTTTGAGTACTTTTGATTTATCAAACGTTTTTTAAATAATTATATATATATAATATTTAATTTAATATTTTTCTAATATTGATTACAATTAAAATTTATAGGTAAAATATATATAAACATATATTTTATAAGATAAAATATGAAAAAATTATAATTAAGAAGAAATAAATAATAAGGCTTTTAACGAGTAGGAATTATCCCAATAATACACCGTTTTTTATTACATCGTTTTCTTTGCAATAGATAATCACAAGATTAAGAATCGAACATTAAAATCTTTTTTAAATGATTAGTTACATTAACATAATATCTTTTACAGATTAATTCTTTACTTATTACAATTACTTATGTGAATTAAACGTGAACTGCATATTAATCATGTGTTTATTACGATTGACTTAACTTTCGATAACTAATTTTTTCTTGATATAAATAACTTGAATTCCTACGATATTTTGAATAACTAAAACTAGGTTTTGTAAATTAAACAAAATTTAATTATGTTTCCTTATATTTTTTTATCTTGATCAAACATAATAATATCAATGAAAGCAGAATATACTTTATCTATATATAATAAAATAAATTGCGAACCGAGATTTACTTTTTCCTGCTTTAGGTTTTTTAAATTTTTTAATGTCTGTAGTATGTAAATTAGGGGTAACGGTATTATTTAATATATGTACGAAAAATAATAAGACATTATATCTTCAGCTTTTATTATTGTTTTGTTTAATAAATAGATAAAATAAATTATTTTGAATTTTAGAAAATAAGAATAAAGAATTTTTTTCAAATTCCAATCTCGCCGGAAGCAATATGAAAACATCTAATTAAAATTTTGAATATCTCATCTGAAAAATGTTTTTATGAAAAAAAATTGTGAGTTAAACTTATAAGAACTTGTAAGAGCCTGAAATAAATTCATAATGATTCTAAGAAAGGGAATTTTTTATTTTTATCTTTATATATATGAGAGAGAGAGAGAGAGAGAGAGAGAGAGAGAGAGAGAGAGAGAGAGAGAATATGAAGAAATAAGATATTCAGATGTATTTATTAATAAATGAATATTCTATCAAGGTCGTCTCATCCGAAAAAATTATTTTAATATAAAGAAATGATTTGAAAATATGAGAAAATTCTTAGCGTTCTATGATCGTTAATTGCGTTCTGTTTCAAAATGTATGTGACGTAATAAGAGTTCGAAATTTTTTATTTCATTTTACTTATTTATTCAATTATTTAAGGGCTAATAATAACATTACCTGGAAGATGATTTTAAAAACCGAAATGTCAAAAGTTGACATTATTTATGAATAGATAAATACATCCTCTAAATATTTTCATTTTTCCGACTGACAAACTGAGTGACTACGAAATAAAAACCCACATAACAGATTAGAAATATGGTGACCTATATTCTTTTGAAAATATTTTATCATGAAGTTAATAGGATTCTGTAAAAATTTCATAGTTTTGTAGAGAAATATAGTTTGTTTTGCTTTTTAACTATAAGTTACTTGCTCTTAAGCCACTTATCAATTAATCTATCTTGCAGGGTTCGTATTACAAGTCTTAACTAAGAATTAATTCTACGGAATTATTTCACATCTCTGGCTTAAAACTCAATTTGCAATGTTTAATTCAATATGTTTAATTACAAATGTTGAGTTCAATATAATTGTTGTTTGTTTCTTTAATTCTTTTAAATTTTAAATACAGTTGGATTAGACTTAAATTTAAAACCTTTTCTTGCTTCATTAAGTACATATAGTAAATTTGATCGCTCCTAAAAGACACTCATGGTGACCCGAGTGTAGCGAAATGAGGCATTTGTATATAATCTAATTTTTGAAAAATATATATATATATATATATATATTGAAGGTGCTTTGTTTTAAAAGAAAAAAATTATGAGCATTTTTGTGGGCTCTGGTAAGTTCTTATAGCATCCAAATAAAATCCCTTTGTTATTTGATCACATGGCAGAGATGGGATCAGTATAATATATCATGGTCAAATCATGTTGGCACCGGTTTTAACAGTTGAACAAAACGACCCTGTGACCCTAGGTAAGCATGATGATACCCGCGGAAAAGAGAACAAAGAAACTGGAAATGAATATGCACTCAAATATTATGGAATAGTGTTGAAGATTCTTGAGAATTCTACGAGCAAAGAATATAAAAAAGCCGGTTCCGTCACAGAAGTAAGAGAATGTAGCTTCCTGCCTTCAAGATAAAGCAATTCCTGACCCAAAAGGTCGTAGTCGGGACTTTTACCTGCTGGATTCGAAAAGTAGCAACTGTTTGTGTGTAATAATTCAAGAGACATCTCTTCAGTACCACGGGGTTTTTTTCCAGCACCCACCTCGATTGCAATACTGTCACTCCGAGTTCCAATCCGGAACGAGACTACTTCCATTAATAAATAAATGTGTGAACACAATTGTTCTTTCTCGAGCTATGATCCAATAGTAGGACAGACTAGGCTCTTTAAACTTTGTATGGTAACCAGTCGAGGAAAATTTGGGTTTGGGGATTTAGTTTGGATTCATGGCATAATAGAGTTCTTTTTCAAACAACTCATTTGAGCATAAGCACATAGGGTTCTATCTATGGGTCAAATCGAACTAAACTATCAGGTGCTTATACTCCGGGACCGAGTGGACCTGGGAGCAATGGCAATGAAGGGTACACTGCATTCCTCAAAGCTCTAGCATTACTGAAGCCTCGCCATCAGACTGTTTAGTGTCATATGCAGGACACTCGTAAGGGGAGTCTTAACCCTATGAAAAGATGCAGTTGGTATATTCTGCAACCCCAGCCGACTAAGCCAGTCGAGGAGAATAGAAAGACAGAATTGAAACCAAATGAATTCTGCGAACAAACTGACCTTGTGACACATCCTATACATATAAAAAAAATTAATTTGGCGACAGTAGTCGAGGGCTACCCGAAAGCTCCCTTTTCAATATCTACTACACCGATGAGTAGGAGAGGGCGCTTCTCCTTTCCCTGGATTGCTCCACTTTACCCATGAAACGTACCATATAATGCTGAGTGTTAAGCAAGGAGATATCAAGTACCACTTTTTGAGTCTTTTGTATGACTCGACCTGAGATTGAACCCTGGTCTCCCGGGCCATTGGACACTACTCTGCCACTACGAAAAAGACACTTTCTATTAGCTCATGATTTAAAAAATAAATGTAAATATAAATTGAAGTATTGAAATTAAGTTTAATATTATTCGCTTTAAATTTAAAAAAAAAAAAAGATCATCTTTTATTAATCTAAATACGATTTGTAAAAGTACATTCAATGAATACTAAAATGATTGGAGCAATTTTCATTTTGTTATTAAATAGTAAAGTGAGCTTTGGCTAACAAATATATATATATATATATATATATATATATATATATAACGGGGTTAGTTCAGTAAGTACTGAGACCGAAGCTGTGTTTACCAAAACAGAATTAAACAATAAATGAAGCATTAATTTTCTTTAAAATTGCCCTCTTTGCGTTCAGTACGATTATTCCAGCAGATTTTCCATTTGTCGCAGCACCATTAAAAATCCTCTTTTCTTGTATTTTATTAAAGTCCCCTCCGACCTATGTAATGTATTTTCAGTTTAGAAAACAAGAAAAGGTCACAGGGACGATTGTGTACGTAAAATGATACACTTACTCACTTTAATATATATGGTGCTCAGATATGTATCGTAATTAGTAGATCTTACAAAATTAAGTGTCAATACATTTTAATTAAAACTATCTCTCTCTCTCTCTATTTATATATATATATATATCATCATCATCATGTCGCGCCGCCAGCACGGATATCCCTGACCCTCTCTCGCCATTTCTCCCTATCATTCATCGCCTCCGGCAGGTCTTCAGGGTTACATCCTGTGTCCTCACATAGTTGCTGTATGTAAGTTCGTGCTGGTCGTCCTGCTTTTGCACATCCATGACTATTATAGATTTCTTAGCGGAAGAAGAGTAATAAAATAAAAAAGAAAATTCCCGAAAGTATATACACATACTTGGATACGAACATTCGTGCATACACACAAAAACACAGAATTCACTCTTGTAAGCATTTAAAAAAAGGTTTGCAAGGGTTGATATGCCTTTAATTTAGCTTCGTTTAATGGCATATCAACCTTCGTGGGTTATTTAATGCCGAAACCGTCCTTCTAAAAGAACAACAGTAATATTATTTAACCCATATCTTGGACGATAAAGAAGTTCATACGTTTCTCCAAGGGTATTTTCCGAAAGTGAACGTACTAGCGTGACAGGAGTTCGAACTCGCTTACTACGACTCCGCTGTGCAACTCTTTAACCATTACACCACGTCGAGACCCATTTAAATTCGGTTGATTTGCCGCTTTTCTCAAATTTCTGCCTTATGATCATGCACCCCACATCAAACTTCAAGTAAGAGACTTCTTCTGTTCATAACTATATATATTTTTAAAAAAGTTTGTTATATTCTCTACAATAATTGTATCGAGCACTTTTTTATGTAAACTTTTCTTATTGGCATTCAATTTTCATATATTTGTGATATTATTACATGGGCTTAGCTTATGTATGTGTGTGTGAGGGTGTGTGGGTGTATGCGCGTGTATGGTTGTGGGTTGGTCATATGCATATGTCTGTATGTGTGTGTCTATATAGGGGTCCTGAAATAATGTTTGCTTCCTCATATACGCATAGGTCAACCAGAAAACAGTGAAAAAAAAAGAGATTCCGCATCCTGAAGTGTAGGGGGACCGACACAGGAGATACGAAGAAGAGAGTCAGAAAGAAGAAGTAGTCAGAAGAGACCCGTCAGTCTAAAAAAGGCATGAACAGGATAAAGAAGAGTTGAACTGAGAGAAGAATACTAAAGAACTGGTGGTGTAGAGAACCAGATATCGTCAGATATGTAGATAAGCTGAGTATTTTGATTTTTAGTCAAGCGATTTCGTGGAAAAATAGGATGACACGAGCTTCTCATCTCTAAAAACATTTTTTCGATCTTTAGTGTTTTCGCCTTGTTTCTTTCTTTGTGGAATCGTCCCGGACATGTATTTCAACTCAATTTCCTGAGAGTTAACAAACAAAACGTGGGGTAAGATTCTTATTCTGCAGAGTGCATGGCCCAGGTTATATATTCTAACACACACACATACACACACGCATATATATATATATAGGATGCGGAAGCCAAATATTGAATAATTTTTAAAGCGTTTTTTTTATTTGATTAGTTCAATTTTTGAAAAAAAAACGCGATAAATCTAAATTTCTTTATGATTACCTCTTTTATTCCAGTACTTTTTGAATTAAAATTCCGCCCAATATGACTGAGCAAGGAAAGAAATGACAAAGAATCTATGATTTGCTTAACGCCGAATCCAAGACAAAGTTACTTTATCTATCATATACAGAGCCAAGAAAAAAATTACAGAAAAAGAGCTTTTTAGGTAAAGAGGGAGTAGAGGATTAAACAAAAAAAAACGAAAAGGCTTTTTAACTTCTCGCACTACGGTGATTAAGGACACCACGACGTCAATAAGAAAGAATGCTAATGAATTAAAACTGTGAGGAAAGCAATTAAACAAGATTTAAGCCCAGACCTTAACCCTCTTGATTTCTGTATAAGGGGCGTTTTAGAAAACAAAATAAATACAACTTCCAATCCAAATAGTGGTTCGCTTAAGTCTGCTATTGAGGAGAAATGAAATAAAATGTCTGAAGAATTTATTTTGAAGGCATGCAAATAGTTTCGGAAGCGTGTTCATACAATTATTGAAAAATGGCGGTCATATTGAGTAAATTTACT
This sequence comes from Sepioteuthis lessoniana, assembly GCA_963585895.1. Classification (NCBI taxonomy): domain Eukaryota; kingdom Metazoa; phylum Mollusca; class Cephalopoda; order Myopsida; family Loliginidae; genus Sepioteuthis; species Sepioteuthis lessoniana. The sequence continues at coordinate 72,809,984 of OY757907.1, forward strand.
ATTTTGTGTCTATCTTCTTATTTGGTTGCTTATTTTTTTTAAATCAAAATTAATCTTGTTTTATAATTGAGTAGTTTATTATCAGACTGGAAAATTCCTAATTTTGCTTCCTCACCCAGTATATATATATATATATATATATATATATATATATATATCAGACAATTTTACTGGTGTGCGAGTGAATGAACGGATATGTATGCGCTGATACGATTAAAAGAGAAAATGAAATCAAGATTAAATATTCCGATTACTTCATTGGAAAGATAAATTCACACAAGAATAGAAAGCGAACATAAAAACACTTGTGACAAACAAAAAATATTTCACTTTGGAAAGAAACGTTGGATTAGAAAAAAAGAAAAAAATCTACTTAAGTTTAATTAAGAGAACTGAAACGCCGCTTCCATTTTTGAAAGATTCGCAAACCTTGTTTGATTGGTCATTGGGCAATCATAACCGACGTGCAGTTGCCAGGTGCATTTTGGGATAGCCGTTGCAGTGCATGCTCGACGACTGTGTACAACTGATCGCTTTGAATTAGTGCATTCACTATGAGAAATCCAATGAATCCTCTATTACCTTGATCTTCCCCTCACGCACTGTTTTTATCTTCTTTATTATCTCTGTCTCTCTGCATATCTATATTCCTATCTCAGGCTGTTTATATCTAAGTTTGTCTTCCTCTTTTTTTATTTCAACTTTTCAATCTTTTCGTTGCTCTTACTTGTCCTTATTTCTATTCCATTTTATCTTTGATCATCTATCTTTCTCTCTCTATATATATATATATATATTATACTGCTTCTCATTAGGGCAACTTAGCAAAAAATAAAAATAACTAGCTCACCGGGAACCAATCCTCTCTACAGCACCTTCCCATTAAACTAATTGTGTTGGATCAAGATCCTGTCCTTACCTCTACTATAAATGAGAGACGACCCAAATATTTAGGGATATGAGTCGCCACTCAAAGAACCTTGTCTTATGAATAAATGATGCAGTTTGGTACTCAAATTATGTGGCCCTGTACCAAACAAATGCAAGTTTAGCAAATAAAATTATTACCAGTAATAGTTATAGTCTTAAATATTGGTTTTACGGCATGCCAACCCTTGTCAGACTATTTAATGCTGTATTCAGTATCCTTGTTAGCAATTATATAATTTCATTTAACTAACGATAACAATCATTGGTATACAATTATAGCTTTAAGTGTCTATTCTTATTACAAATTATTTATTACACAGCTAAATGATTTCAGGTTGACCTATCTAAATTTATACACAATGTTTTCAAGTAATTATTCTTAATCAAAAATAATAATCAGTTGTTTACACACAGTCATATGACAGCAAGTATTCCTATCTAATACAAATAATTTATTAACAGTTATATGATATTAATTATTCCTAATACAAATAATTCGCACATGGTTATATAGTTTCAAGTATTGCTATCTAATATAAATAATTGACACATAGTTGTTTGGTTTCTATCCGATACAAGCAATTTGTTCACAATTATATGGTTTCAAGTATTTCTATCTAATGTAAATAATTTTCAAACATCTTTTTGACCAACAGATCGTATCCTAAAACTTACTATTTTGGGTCAGAGTGACCCTGGGAGTAATCGAGTAGCTGTCTACATCCCAGATCTACAGAACTAAAACCTCACCACCGAATGCTGTTTAGTTTTATACCCAGGACACTCTTTACTTTTTTTAGGAGATGCAGAGTCCTTACTCCTTAGCAGGTGATGCAATCGGTGAATTCTCTGACCTTGACAGGATATGTCTTAAAAGTAGTAGTAATAGTAGTGAAAGTAATTGTAGCAAACGAGAGAGAGAGAAAGTAAAAAAAAGAAGAAACCATTTTTATAAAGTACCAGATATATTAACAAAGAAAAAGAACACATGAACGCAATTAATATCAGTAATCTCAACAGAAGCGGCGATGGAGACGGAGACAGCGCAGGTTGTAGTGTAGCTGTTTGGAGAAGAGGTAGAATATGAGGAAGGAGGTCGGAAATTTCAGACCCAGATCAGCAAGTTATTAACTATGAGTCCAAAAATGTAGATTACACATTCGTCTTTTTCTCGTGATGCAAAGACGATTGTCAGAAAGAACCAAAGAATGAGTTGTACCCACGCACAACGGCAAGGAATTAGTATTCACCCCCTCCAGTGAACAATTAGCTTCCAGCAAATGATAACGATGGCGTCCTCAACTGAGATAAGCAAGTAAAGCACAAATACATATACATACACACGCACATATGTGTGTGTGTGTGTGTGTGTGTGTGTGTGTATATATATATATATATATAACAGAGAGAAAAAGAGGAAGAGACATCATTTTCTTTAGATACGCTAACTTTCAAAAAGTGTTTTGTTTGGGTACCTAGTGAAAATTGAACCCACTTCACTACGCTGAAGTGGGTTCAATTTTCACTAGGTACCCGATAATTTTTGTTTTTCAAATAACAATGAATAATTTCATATACGGGGTGGAACGATAAAATTGTCGCCCTAGAAAAGACGACATGATTCCATTTCCGTATAATGAAAACCGGTTTTCTTTTTTTGTTGCAGACCATCAACTAGTTGGCCAGTTGTCTACAAATCCCAAGAGCGATAGGGTCCTTCTATCATGTCCGAAAGTGACACAATGTTCAAAGAGCGAGATCGGAGATGCGCCGCTGTATATCTAATGCTCTCTACCGATCCAAGTTATGACAACAGGGCCATTGCCAGCACCTCAAAATGCAAATCTGGATTGCCACAAATAACAGGGAGGTACCCAGGGTGAGGAAAACAAAGTTTCCGGCTACGGTTATGGTCTTTGGTGTGGTTTCAAGGGAGGGCCACATCATGCCACCTCACATCTTCGAAGTCAGCTTGAAAGTCAACACCAAAGTGTACCTGGATGTGCTAAAGACTATGGTGATCCCCTGGTGCAATCAGGTGGCTGGTGGCAGATTCTGGGTGAGGCGGCATGACTCGGCACTGGCCCACAAGTCCATTGAGACCCAGGCTTGGCTTCAGGGGTGCTACGACTTTGTACCCTTCTTTCACTGACCCCCCTCCCTTCCCGACCTGAACCCCCTGGACTACTTCGTTTGGTCAGGTCGAGAACATCACCAACATGACCTCCCACAACACCAAAGCCAGCCTGATCGCCGCCATCCGCCGAGTATTCACTGAGCTCCCGCCGGCGGTTGTGGAAAAGGCATGCTCCTGGTCCTGGATCCGTATCGAGGTGGTGATTGAGGCTGAAAGCGACTACATTGAATAGACGTCAGCTCTACTACATAATAAAGTTACCGGAATTGATTTTTTCAATTAAAATTTTAAAATAAAGCTGTAGTGTTGTTTTCTTTTTATCGTTCCACCCTGTACTAACTGAAAACTCAATCTACTACCTGGTAGGTTTTGCTTTCGTTGTCTGATGGCATATCAAAATCTGTGGGTTACTTAATGCAAAAGCCATCCTTGCAGAAGAAGAGCAGTGGTACTATTTAAGTTAAACGTAATGGCGCGATTGGGAGTCAAACTCGCTTACGACAATGTCACTGTCCAGCAATTTCACCTCTATTCTATGAGAACATAATCTGTGATTTGCATTTCAAGTTTTGTAAGTTCACTATGAAGGTATTTTTCAGTTTCTTTCTTACAATAATGAAAATTGGAATAAAACTGATCTATGCTTTTATGAGAACATGCAAGATGACATCTTTAAGAGGTTCATTTTTATGCCCATTTTGTGAATCGCACTGAATATACGAACACAACCCATTTTTTTTCTAACACAAGTTACAGTAAAAAAGCAAAAGCACTAAGCTATAACTTTGCTTATGGCAAGATAATATTTAACTAGTCTACTTTATACAGTTGAATAAAATGATAAAGATTCGGTTTTGATGGACATAAAATGAAGGTGTATTTTAGTCACATTAAAAATCGGAAACCTCGATAAAACTCTAAATATGTTGGACTCATTCCTAACGCTAAAGTAAAGTCGAGGGTGACTCGAAGGCTCCCTTTTCAATAGCTACTACACCGAGGTGTAGGGGAGGGCGCTACTTCATTCCAAGAATTGCACCACTTTACCCTTGATCCTCACCTTACAGTGCTTCCGTTATATTATGACAAACAAAAAACATTTGGTGAATTATCGAGAAATTTATTTATATCTGTCGGATTATGATTTTTCAAGCGTTTATTTTCCGATAAGTGAGTAAAACACACTTCCCCCCCTCTCTCTCTTTCATAAACACAGTGCCTCTGTTTTAATATAGCCTTGACAGACTTGAGGTGACACATAAAAACCTAAATAATCAGACAAAACAGTCACTATTAATTTTAAACACACTTCTTGCAGACTGAACGTATACCTCCCTCGTGGAAAACTCAGAACTCTGGTGTCTTCACTACAGACATAAAAGTTTAACTGGGGAGACTTGGATACCAGAAAATACTTATCATTTAAGAAATGGAAGTGCCATATCACCATTATATTTTCGTCGCTTCTCCCATATTTATAACTTTAACAACTTTTCTTAAGTTTCAAAAAATTTCTTTTAAACAATAATCTTTCTTCTGGCGATGACATACGGTCGAAACAAATTTAGAACAAACAAAATTAAGCAAAACAAAAGAAATTGTTATTTCTATTACCACTTTTGTTCCTCTTATATATATATATATATATATATATATATATATATGCGTGTGTGTAATAAGAAAGTGTGAGGGGTTCATTTACTTGAGATACATGTATGTATTAATGTTTTGCAAGAGTACCCTGTGATATATTGGTTTCACAGTAGTGTTCAATTCCTGCAAAGTATCACATGTAGCCTTGTATCACAAAATAGTCAATACTAACTGAAAACCTAACCTACAATCAGGATTTTAAGTTATATGGAGGCGCAAATGGCATAACGGTTATTGTTGTAGGAAATGTACTCGGTGAAACGAGTTCAAGACATGGCCGTTTGCATTTCACACTGCGCTAAAATCATTAGAAAAAGGTATAAATCTAACTATTCTCCCGTCAGCTATGGGTAAATAGTAGGACAGACTAGGTTCTTTAACCATGGTATGACAACTGGTCTAAAAGAAGGAAAACAGAATTCTGTTCCTGCGGAGGGGTTGGGTAAATATATGCAAAAGCTGACCATGAAGTATCCTTCTTTTTTTTAATTGCAATAGTAAAAACTTTAATGAGACTGTTTTATGTTCATATTTTTGAGAGAATTTATAATACACTTCATCAAAATATGAATTTCCACCCGAGTAGAGTGTGCGCCAATGGTCCGGATCACCGGGGTTCAATCCCAGGTCAAGTCATACCAAAGACTCAAAAAACGGTACTTGATACCGTTTTGCTTAACACTCAGCATTATAAGGTACAGATCAAAGGTAAGTGGACCAAACTAGAGAACGGAACAGCGCTCTCTCCTACACATCGCTGTAGCAGCTATTGAAAAGGGAGCCTCAACGACGGTCGCCAACTTTACTTACTCGAATTGGTGAACTGAATGATTAGTGGGGCTGTTTTGAAGAAAATAAACATTTCATGCATTTTTCATACTATGTATTCCAAGATCATTCAATAAATAAGGAATGCCCAGTTAGCTGGGGATGTAGAATTCACCGACTGACTTTGATGAGGGGTAAGACCCCACCCCAACGATATGATACTAAAGAAATAGATGGCGAGGTTCCAGTGATGCTGGAGCTTTGGGGAATGCGGAGTACACCTTCATTACCATTGCCCCCAGGTCCGCTCTGGCCCGGCTTGGTAGCACCTGATAGGGCCCTATTTATGGGTTAAATAGAACTAACGGCATACTTATGCTAAACTGAATTGTTTGACTAAACTGAATAGCTTGAAATAGAAATTTTTTTTGACAATTAAACTGTACTTACATTTAAACTGCGTACTTATGCTAAACTGGATTGTTTGAAATAGAACTATTTTCATAAAAATGGATTTGGCGTTAAATAATCTATACAGGTTGATATGTCATAAAACCCAAACTACCAACCAACCATCATCATCATCATCATATCGTGCTGGCAGCACGGATATCCCTGACCCTCTTTCGCCACTCCTCCCTATCGTTCATCGCCCTAGGCAGGTCTTCAGGACAACAACCTGTATCCTCACATAGCTGCTGAATGTACGTTCGTGCTGGTCGTCCTGCTTTTGCGCGGCCGTGTGTGGGGATCCATAAGAGTACATCTCTTATGAGTTCATCTCTGCTTCTCCAGCAATGTCCTGCATGTCTGGTTCGCCTAACTTGAATAGTTTTCGTGATAGGGGGCAGGTGGCCGTACAGTTGGTGTCTTGTTGGGTGTTGCCGCCAGGACTTGTTGAGGATTGCACGCAGCATTCTTGTGTAATTGCCATCTAGTTTCTTCTCCAGCCGTTTTGTTAGCGTCCATGTAGTGCATCCATATAGCAGTATCGATGTGACCGCTGCCTGGAAGAAACTGCGTTTCATTTTATCGGTTAGGTCTGATTTCCATATAGTCGATAGCCTATTGATAGCTGTCCATGCTTTCGTTAACCTCGTTTCGATGTCCTTTTCGGTTGATTCGGCGCTGCTTCCTAGGTACGTGAATTTGTCTACTAGTTTAAGAGGGGTTCCTTCTAGAGTGGAGATGTCCCCCGTTTGGTTATAGCACATATATTCCGTTTTATGTGCATTAACATGGAGGTCTATGCTTGCTGCTGCTCGTTCCAAACTATGCAGAAGTGTTTCGGCTTGGTCAGGTCTTGGGAAAAAATAAAAACTAATTTTTTTTCATGAATGTAAACTGTGCATTGATTTCAATTGGTTTTTAGCAAAAATTATCTTAAGCTCATGAAATATTCACTCAGAAGCAATTCAAAATGGCGGCAAATCAAACAGAAGGAACAGAGTTCTGTCATAAATTTTTGTTGGCTGAGAAATGCAATCTCCGTGAAATTTACAGAAAAATATGTGATCTCTCCAGAGAAGAATGTCTTCCTCAAAAAAATGTTTATGAATATAATAAACATGGACTTACCACAACAATTCTGAGTTGCAATCACTGACCATGAAATGGAAACACATGGACTATCAGGTAAAGAAAAATTTCCAGACTCAAGTGTCAGTAAAAGTGGTCATCTTCACTGTCTTATGGAATTTCCTTTGAAAAGGCGCAACTCCAAACTGTGCTTCCTATTAACAACTCCTTCGGTAAATTTCGTCTTATTTATTGAATGAACTTCGTAACTTTAATTATCAAAACATTGAAATACGAAGCTTTTTATGTCGCCTTGTATTTTCTAAGGTATTGACTTGTATTGTCTTTCTAAAGAATAGCACACTTTCTATTCATCAAAGCTTCAGATTTTTTACGGGATTCGCCTCTTGTCTTTTTCTTTTCTTTTCTTGTTCTTGCTTTTGATAAATATCTACTGTTTCTTTAGTGACTGAGTTTGTAATATACGAAACTCACGAGATCCCATCGGCTGTTTATCAATACCTTACGGAGGTAGGAATGTACGTCGAAATAATCCACACGGAAAAAAAAAGAATAATACAGTGTAAGACAGAAATACCTCCTACATTTTAAACTATCACCAGTTTGATGCACGTGAAGTTAAGCGAGTGCTAATGTTATTTCCATCAAGTTAATATCTTATCAATTGTTTTCCAAAAATAATCGGTTTATATCATGACATACCTGGTGTACACCATGAGTTTTCGGTTGAAGGATTTTTAAGAAGAGTGAATTTGTAATTACTGTACTATTGAAATTTTCAGAACTGCAGGTTCATCGATTAAAAGAAAGCCAACTAATATACCTTGAACTCTAAAAAACATCCAGACCATTTGGTTTAATTGGGTTTTATGGCATATCAACCATCATAGGTTATATAATGATAAATCCTCTGAAACTGGTAGACAACTTCACCTACCTAGGAAGCAGTGTCTCATCAACCGAAAAAGACATCGACTCGCGGCTAACGAAGGCATGGAATGCTATCGATAAGCTATCGATCATATGGAAATCAGACCTGACCGATAAAATGAAACGCAGTTTCTTTCAGGCAGCGGTCGTGTCGATACTGCTGTATGGATGCACTTCTTGGACGCTTACAAACCGGCTGGAGAAGAAGCTAGACGGCAATTACACAAGAACGTTGCGAGCAATACTGAACAAGTCCTGGCAGCAACACTCCACAAGGCACCAATTTATACGGCCACCTGCCTCCCATCACGAAAACTATCCAAGTTAGACGAACCAGACATGCGGGACACTGCTGGAGAAGCGGGGACGAGCTCATAAGTGATGTACTCCTATGAACCCCACATATGGCCGAGCAAAAGCAGGACGACCAGCTCGAACATACAGCAGCTATGTGAGGATACGGGATGTAGCCCTGAAAACCTGACGTGATGAACGATAGGGAGAAGTGGCGAGAGAGGGTCAGGGATATCCGTGCTGGCGGGACGACATGATGATGATGATGATGAATGCCAAATCCTCTTTATACATATATATCAAATATATATGATTAGGTTTGGTTGGGTTTTATGACATTAACCTTTGTAGGTTATTTAATGCCAAATCCTCTTTATACATATACATTAAATATACGGAATTTGGTTTATATGAGTTTCATGGCATATCAACCACTACAACCAAGCAAAATTTTCCTTATACTCATATTAAATATATATGATTTTTCAACACATTTTCTTGATAACATTTTTAAACGAGCTTGAGCTCATTTTTTGCACGCAGTTGAATGGTTTCAAGTATTGCTATGTACGAATAACAATTCAACATCAGTCATTCGTTTGCTTGCATTTAAATAGACATACATGATATATAAGAGATTAATGTGTTGGTAATTTCATTTTTAAATGAGTTAGAAGTAATTTGTTCGCACACTAGTATTGCCATTCTTTCTACACAGTTTAATGGTTTCAATAATTGCTAACACTAATAATTCTATTCAATATTAATGATTTGTTTGCCGACAGTAAAGTGGTTAAAGTATTTCTAATTAATTTTGCAATCAGTTAAATGATTTCAAGTATTACTATGTATCAGTAAAAATTCAATTAAACATCAGTCATTTATTTACACAGTTAAATGATCTAATACTTCGATTTCAAACCAATCAATTTAGCATAGGTCATTTATTTACTCTCAATTTAAATGTCAAACAGTTCTATTTGGCCCATAGATAAGACTCAATCAGGTCCTACCAATCCGAGGCAGAGTGGACCTGGGAGCGATGGCAATGAAGGGGAACCCCGCATTCCCCAATATTCCAACATTACTGGAGCCATGACATCAGATTGTTTGGTGTCATATCCTGGACAGGGAAGATCTTACCCTTCTGTAATGATGCAGTCGGTGTATTCTACAGCCCCAGCCAACTGGGCTAGTATTCAAACTGTGAGACAGTCTGTTGTGCAATTTCGTACACCTTCATCCGATAAACATACTCCAGCTTTAGGATTTTCTGATTGGATAGTCAGAAGAATTTCGAATACCGATTAAAAGTTACATCAGTAGAAATGAAGGTTGTTCACAACGTACAAGAAGACGACAGGAAAAATTACATGAGATGCTGTGACGATATTTTTAAAAATGGTCCTGCAAATGCGGTTCTCCTCGCCAGTGACGCTCACTTTAATCTCTCTGGCTATGTTAATGAGAAGAATGTCTGCTATTGGGCAGAGAAAAAAACTTTACCTGGCCTTCACATCTTGATGTATTGTTTACGATCTATCTATCTACCTACCGACCTAACTTCATGTTAAGCACGCTTAACGTAACTTATCGTCATTGAAAATGGAATAATCATCTATGTTCAAATCCTGAACAAGGCTACTTACGCTTATCCACACGATAATGGCCTTGAGGAAAGACATGAATCCATTCATTCAAACACTCACCCAGCAATAGGTAAATTCAAAATGGGTTCTTTAGCCCTGGTTTAGAAACTTCTAAATTGAAAAATTTGTACTCCGCTTTATAATCGACCTTATGTCGTATTCTGCTCATGATGAAGGGGTTAGGTAAATATTTACATATAATTTTACTATGCAGATGTATTGAACATCGAGAAAAAAATGATTGTGTGTGACTTAAGAATTACCGAGAGACCCCATCTATATGTCGTAGCGTTTCCAAGATATCCTTCAAGTTAGTGTATCTGAATTACTTACCGAATGTAATGTCGGCCTAATATCAAATATCGTTTTCATTAAAATCAAAAAGAAAAAAATTATTTTTTGGTTTTATCTGTTACACACACACACACACACACACATATATATATATAGCGCTGCTAAGTTGCGTAGAAAATTGAATCAAGAGAGTTGACCGCTGGGAAACAAACAAGTTAGGCTCGCTTGTAAATGTAATCCCTTTTTTATAAGAATCTATTTTTTTTTATTAATTTGTATTGTTTTGGTGAGGCCGAGAATCAAGCACTGAGTAAAACAGCAAGAAAGTAATTATTTTATATTTAGCTTTCTTTCTTTTCGTATTCATCTCATTACTTGGGCATCTCTCATTATGGGAGGACTTAGAAGACGCTATCTCCTGCAAAGAGAAAGGTCCCCTTGAAAAATAGGTGTGTTTTGAGTGAGTGAATCTGATTGTGAAGTAACCTATATTTGGGTCAAATAGATGTTTAGAATTCATTCTCTTTGACCGTGTCAAATAAAAATAAATTTGAAAATTCACAAAAACATCTATCAATGAACGCAATTTCTTAACCATTTGGCATAAAATGGCCCAAAACGAAGTGATATGCTGTTGAGATCAATCAATCCCCTTGCGAACTTGCAGAAAGTTCACAAAAATCAATCCTTTTCGACAAAATAAGTCAAAGATGGAACGAGAAGTTGTCCCATATGTCGGATCCCTACATTTTTTAAAGGCACAGAAATCTTTGTTTAAGGCCGGATGCATTTGTTCATTAATATCTCAAATCCGAAGATATGGTTAAAATCATCTTCACTTAAGAAATCATAGATGTATCCATCTCTGAATATTGATCGATTTTAACGGCATGTCAACTCGTCTAGAGATATTTTATGCTTTGATGTTCGGAAATTACACATATGTATATCTTTAGGGTAGTTTTCTTAAGTTTTTTGTACATGGTTATAAGGTATCAAGTATTCCTATCAAATACAAATAATTTTAAACATGGTATAATGGTATAATGACTCAAGTGCTTGACTGCAGCCTTTAAATGAGCGAGTTCGAACTCATATTTCGCTGTTTTCCTACAAGGATGACTTTGGCATACAATAGTCCACGAAGGTTGTTATACCACGAAACAAAGAACTCAAATCTAATTTTTAGCAAACGAATATGACCTATAAATGGGAATAACAAGCACAATTAATACGGGTCAAGGTGGACCTGGGAGTAATGCTGATAAAAGGGTACTCCACACTCCGTGTTTATAAAAAAATCTGAGCCTCACCATCAGATGCAGTCTAATGTCATACTCAGGACGCCCCTTTTTGGTGGGTGGATCTTACCCCTCTTTATGGAATGCAGTCAATATATTTTAAACCCATCGACTGGACAACTTTCTAAGTAAAAAAAAAACAAACAAAACCATCACCACTTTCAAAAACTAATTTTAATAGACAATGAACATTTGTCTTAAAGTGAAATTTTGTTAAAACGCAAAAGTAATACAAAGGATTATTATAGAAGCATTAAATGTTTTAGTCTTCAATTATGAGAAAATCAGAAAATTAAAACTAATACAAAAATATTGATTTGGTGTGTCTGAAAAACGTTAATTTTCTAAATTAAAGTTTTCATAAAATAAATGATTTTAGTTTAACCAAGATATTTTAATTCAAAATTTTGACAGGTGTTCAAATATTTAATGTGCATGTTATATGTATAACACACACAAATATATGTACACACATATGAATTTACATGCACACACACACACACACACACACACACACATATATATATACATATATATACACACATAAATACACACACATAAACATATATATAGATATATATATAAACACACATATATATATGCACACACACACACACACATATATATATACACACACATATGCACACACACACATATATGGAGACATACACATATATTTACACATACACTCACATAGATATACATACACACACATATATATACACATAAATATACATATACACATATATACATATACACGTACATATACACACTCACTCACACACACACACACACACACACATATATATATATATATATATATATATATATATATATATAGCGGTACAAGTGGTTATTAAAACATTTTGTCGAATACTACGGAAATTTTTTTATCTTTTGTGAGGGCTGTTTTCTATCTTCCATACTATTTTATTCGTGTTGAGGCCGAGCTAGTTGTGGAGGTGCCCTAAGTTTGATTCCCTTGTGTTTTTGACAATAACTTTGGTGCAAAAAGATAAGGCCACCTCAAAAAAACACAGAAATTTGGATTTCCACTTTTTTTTTCAAAAATTCATATTTTTATAAATGTATTTAGTAATAAAATTATCAATTAAAAAAGTTTTTGAAAAATTTTTTTCTTTGATTATTATTTCAGAAAATATTAAAATTAGCATGTTTCAAAAAGATAAGGCCACCTATGAATTTATTAAATAAAACAAATTAACTCACAGATTTTTATGTTAAGATTAATTTTTACATCAAAATTAACCATAAAAATTAAAAATAAATCATGGGACGTGGCAATTCTCTTACAGATCACGAGAAAGGAATGATCGATGCTTTTGAAAAAGATGGGCATTCTCAATGAGAAATCGCCAAGAAAATCAACAGATCAAAGTGTGCAGTGAATAATTACATAAAAAATAAGTACAAAACACCCAAAAAGATTCCAGGTAGGCCAGAAAAACTCAGTCCAAGGTATAAAAGGGCCATCATCAGAGATTATAGAAAATCCGGAAAATCCGTTTCTCAAATTCAACTTCCTGGTGACATTAATGTTTCACGTTGGACCATATGGAGAACATTAAAAAATTGCTCTAATGTTGAATATTCAAAGGGAAAAAAGCTCCTTCATGGAAGGCAAGACATAGTTGGGCCAAAAAGTACGTCTCGTTCGGGGAAAAATGGAGTGATGCTGTATTGGCGGACGAGACAAAATGGAATTTAGATGCTCCCGATCGGTTCCATTGCTACTGGCACGACCTAAGAAAGAAACAAAGATTTTTTAAAAACGCGAAATTGGAGGTGGCTCAGTAATGACACTTTGGCATCTTTTAAAAATCTTTGTTTCTTTCCTTAGGTCGTGCCAATAGCAATGTAACCATCGGGAGCATCTAAATTCCATTGTTTCTCGTCTGTAAATACAACATCACTCCATTTTCCCCGAACGAGACGTACTTTTTGGCTCAAATAAATCTTGCCTTTATGTGATGTTCCTTCCATGATATCACTGATACGAAATACGCTTTCTTCAAGAATTTGCAGAACATACAATTAGATTAATAATATAGGGTCCTTAACTATATGTCTACGTATTTCAAACTTTTTATGGGTTTGTGTCAACAATCCACACAAAAAGAATTTAAATATAATTGCGTTCTCAAAACCCAGAATAATAATCAATAAAAATTTGAGGCTTAAACAGCCGACATGAAAATAAGTTCTGACTATACCACCTACATGCAGACTAATGACTAATTGGGTAAAGTTAGATGGTCACATACAAGGCTCATTAAATAAGTTTCCAGACTTTTTTCCTATGGGCACTTTTATTGATAGTACACACATGAAACTCTGGTCCCCGGCTGTAATGCAATTGTTGTACCGTTCCAACAACTTCTGGAAGGTCCCATAGAAGTTCTCTTGAGTGAGCGTGTCAATGACCTTCGTCACAGCCTCTTTCACCTCCTCAATTGTCTTATAACGACAGCCTCTAAATTTTTTCCTTGGGCTTAGGGAATAAGCAAAAGTCACAGGAAGCAAGGTCTGGACTGTAGGAAGGGTGACGAACTATCTTAATGCCCATCTTGGTCAAATAGTCTGTGACAAGGATGGAGTTGAGGACAGGTACATTGTCCCAGTGGAAGTGCCACTGACCCGATTTGAAAAGTGCTGGTCTCTTCCGACAGAATGTCTTCCTGAACTCCCTTAAAACCTCAACATAGTATTCCTTGTTGACTGTCTGTCCAGTGGAAACCCAGTGCATGTATATCATGCCAGTGCTTTAAAAAAAAATGGATCATCAAAAGTTTGTGGGTGGATTTGCTCTGTCTGGTCTTCTTGGGTCTGGAAGAGCCAGTATGCTTCCACTGGGAACTCTTTCTTTCTGATCTTCTCTGAGCACCCATGGGACAAACTTCGCGCAAATCTTCCTCGTCTTCAGTTCCTTGCGAATAATTATGCGTACAATTCCCACACTGACATCGAACTTTTCACTTATCGTCTCTATAGACACACGACGGTCCTTATCCATGAAATTCTTTATTTGGCCAATCAATTCTGGTATTCTGACTTCCTTACTCCTCCCACACCTCTCATCATCCTTCACAGACTCCCTGCTTTCCTTGAATTTCTAATGTCATTCAAAAACTGATGCTCGATTTATGCAAGATGGTCCAAAAGTAGTCTGAAGATATCCATATGTTTCTGTGGCATTTTTTCCAAGTTTAAAACAGAATTTTATTGCATATTATTCTTCTAAAGGGTCCTTACGTCCAGATTACAATTTTGAAATTCACAAGCTGTGAGAATCAGGCTTTAGTAGGTAGTATTTCAGTTCCTGCTGTAGCTGTCCATTTGAACCTGAAATCATAAAAATCGGTCAGTCATCTCATATGATGTATTGCAATAAGATACTGAATTTTCAAGAGTCTACGACAATTTGAAATGCCTGTACAAAAAAGTCTGGAAACTTATTGAAGGCATCTTGTATATTTGCTTTTAAACGAGGAGTGTGCTATGTTGCGGGTTGGATTGTCTCATGCTGTCAGACTGCCTGAATATTGAGAGGGACTGGGAGACGAAAGAACGGAGATCAAGAACAGTATAAAGAGATACGCTTGCTTGGATATCAAGAGACAAAGATCCAAAGACTGAGACAGTAGATAAGGATGGAAACATAACTATTGCGATATGTTATAACTTTCCTTATGGGGATATCAAAAAAGGGACATTGCATTAGAAAATGATTATTATCCTTTTGTCACATGAACGAAATCCATATTTAAAATATTCAATTAAAAACATGGACAAGAAATTAAGATTTGGAGTGATAAGGGAGAAAATGAGAAGATGCAAGCAAAGATTGAAAGAATAGAAGTAGGAGATATTTAATAGTCTTAGTCTTCAACAACTAGCATTTCCACTGTTTTTTATCCTAGCGACTTTTCGCGCCAATACTAACTGAGCCCCCAATGAACTCCGAGTTACAGCAAATCTGAGCTCTCCAGGACTCTTCTCAGTATTCTAGTCGATTTTTCCCATTTTTCTCAATTGATTTATTCCAAGTGTTCTAATTACAATTGGTAACGTTCATATCCCACAGTTCTCTTGCAAGGTTCAGGCATTTTCGCTCTCCTTTAATTTTCTTTAGGTCTGCTCCATCATCGAAGTTCAGTGGTTGTTTTACTTATTCAATATAACAAAGTGAATTTTTAGCCAGATTATTATATGTTTGCTCTTAAATTATTTAATAACTTTTGGTGCAACTGCCGAGGCCGAAAAAAATGGAAAAATCAACCAGAGTTCAAATCCTGGACGAAGGTTTTTGAGTTTCACTTCATGCTAATTCTCTTGGGAAAAGCATAGACCCATATGCTCCCTTCTGCTATGGAAAAATAGTAGAGCAAACGGGAGTCTTTAGCCTTGGTTGGGCAACCAATCTAGAAGAAGAGAAACTGAATTCAAACCAGCTTTACTCCACTTAAAAATTCATCTCCTAACCGTGGTGGAGGGTTTGATAAATGCATAAAAAAGTTGCATGCCCCGTCGATGAGGCTTAGAATACGCCGATAGCATTCCCTGAAGAGGAGTAAGAACCCTCCACTAGTGTATGCTGTGTATGAGACTATATTTCATTTAATAGTGAAGCTCATTTCTGGATATCTAAAGGAGTGTGGAGTACCTCTTTACTGTG
>OY757907.1:72828674-73076174 GCA_963585895.1 Sepioteuthis lessoniana
TATTCTTTCTTCTTCCTTTTACCAGGAAAGCAAACATTGTTTCCTTGTTATTCATTCTCTCACAAATGTATTCCAATAAAAGACATTTTTGTTTGTTAACTACGGGTTTTCTCTATCTTTTAGTTGCTAGACAATCTACCAGACCGTCAAAAGAAAATCCGTGTGAATTGTATCAACCCCTCTTCGTGGATCTTTCAAACACAGCATAGATACGGAAGGACCTGACAAAGCAAACCGTCGGAAGCAAATGTAGTATTCACGAACACAACAGCCGCAACAAGTACTGTGACTAGTAGTCACACTACAATGGGCTCCGTGACAAGCATAGGACCACAAATGGAGTCAAGCCGTTGTTCGACTACTGTTTTGTGAACTGCTGCTTCAAGAATTTGTTCAAAACAACACGTAGCATCTTTGTACCGTTCCAATCTTTCTTCATATGCTTTGTTAAATTCCAGATGGTGCATCTATATAATAGTACTAACATTGTTACAGCCTGGATGAATTCTCGTTTTATTTTATCAGAGAAATTAAAGTTTTACATAACCTGACTCTAGCAGTCGTATACGTGTGCTAACATTGATTTCAGTAGATGCAATATTTCTATCGAGGTGTGAGAATTGATCTAATAATTTTAGAGGCTTGTCATTTAATTTTGATATGGTACCATCTTGTTTGAAACCTATGAACTGTTTTAACTAAGTTCAAATGGAGGCCAATGCTTTTGCTGCATGTACAAGGCAAGGATTTGCCTTGGGCAGGTGTATTTATGAGAAGCAATACATGATCTGCGTAGTCTGCAGATAACATATTTTTGAAGCGGGCTAAAGATACGTGTTCAATTCAATTTGAGACTAAAAGCGCAGAGGACAAACTTTCATATTTTGCCTGTCAAATATCTAAAACAGTTATGGGCTACTTTACGCTGACGAACCAGAATGTCTAAAGTTGGCTTTAATTTTCTTTTGTCCGACTTTAAATAAAAGATGGTCGGAAAGATGATCTTAAGTTGGTCAGGAACCTTGAACACAAAATTCACCTTTGAACACAAATGGTAAAAAAAGAAATAGAGCTGACAAGACAAGAGTAAGAAAATACCGCGAAAAAATGCATATATATATATATATATTATTTCAGAGGATTACAACTTTTTCATTCTTTAAATGCCAGGAAAATTTTGTTCGTGAAAAATTAGTTTAACAAAGTCTAATAGAAGGAACTGCAATTGGAATAGCTACCCTAAACTCAGGCAATTCAGCCATGAAAAAAATTACTCGAATTACTTTTTATATACACCCAATTACAAGTTCAGACACGTTCTTATCTCTAAAATTAACGACGCCCATCAACGGGAAAATTTACTCATCAACCAACTTTCGTATGATATATTTAAAACTATTTATGCTGGAATGCTGATTTCTATCTATTATGAAGGCGTCAAGGGGGCAAAACTTATCCCAGAAGGAAATGGACTCGATAAGCCAAATCTTTAACTCCATTGATATATGGACATTTCATGTATACATGTTGGTTTTGTAAACAGAGTTAAATTTTATTGAATTAGAAAAATAAAATTATTCATTACAGTTACAAGATGGTAGTACTGAAATGCTCGTGGTGTAATGGTTAGCGGGGTTGGAAGTGGATACGGCGATACGATTTCGAATCGTTATATGAAATTGCATTTCACGTAAAAATAGTTCTTTTTGGAAAAGATATTCATCCAATTATTCTTACTCCAACTATAGGTAAGTGGGCTCTTCAACCTTGGTATAGCAAACGGTCTAAGAGAAAAAAGCAATGAATTCTATTAAACCTCTGCCAAAAATTGACATTGTGTTGCATCCAGCTCATACAGAGGAGTACGTATTCATATATATATATATATATATATATATATATATATACATATTTGTGGAAAAGTGTATAAACCGAAACACATACAACGGATTCAAAAATTATATTTCGTTTTCATTTTAAAAAGATTACGTCAGAATGTGTTTTTTTTTAATTAAATTTGATATGCTTAACGATGGCAGTAGCCTCCCCCTGTCTACTTATTCATGGCCCAGATGTTCCAAAAATAAATCACCACTCTTTTCCCCTTCTTTCATTTCTGTCTCTTTTTATTTATTTCCTATTATACTGAACTTTAGTAAAAAACACATTCTGATGAAGTCTTTGGGACATAAAGACGAAATATTATTTTTGAATCCATCATCTTTTTTCGGTTTATCCATTTTTCCACTTATTTTTCACATCTTGTCGGATTCACCAACTACCATTTCCCCATTCATATATATATATATATAGATAGATAGATAGATAGATAGATAGAGAGAGAGAGAGAGAGAGAGAGAGAGACTCACACACATAATATAAACTGAATGTGGATGGTTTGCGAATTTTGGGGAAAACTGTTTTCAGTGCACGAACAATCGATCTCTGAAACTATTAGCATTTAATTGATTAATATCAATGGCATATCAATCTGTCTAGTGTTATTTTATGTCTCAAGGTCAGAAAATCGTGTTCCTGAATATTTATCTTTACATTTCTTGTGTAGTTGTTAAGTGTTTGTTTTTTTTTTAGACAGTTACATGATTTCATGTATTTCTATAAATAGTTTGCACGCATATGTATGGTTTCAAGTATTCTTATCTAATATTAATAATTATTTGGTTTCAGGTAGTTATTTTAATTATAGCCATTTCTTTGAACACAGAGATACGTCTTTAAATAAGTAATAACAATCTTTATTAACAATTATAACTTTAACTACTCTTGATAAAATTAATTTAGAGTTTTATGATGAGAAGTATTCGGATCAAAATCAAATAATCTTTATATAGATCTATTTGATGGGATCCTACAATCACTCCAGATCAGAGTGAAACTGGGAGTAATAGTAGTAAAGACATACTCCACACAACTCACGCCTCACCATCAGATGCAGTTTAGTGTGATACCCAGGACATTCTATTTTTGTGGGGAAGTGCCCTACCTATATGCAAGCTTTCCAGTAAGCGTGACCAGAGTTTCGTCAACAGAGGAACATTATCATTCAGTTATTCTAAAACGTCAGATTTCCCCCCGCCAGCGTGTCTGCTCAAAGAGTTCGGTCTTGTTCGTTTGCTAAAAGGCTTCTCACATCTTTTTTCTGTTCTATACACACGGGGAAAAAATTTCAGAAAATTTTCTCAAATGTTCTATTCATTATTTTGTCTGGTCTGTGTTAAGACAGCTTTCGGCTTACTTAACGGTTATTACTGTTATCAAGATTCGCACTCAACAGCAATCCAAGAATTCAGAAGAAATCTTGCGTAAAGAATTCCATTTTATCTTTGGTACTAAAAACGAAGCGAGGAACTAGATCATTTGACTTTGATTCTTGGCCTAAAGCTAAAAAAAAGAAAAAGATTTTACGAGTAGAAAATTAATACTTTAAAATCTTATATACGGTTTTTCCTGGAAAATGTTAATCGTTTTGAATTGTTCACCTCGTTGCAGTTTATATTCAGGTGATTGCCAAGCCATCTTTCTTTACTAAAGAAATTATTTTAAGAGGAATTATCAAATTAACTTTCAGAATTATCTTGCCAAAATCCGGTGAACAGGAAGAGAAATTAGACAAATTAAGAAGAATTTCAATGTGGTGATTAACGTCAAATGAAAGATTCTCATCTAGGTATCAATTTAGCTAAACACATGGCCATAGTATCCTGGGTCTGATACTCATAGAGAGTTTGTAGTAGATCTTCATTGCCAGTACTCCCTAAAATACGTCTTCCTTGCAAGTACTCCATGGAATACGTCTTCGTTGCCAGTACTCCTTGATCCACACAGACACGCAGTAGTAGAACCTATTAGCGTTCCATCACCGAGTCAAATAAACTTGTTCAAAAAGTATTTGTATTGAATATGAATACTTGATACTATATAAGTGCAGGTAGATTATTTCTATTATGAACAGCTATTTGAAGCTATAATAGTTTACAAACGGTTATGTAACACATTTGTTTTTCCTACCAGTTTTAAATGGCGCTTTTTACTGAAGGCTGAATGACGGGAAATCTCCTCAGGTCTCCAAGATTGAGTATTCTAGCTTATTTTAACTGTGCTGTGGTCTAGTTGGTGTATTCTTCTTTTGGTTTTCAGTTCCATTAAGGATTGTTACATGAAGCTATAATTAGAAACCTGTGAAGACTTGCAGTTCCTTACATTCCAGAGAAATTTTATTTGTTAAAACTTCAAAGAATTCTGAAGTTTATGAGCCACTTACCCACACAGAACAAGTGAATTCCATAAATATATCCCATAATACAGCTGTCACCCCTGACGTGATTTACAAAGAGTTTATAAAACAATTGCTGGATGAATCTGCCAAATGCCTTCTAAATGTCTTCAATAACATATGGATGAGAAACAGACGACAATTGTCCCTATCCCCAAAACAGGTAAAGATACCACTAATCCGCAGTACTATTGACCGATCGTATTGACGAGCTGCCTCTTCAAGACGACGGAGCGGATGATTAACAACAAACTAGAATCAAATAGACTTAAATAGTGAAATAATAATTATTTTGATATCGTTAAAAATGGAAATAGAATAATAAAAATGCAAATGCAAATGAGAAATGTGTGCTATCAAAACTGATAGAAAAATAAACAGCAATTGACCAGATTTAGTGGTTACGAACAATAAAAGGAAAAGATGCCTCCCAATTGAAATGCCAGTGCCAATAGATAGCATATAAGTCAAAGAATATAAATAATTATAAAGCTTGGAAATATATATGCAAACGATATGATACTTTAAAACTACCACAAAGCCACTAATTGTGGACGAACCAATATCAGCAGGAAAGGGAGAGATTAATAAGTATGATCAAGAAAGAGCCACAATAACAAGTATGATCAAGAAAGGGACAGATTAAATGTATGATCAAGAAAGGGACAGATTAATAAGTACGATCAATAAAGGGACTTATTAACAGGTATGATCAAGAAAGGGACACATTAACGATATACCTGTCAATCCTTGCCTAGATGAAATAGAAAAATTGTTGTCAGTGGAGCTGCTCATTCCTTTCAGTGAGTTCTATCAGTATGACGGAAAAATATCACCCGAAAGAAGCAGAAAAAAATAAATATATACAATCACTATTTCAACTCATCCAACGTTTTGAATAAAAACCCGTTAGAAGATTGTAAGAAACTGAAAGTAAAGCAGAAAATTATCCACCAAAGAGAAAAAGATTCACTAAAAATGAATTACCCCTACGATCATTGTAAGTGAATCCAGCCAAAATATATGTAAAGGTTATTAAAAACACAGGCCGAAAAATCGAATAAAATCTAAGAAAACAGCGATGACGACTCGAATTTTCATTCCAAATCGAAAGTTAATCAAATTCTTACGCTGTTTACTATCACTATTTCATTTGTATTTTTTTAATAATTTTATGAACTAGTTGTGTGAATTTGGTGACCAGTATCAAAATTATTTAGAATGTTGTAGTCCTTTTAATAAATAGAGAGAAGAAATGAAAAGAAAACGTTGCAATTGAAAAATACTCATTGGAAGCAAAAAAGCACAACAAATGCCATTGTTATTCCAAATCAAAATTTTATAAGAATAAAGTGTTTACCAGTTTGCACACAGTTATATGGTTAAACAATTGTATTTGAGCCATGAATGGAATCCTAGCATGTACTACGACTCCGAGTCAAATGGACCTGGAAGTAGAGTCAGTGAAGGGACACTATATATTCGCCAAAGCTCCAGGACTGAAGCCTGATCATTAGATGGTTTAGAGTCATATGCAGGACACTCGTTTAGGAGAGGGCTTATCCCTCAGCCGAGATGCAGTCGGTGTATTTTACAACCACAGCCGACTGGGTTTGCAGGGAAGGAAAATTCCAAATACTTAGGAATATTGGAATCGGGCCCCATCAAACAAGCAAAGATGAAGGAAAAACAATCCAATCGTTTTATATTGTGATAGGTATAAATAAGTGATAAGATCAAAGTACACGTAACACTTACGTGAGAGAAAAAAAATCAAGCATAAACTTTTCTTCTATTGAAGAGAACTTATAGATTTTTATGTAGATATTGCCGCTGTGATGAGTTTAAGTCTGTACCGAGTGTCCGATTGTGATTTTTTAAAAAATCAACAGGAACAATATCTGGGTTATACCTCCATACACACATGAAGCTCGGAGATTCAGCCTTGTCAATCCGTTGCCTTTCGCCTTGAACATTGTCATAAAAAAAACAATTTTTCTTTTGCTGTAATGGTGCTTCTTAGAAATTGGTTATTTCTCTTGTCCTGAAAGGTTTGTCGCTTTGATAATGCGATCTTACTTATTCTTCTTGTAAAGAGTATGAAGAAGCCAAATGCCCAGCTTACTCAGTTTTCCTATCTTTTTCAAGTGACCTCTGATCTTGGAGTGGGATGTGTGGAAATCAAGTGATAATTCCAAAGTACTCCCGAGAGGGTTCTCTTACAACAATCTTAATCGAGATCTGATGAGCGTCCTGGTCAGGGTTCATCTCTCAGGGGCCTATCACAAGAAAGAAACATAAGAGAAAGGGTCAGAGATATCTGTGCTGATGGCGCGACATTATTATTATTATTATTATTATTATTATTATTATTATATATAAAAGAATGATTTAAAGTTTAAAAAATTAAAAAGTCCCAATGATACAGTTTTGATCACGAGAAAAAGACTTCAATTATTCTTGAAAACTTTCTCATGTAAATTTAAAAAATTCGAACAAAAAGATAGAAATTATAGAACAAAAATAGGTTTTAGAAAATAGGGAAGCGTCAAAAACAAAAGAAGAACCGCTTTCTATTATGTTTGTGGGTGATTTCCAAAAGATATACAACAATTAACAAATATAGCTTCTTCGTCTACAACATGGTTTCCAAAACAAAACTAAATATAACAGAGTTGATTAATTACACAGACGTTGGATTGTCATTCTAAAAACCCGAGGGATGTTTTCTGATACTGCAAAAGTAATCAATTGATATATGAGAGTAATTTATGGAATATTAAAACATTATGATAATAAGGTCTCCAGGGTGGGCACATAAAACAACTCCTTGGAAGAATCAGACGATTCGAAGTCTCCGCAGTGGATCGTTTCTGGTGCTGCAGTAGATATATCGTAAACGAAGAATTTGATAGGAAGGTTCACTCACAGAGAGTTGTGTTATTTAGCTGAACAAAGGCCTCATGCTCACTTTAATATCGTCGAAATCCTCGTTAGCAAATAAAGCCAAAACGTTTGACTAGTATTTACAGACAAACACGTTGTCTGGATCGATGAAAATCAAGCAATGGTGCTCTTTAGCGTAAGTGAAGGAGTAAAGCGGGGATTACTCTTCAAAAGAGTTATTAATTGGTTACAAAAATCCTAATGGGATCCGGATTTTTTATGTAAACTTGATATCATCATCATGTCACGCTGCCAGCATGGATTTCCCCGACCCTCTCTCGCCACCCGTCTCTATCACCTATCGCTCTCGGTAGGTCTTCAAAGCTACATCCTGTATCGGCACAGAGCTGTTGTATGTAGGTTCTAGATGGTCGTCCTGGTTTGCCTAATTTGGATAGTTTTCGTGATGGGTGGTAGGTGGGCGAACAACTGCCGATTTGTAGGGTGTTGCCTCCTGAACTTATTGAATACAGCTCACAACATTCTTGTGTAATTGCCGTCAAGCTTTTTCTCCATACGTTTAGTTAGCGTCCATGTAGTGTATCCATATAGCAGTATCGAACGACCGTGGCTTGGAAAAAAACTGCATTTTATTTTATCGGTCAGGTCTGACTTCGATATGACCGATAACCTATCGACAGCTGTCCATGTCGCGTGTTGATGCCTTTCTCAGTTGATGAGATACAGCTTCCTTGGTAGGGGAACTTGTCCACTAGTTTCAAGGCCAACTCTTTAGAGTGGAGATATCACCTCTTTGATTAAATCACATGTATTCCGTCTTGTCTGCGTTGACATGGAGGCCTAACATCGTAAAATTAATTTAAATAAGTGTATATCTATGTTTAAAACTAAAAACAAACAAAATAATTTTAGTCGTATTTTTAAACAACAATAAAAATATCTTTTTAACTCATGATTTTAACAGGATTTCTTCCAATACTACTGTATGGATGCGCGACGTGGACGCTAACAAAACACATGGAGAAAAAACTAGATGGGAACAACACAAGAATGCCACGAGCTATCTTGAACAAATCCTGGAAATAACACCCCATGAAATAGCTGTACGGCTACTTACCTCGCATCTCTAAAATCATCCAAGTTAGACGTACAATATATGCGGTATACTATGAGAGAAGCAAGGACGAATTCATAATTGACGTTCTTCCAAGGACCCTGACACATGGACGTGTCAGCGTTGGCCGACCGGCAAGAACTTATTTATATCAGCTCTATGCGGATACGCAATGTAATTTGGAAGACCTGCCGAGAGTGATAGATGATAGGGATGGATGGAGAGATATGGTCAGCGTGACTAAATGATGATTTATCTTTAAAATGCCCTGAGTATGACAAACCTTAGAATCAGTGAATATGCCTTCAGGAATATAATTCTCGTTAAGACATTAAGAATATTTTAGTCTTAATTTGTAAAGAACAATGAATTAGATAAAATTATGCTATTTACCATAACAAATTCATCTTACCAATAGTATAGATTAAAGTGCAAAGCTGTTGTCTGAATTACGCCTAGATTAAAATTACAGACATTTCACTTCATTTGATACATTTAACGAAATTAAATGAGGATATCTTGAAATAAAATAGATAAAATTTATTCAAAGAAATCCCCACTGGCTTAAACCAAGATCTCTAGACGACTTCGGAATCTCCGGCCAGCCTTTTTGATGTTCTTCTCGTTTAAACTGGTAAATGTTGCTGTTATTCTTACCTTCAGTTCATCTTTGATATTGTATGGAGTTTTACCGATCTCTCGCTCAACTGCGCCCCAAAAATAATCAAGAAGGTTACAATCTGGGAAAATAAGCAGGCAAATATTTGCGGTTATATGGTCCCAGAAATTTTATCTCAGCCAACGCTTGCTTCTCCCGCTTGCATGGTATAGAGCAGAATCCTCTTGCTCGACGTAGGTTCTTACAGCAGCTGCCCTCTCAATCTAAGCAGTTGGTGTAAGCCTCCTTATTGAGCCTGAATCCATGTGGTAAGAGGAAGAGATGTGTAACGTCATCCTTACTATGTACCACCGCAAATATTATAACATGGGCTGGTTGTTTGGTTTTCATCACAGTCGGCCCGTCTTGTGGGGACAGGGCTAGCAAGCCGTTGTTCACCATCTGATCCTGGCAGAAATTTTTCTCATCTGAGAAAAACCAAAGCCTTGCAACGTGGTATTTCTTCTGCTCCTTCATGGCCAGTGATAAAAATTAGCTTTTCATCATCTTGTATCAGAAATGCCGATTATCTTCATTTACAAATCTGCCTGATAAGAAATTCAGACACTCATGTGCCTGGCTATGGGCCTAATTGACACGCTGTGATCGTTGTCAATCATGGCCTCAATTTCACCAACACATTTGTGAATCATCCGAGCTGCTGTACCTTCGTAATCATCATGGGACCCATCCAACTCTTTGAATCCTCTGTAGCTACCCTTACTTCTTGCACCACACAGATCACTATTTAAAATGTCATAAATATTTCTGCTGAATCCTATATAAGTTTAATCTTGTTTTATTTTTGGGTGACCGAGAAACTCTTGAAGATATGTTTCATTCTATTGGACTGATCACTTCAAGAACTAAGTAAAACGCTCCAGAAGTGAGGCATTTCATGAAATCTAATCAAGATATGACTATAAGAAGGATCTATTGATTTTCACTCAGAATGACCAGTCTGAAAAAAAAAATCAAACTTTTTTTAGACACAAAATATCAATATTATCTATTTCTATGTTTTCTCTCAAATCAAGGCTTAAATCAAAAAATATTTCTGTAGAAAAGGTCTATTACTCCCTTCACGACCTTTTTCTTTTTACTATGATCAAAATCTATCTCCATAGTCTTCATTTCGGAAAGGTTGAGGACATGAAACCAAGCCTTGAAATAACTGAAGTCAGTTCAGTTGAAGCACTATTTCCAGTATCGGAAACATTTTCATAGAAGTATACTTTCCTCAAGGGAACTATTTTCAAGCTGATAAGTTTGATTTTTTTTTAAATATTTCTTCCGTACAATGTAATAGACCAGCCTTGTAAAGTAAATATTGATGTTACTACATGCTCTTATGAAGTAAATCACATTTTCAGTATAACTAAACAAAAAGCAAAATATTTTCAAAATTGTATAAAAAAAAAACTATTTTAACAAATAGTTCATTTTCCGAATTTCGTCCAGATATCACCATGATCTTTGGAAATCGCAATTGAAAAAAGAAAAACTTATAAACAACAGCGGAAACATTCAACTAGACGAAACCAAAAAATAAAAACTACTAAATATAATTATAAATAAAAATCCTCGCGTTACTCATATCGAATCTGAAAGATTATCAGTTTGATTTGCAAATCCAAATAAGAGAGAAAAGTCCAGAAATTCGGAAAATCAAAGCAGCAGAGAAGCGTTGCTTCAATGGAAACTGTCGTTAGAGAAAGTAAAAAATGAACAAAAACGTAGTTTCGCGGTCTTTCATTAAATGCAAACTTCTACTAAGGTGAAGGATCCAAAAATTACGTTTTAAATGGCACTCGTCACATTAGCAGCTTCATACGCCTTCAAATCATTCCTTCTTACGTTGGTAATTTTTGCCGCCAGGTGGAGTCATGAAAAGCAGACGAAGAATCGTCGACTTCAATTGTTCTCAACGTACAATCCTTTTCTTATCAAAAAAATGAAGGAAGCGGCCAGGAAAATTCATGATACACACTAACGGCCATGAGAAAAGATCAGTATTGATAATGAGGACGCCGAAATAGGGATCTACTCCATTGCTGCAATTTATACTCTGGTCAAAATTGCCAAGTCTTGAGTTTAAGAAGAAAAGGTTAAATAAATAAGTAATGCAAGAAAGAAAGGCTGGTGTAATATTTAACATACTTTGCCAATTTTCTAAAAGTGGAAAATAAGAACTTACACTGTCGCTCTTCATTTATCAATAAAGAATCCAATAGTGATACCCACAAAAATATGCCTGTTCTGCCGCATCCACGTTGCTTTCAAACTGCCAGCAAATTACGTGTAGTAATTTGCAAAGCTCTTTGCTTCGATGTGGCACAAGGCCGAATGAATGGGGCACCCAATGAGACTCGAACACACTCGTGTAGGTTTGCTAATCTAGCTTGCTAACCGTTACACCACCAGAGATGCCCCAGCAAATTACGTGTAAATGCTGAATTGACAAAATCTGAGTCATATATCTGTCTCTCCTCAATCCCACGCTGTCCATTGATCGACTTGTAACCTATACTGCTCCCATGCAAATCAGCACAACAACTACTATGTAGATTCTGCTAGCTCCACCTAGTGTCAGCTCTCCAATCATTCAAAGGAAGAAGTGGACATAACTCTTGCTTAGAAATGGTATCATTCTGAGAGTGCTTACCGCACCAAAATCATCTAACTCCGGGCCTCTTGTTGCATTGACCTGTTTCTATGCTAATATATATATATATATATATATATATATATATATATATATATATATATATATATATAGTCATCCACAGACAGATCTGTTTCGTTCTATCAGAACTCATCAGTGTGGCTAGACAGTATCTTCCCGTAGCTGGGATCGAAACCATATATATATATATATATATATATATGATTTCAAAAGATTTTACATCATTTCAGATGTATAGGATGTTTCTAAAAATGATATAAGTTCATGATTCTAACAACTTGATCGATTCTCATTCAAATGATCTCAGATTTTAACTAACCCAGTTGGCTGGGACTGTTGAATACACCGACTGCTTCAGTGCAGAGGGGTAAACCCCCACCCAATAAGTGTCTTGGTATGACACTAAACAATCTGATGGTGAGGTTTCAGCAATGCTGGAGCTTTGGGGAATGCGGAGTACCCCGTCATTGCCATCGCTCCCAGGTCCAGTCTGACCCGTAGTAGTAGCACCTGATAAGGGTCCTATCTATGGGTTAAATAGAACTAACGGCATACTTATGTTAAACTGAATTGTTTGACTAAACTGAATAACTTGAAATAGAAATGTTATTGACAATTAAACCGTACTTATATTTAAATTGCGTGCTTATGCTAAACTGAATTATTTGAAATGGAACTGTTTTTGACAGTGAAACTGTATTTACACTAAACTGAATTGTATAATATAGAACTGTTTTAACATTTAACTGTGTGTAAACAAAATCTGTACTTATTCTAAACTGAATTAGCTAAATTAGAACTACTTGACTAAACTGAATAACTTGAAATAGAAATGCTATTCACGATTAAACTGCACTTACATTTAAACTGCGTGCTTGTGCTAAACTGAATTGCTTGTAATAGAACTGATTATTTACATAAAAATGGATTTGGCGTTAAATTAGCTACAAAGGTTGATATGCCATAAATCCAACCAAACAACCAACATCAGACTATAACAACAAGTGCAGAAACAACACAAAATTTTTCCAAGGGTTCCATCTTGTATTCGAAATTTCGTAAACCCTATACAATGGTAGGTCAGTAATTTCATAGTTCATACCTAAATTTTGATCTCATATTTTCACTGTATAATGCTCAATCTATGAGATAGAAAATTGCCAGGGTAAATGCATTGACAATTATGTTAAAATAAATATTAGATGTTAAAAAAAAAAGGAACATCTTTTTCATTATTCGTCTACGAACATACAAAAGGAGAATTCAACGTTGTCCAGGATAAAAATCATATACTAAAACAATTTTTTATGAAAGAAAAATTAATTCCATTAAGTTTCTGAATGAATTAATTCCTCTTCTATTATTAATTTTTAAAAAATTACTGTTCCTAAGGGAGAAAATCAAATTTTTGAATTAACTTCTATTTCTAAAAAATTGTTCGGCGCGTACATATACATATATATATATATATATACACAAGCCCTCAGAGAGGAAAATCAATAGTCAGTTGAACTTTATGTCGTATCAATTATAGATTATTTACGGGGAGAAGGGTAATAAAGAAGAAAAAACAAAAGAAAAACAACACTCATACACAATCACTCAGGGAGGAAAATTAGTTGTCAGTTGGACTTCATGGCATATCAACTATCATAGATTATTTAGAGGGAGAAGCATAATAAAGAAAAACATCCCCACTAAATCATATACGCACACATGGGCACGAACACCCATGCAGACACACAAACACACAATACACTCTTGTAAAAATAGAAAGACAAAAACAGAGACGTAAGTCACGGACAATTAACCCGAACCCATTCACTGACACAAATCCAGGAACTAAAAAGAACCACAACCATATCAAAACAATCGCCACTATAAAAACCAAAAGGAACACAAAAAACAAACCATTTACTTCCTGAAGACGACTTAAAAAGTCAGAAACACTTGTTGAAGAAAAATGAATTACCTAAAAGCAAATTCTCTTGTGGATTTATTCATTTTAAAGTATTTACTTTTTTATCAACTTTAGACCAACAAAAAATTTATATATATATATATATATATATATATATATAGTATTGGTATTTCATCACCCATCAATAATTACACTCCTTGCTGGCCCAGTGAGTGGGCATATTAGTTTAATATGCTTCACTCATGTTTCAGGTGTAACGGATTCGGTATTGAGTTACTGCCCGTTCTACATTTTGTCTGCCAGCCGGATGCGAGATGAGGCCACTGAGCCGGTAAGTATTGTTATTCTTGTTTATTCTGCACGTTAGAGCAGTGACATCTACATCATTCAATAAAATATTCTTTATTATTTGAATTTGGAACCTTTCCATGCATTTTTTAATACAGAGTTTCAATACTCTAAAGTTTGGTAGTAAATAATACCGAATAACATTCATTTTATTCATACAATTTTCTGCTAGAATATATAATTCTGACATCTTCTTAATTATTTCTTTAGATTTGGTTGGTTATTTGGGTTTTATGGCATACCTACCTTTGTAGATTATTTAAAGCCAAATCCATTTTTATACAAATAATCAGTTCTATTTCAAACAATTCAGATTAGCATGTATACATAGTATATTACCAAAAACATTTCTATTTCAAACTATTCAGTTTAGTATCAGTATCGCCACTGTAATGATCAGAAATTTTATCAAAATTCGAACTCGCTTACTATGCCCTCTCAGGCAAGCGCGTTACCCATTAGGCCATGACGATTCCCGCCAATCTAAATAAAGTTAACGGATTGACAAATCGCAAAATTAATATAATAAAATCTCGTAAATAACCACAGAGCTCGGTAGATGTAAACAAAAACCAGTAAACACGACACTGATATTCCATCATGCCTCACACATTATGGAAATTGATATCCTCTTTGTGGGAGGATGGTGGCCTGATTATCCGGTAAGAAACTGACCCGTCAGCAAGCGCTTCTAATTCTCTGTCTATGCTATTCAAAGTTAGACCGATATATATATATATGTGCATGTGTGTGTGTGTGTGTGTGTGTGTGTGTGTGTGTGTGTGTGTGTGTGTGTGTGTGTGAATTGAGTCAGAAGGAGGGAGTAGTGTGTATACTGATATAGCTGTAATAGTAACAGGAAGAAACGCATATTCCCTTCTTTCTTATTGCTCATATCCCTCTAATTGCCGAATATGTTTTCTTCCAATCAAAACATGAGTAAAATATGAAGCCTGGTAATTTGAGCATCAATTTAAGTTTTATGATTTGTTCAACTCCAAACGAAACCTTTTCGTAAGAAAAATTATGAAATGATTTTTCTTCCGCTCTACAGACGTATCATAAAGTTTTATATGCTAATAAAAAAAGAACCAAAAAAAGCCAGCGGCAATAACAGCAACAATGATTATAAGATGAAGAACCATTCTTAAAACGGACAAGGAAAGAACTCGGACAAATGGGCCTAAAGATGAGAAAGTTGATGATGATGATGATTCAACAGGTCTTGCACCCGAGAGATGACATAGGTAGACTATATGTGTCAAGAAAAGGAGAGAGAGAAAGGGGGGTTCGCCACAACTGAAAACAGCGTAGATGCATCAATACGAGGACCCGAAAGCTATATAAAAAAAGAGCAAAAGAGACGAATTACAGTGGCCAGTAAGAGCATTGTCAATATAAAGACAAAAAGAACCACCATAACTAGGAAAAAGAAATAGGAAGAAAAATAAATAAATGGATATTTCAAGTGACCAACTGATGTAATTGCACATGAGAAAACCTGGACAAAGCTTTGGAAGAGAAAACTTAACAGAGAAACTGAATCTCTCTTCTTACAGAAGCTCAAAACAATGCCATAAGGACCTATTATATTAAATCGAAAATTGAGGATACGCAAAAGAATACAATATATGGTGATAGAGACGAAACCATTAATCCCATAAGTGAAAGTAACAAACTAGGCCAAAAGGAGATAAGACTAGACACAACTAGGTGGGGAAGGCGATCCACTGGGAATTGTGCAAGAAATTGATATTTGACCATGCAACCATATGGTATATGCACAAAACAGAAACCATCATTGAAAATGCGACGCATAAAATTCTCTAAGATCTTGGGACACAAACTAGAAGACCAGACTTAGTGATAGTCAACAAAAAAAAAGAGAATTTGACATAGTAGATTTTCTCATTCCAGCAGACCACAAAGTTCAAATGAAAGAAAGCGAAAAGAGAGAAATACTTGGACCATGTCAGGAAACTGAGGAAGCTGTGGATTTACTGGCACACTTGGAACTGTTCCAAAAGCTTGGAAAAAAACTTTGACGTTTCGACTGATCACAGGGTAAAATTGAAAGAAAACGAAAAAAGAGATAAGTACTTAGAGAGCTGAAAAAAATCTATGGAACATGAAAGTGACAGTGATACGAATTGTAATTGATGCGTTCGGTACAGTCACCAAAGTGTTAGTACAGGGACTGGAGGGATTAGAAATAAGAGGACGACTAAACAGCGCCCAAACTGTAGCATTGTTGAGATCAGCCGGAATACTGAGATGAATCCCAGAGATTTGAGGAGACTTGCCGTTACTTAAACGTCTGCTGCTATTCTGACATAGATTTGGGGATTCCCCTCCTGTTCATCTTCCCATTTCTCTCTGTCTCTGTCTCACTCATTGCTTCTCTTGATTCTCTTTCTCAAATATGTTCCTTTCTTTTCCACCGTCCATTGGTCAACAAGTAAATATAGTTAGGAAACAACTCACAATTAAAACAATCAACCGGAGTCCCTAATTATTTTACGAGCAGAATTTAAAAAATTCCATCTAATTTGCATGAAGCTAGAATGTTTAGCTATGAAAAAAGTGTTTTTAGTTTTATCTGCGATTAGTTTATTTACTGCTAATCTTTCAGTAACCTATGTTTCCCGGTTTTCTCAGTTCATACAGGAAAATGACGGCAACTAGACAAGAATGCTGCGAGCAATATTGACCAACACCTGGAGATGGCAGCGTACAAAGCAGCAGCCGCACGGCCACCAATCAACCATCGCTAAAACTATCAAAATTAGACGAACCAGACATGCGGTACACTGCTGGAGAAGTAGGGACGAGCTCATAAATGATCTACTCTTATGGACCCCTTCACATAGACGTTCAAAGGCATGATGACCAGCTCGAACATACATGTAGCAGCTCTGTGCCAATATGGGATGTAGCCCTGAGGACCTACCGGAAGCAATGGACGATTGGGAGGGGTGGCGAGAGAGGGTTAGGAATATCCGTGTTGATAGCGCGACACGATGACTGGAAAAATAGTAATTGCCCAGTGTTTTCTTTTTTTCATCTTTCTTCTTTTGTCTGCAAGTACATCCATGCTTACGATCTGGCAGGTCTACCATTTCTTTGTTTACGACTATCAAATTGCTGCTACATTTTCTTACAAAAAAGGAGAATGTTATCCCTAAGTGAGCAAATTGTATTATTTTCGCCAGATAAAAATCAAAGCTGTATTTACTCAGAAAGAAATCAACAATGAATGAAATCTTAATTTTTTCAAAGTAGTCTCCTTACCATTGTAAATAAAAAGATTCTAGTGACATAACTAAAACGCTCTTCCTTTTTTATATGGTGTGAAACTGCTCTCCTTGACCATTTTTAATGTGTCCGCTAAAGATTTTCGACTGGATTTTGGTCTAAACTGTTTTCTAACCATGTCGTTGATTTTATATGCATTTTCTGAAGGAAAACTATTATTTCTCCGTTCTGCGAGAAAATGAATTATTGTCCTCAAAAATGTCTTCATCTTCACCAAACTAACTTCATATTAATTGAATGTGACAATTCTTCCAAGAATTCAATGTACACATGTTTATTGATTGTTGAGGTAATAAATCCTATCTCCCCTGCTCCTTTAAAATGCAACCCGATATCATGAACGATTTGGTAAATTTACTTGTTTTCTTTAGACAGTCGTCTTTATATGTTTCACTTGAATGGCACCAGACAAAGGTTCATGTATCAGAGATTTGACCAAAAAGGAATTTAGCCATTACTGTATATCACTTTCATCCAACTGTCCACGTACCATTGATCGTTGAGGCAAAGATTGCCAACTTCCCTGTCAACGACCTGGCACGTCTACGTTTTTGTTTGTGATTACGTCTATCAAAGATGGTCTTTTCGCTTCTCATTTGGCTGGCCTGGATCTTAAAGTCACAGAGTATCCTCTTACTGGTTATGTACGTGAATACGTTCTCCATATATCCGACGAAAACACCTTTTTAATAAAGGTGGCATAGACCTTAACTATAACAGATCGAGAAAAATAGCTAACGCCATATTGATTAACTAGTGAGCTTCACTTCAAAATATATTTCGTATGAATAATTTTTTTCCCTATGAAAAGGACGGCTATATCATTGTCTTCCTGGTGAGTATCAATTATCTCCCCTTTTCATGCTGAGAATAATGAAAGAAAGATAAATTCTTGGAAATACAAAAGAAAGGGAAAGATAAGAAGAAAGCGCTTCGCCTCGTTTCCGCGCAGCCAAAATCTGTTCACATATTCATGACTTTATGATTCGTTCCTTAGACAAAGGACTGCACAGATTGAACGGCATTCTCTAAAAACAAACGTGTCATATGATTTATTGCCAAAGTAATGATTGACATCCAACCTACTACAACAGTTTAGCCGTCTGCACGGAATTATTCATGAACTTTCCACGCTTATATCAATGAAAATGGTGGTCATATAGCTGAACCAAAAAACAAAAACAAAACAAAAAAATCGATGGTATTAACAAACGTGCTATTGTCTTACTGTTTGGACAAACAACAGGTTTCTCTTACTTTCTCACTAAATGTCTTTCTATTTTCTAGAATAGCTTTAAGGTTACTGAAGTTCATTAAGCTCAGCTCTGTGGGCCACGCATCTGATCTGTATGTTAGTTGTTGGTTGGTCGTGTTTTATGGCATATCAACCATTGCTGGTTATTTCAAGTAAAACTTGTTTATACATATATGATTTTTAAGTGAATAATTTGTAGCTAACATTATTAAACAAACCAGAGCTCATTTGTTTTCACACAGTTGAATAGTTTCGAGTATTGCTATTATTTACACACACCTAAAGGGTTGCCATTATTGTTATCTAACACTAATAGTTCTATTTAAACAAAGTTAAATAGTTTCAAGTATTAAGATGTAATCGTGATATTTCAATTTAACTTATTTTTTTGTTCACAGTTAAATGGTTTCAAGTATAGCAAATGTTTAAATAGCTCAGTTTGGCCCATAGAAGGAGCCCTAACACGTAATACCACCCCGAGTTGGAACGGATCTGAGAGTAATGGTAATGAGGGGTACTCAACATTTCCCAAAGCTCCGGGACTGGAGTCTTACCATCAAATGTTTTAGTGTCATTTGCAGGATACATGTTTGGAGGCGCATCGGGTCTTGCTTTTCTACTTAGATGTTATCGGTGTATTCTACAGCTCCAACCGACTGGACAAATGGAGTTCAAACTCGCTTACTATGATGTCGCAGTCCTGCACTAATGGCAATAAGCCCCAGAGACTCCCCCAATATTGCAATCGATAGGAATAATTTTCAGATATCTATCTGAACCATAGATGGGACCCTAACATGTACTACCACTCCGGGTCAGAGTGAACCTGGGAGAAATGGCATTGAAGGAGCACTCCACATTCCCCAAAGCTCTAAGCCCGGAGATTCACCATCAGATACAGTTTAGTGTCATACCCAGGATATTGGTTTTAGGTGGGGCCTTACCCCTCTACAGAAGTGCTGTTGGTGTATTCTACAGAAGCAGATGACAGGGCAGGGGGATTAGACTCTATCAACGGGAACTATGTATCTATTAGATACATTAATATGTCTTTGTTGATTAGTGGATATAGTAGATTTTATAAAATTTAAAAAAGAAATGCTTTCTTGTAATTCCGAAAGTTTATAAAATTTACCAGCAGGGAGATGAATTTTGATGTAGGGCATTTAGTTACAGTCTTGAGACGAATTAAAAACTTGCTTTCTTTTTCTCATTCCTCCTGCTTGTTAAATGGCTGTAAAATGACATTTCTATAATATGCTTGACAAAATAACCAAGAGAAATAAT
The DNA here is from genome assembly GCA_963585895.1 of Sepioteuthis lessoniana. Classification (NCBI taxonomy): domain Eukaryota; kingdom Metazoa; phylum Mollusca; class Cephalopoda; order Myopsida; family Loliginidae; genus Sepioteuthis; species Sepioteuthis lessoniana. Next base: position 72,848,460 of record OY757907.1, read on the forward strand.
CTGGATACGTTACCGTTTGGTAAAGAGACAGTCCACGTCCAGCTTTGGTCTTTATTTTCATTCCATATTCTAAATCTTATAAACTTTCACAACCAGATACTTTGAGAAATTGAAGCAGGGAGATGAATTTTGGCTAGTGGTATTTAGATTTCTCAGTATCGGAACTTTGATTTGGACGCTTGAGACGACGATGACCCAAAAAGTAAAGAATACTTCTATATGGCTAAATGTGCGTAATTTCTACGAGTTAATTGATGTTGTCTAATCAGAGAAGTACAGATACAGAAAGGCTTACTTCCACAGCTTGGGGTATTTAGACGTTATAATGTTGGAACTTCGATTTTGACGCTTTATTCTATATATGAGAATAATTCTCCTCGTTTAAAAATTCGTATCTGAAATTTCGATTAGTTTAAAATAGGCTCAAAGATCTATTTTTAAAGGCATTCGATAACAAAGGTTAAGCACTCCTGCTCTTGTTAATGACAACTGAGACGATTTTTCTGACTGTTACTTGCTTATGATAAAATCTATGCCAACTTTTCTAATATTATCCCTCACAGTCCTAATGATGGTTCATTAGAACTGAAACGCTATAGTGTCGACTCTGCGTCTCAATAAATCTCTCCTTCTACTTGGATTACCTGGTTATCAACTTTTCTCAATATATCATCGGATTATACTTCATTATTTACTTCCATATATATATGTATAAATTTTAGCGGTAGGTCCAAAGAGAGAGATAAATATTTCAAAATGAGTAGTTCCAAGAAGAGATTTGTATTTTTTTACAGGGATTTATTTATTTATTTTGTTTTTACATACGTGTTTGTTTTCAGCTTGTTACTTTCGTCAGAGAACACATATGGCACAAGGCCTTATTAATGAGGTATTCAATGAAACTTGAACTCACTAAACACCAGTGAGTTCAAGTCTCATTGAGTACTCCATTAAAAAGGCTTTGTACCATATATGTTTTCTGACGAAAGCAACAAGCTGGAAACATACACGTATGTGAGAACCAAATAAATAAATCCTAAATAAATACAAATCTCTTCGTGGACCTACTCAGTTTAATATATATATATATATATATATATATGCTTTCAACTTCCTAACATCAAAAAAATTCTGCATTTATCGACAGATTTTTCACAAATGCGAGAAAGCAAATATACCTGAGATAATTTTGTAAGAGATCATTAAAAATCAACTTAATGAAAAGAGATTAATAAAAAAGCACTTGCGCATCCATGATTTGATAGTTCTGCAAAAGACATTTTTCGCACCAAAAATCAAACGGATGACATTTCAGTTTTTTTACAATCATATAAAAATAGAGATGTTTATTTGTAGCCTTCTTTAAAAATCTATGAGGATTAAAGAAAGATACAAGACTTTTATCTGGAAGTAACATCAAATGATATATCAAGATCAATGTCTATTCTCCGCAACACTGTATCATGAAAATAATCACTATTCTACGTCCCAGGTTATCACACTAAACTAAATCCGATGGTTATAGGCCTTAGTTACGTATTTTCGTGGGGTGTGAAGTCACCACTGTATTGCTATTACTGACGAGTTCACTCTAACCCAAAGTAATGTAACACGATGGACCATGTTGAATATTCGAAATTACACACTCTTTAAAAATAACAATAGGCAACTCTTCTATTTAGAATACGAGGCCTTTATTTTTCCCAATACAATTTAATGATAGTCGTCACCACACGAGGTAAAGGAAGATGACAAAGGATCTGTGGGGGAATCTTGATTGCTGCTAATCACCCCCCCCTCCGCTGTATTACGACTCCATCCAAAACTCAACTTCTCCTCTGATGTTCAAAACTTAACTCACAATTATTCAAATTCTCTAATTTTTATACATAATCTAATTTAATTATTTATTGCACCATCCGACGCCTTTGGTGTGACGTCATCTCACTAAACCACTGCATCATACTTTCTAGGACCATCACAAGTCACAAACCCTTACTTCCCTACGCCGGTTGACATGCCTTGATCTGTTTATCATCCTGTCTTTTGTAACGTTATTTTGATGTGAGGTATTAAACCTGAGCACCCCTTGTACACGCGTTTGATCTTTGCCAGGAACTACACGTACATTCAAAGTCCTTAGCTAACTTACAATTTTACCAAATAAATAAAATAAATAATATTATTAATTAATCATCCTAATTATTTTACAGTTAGGGTCTCATACATGGAGCAAAAAGATCTGTTTGGAGATCATGTTTAAAAGGATTTTGAATTAAATCTGTAAATTGACTATTAGAACATTGACATTGCAAGTAAATATGAAATGTTTACTTGTTGGAAATAACTTTTAATTAATATCTGTGTACCATATATATATATATATATATATACCCAACGCCTCCGGTAAGAACATTATGTAACACATCGTCAATTATGAATGTTTACAGATTGAACGGGTAGGAGATGCCACAATAGACGGTCTCAAAGTCTGGATATATTTTGGAGTTCGAAAGCTTCGAGATCTTCCGAGTGGCTTATGCAATGAATCCTTGGTTACGAAATCTTCAACCTATTGCAGCTTCGATTTTCTATCCGGAATACCATAATCCCGACGTAACACGAAATGATTTCTGCATCGCAATCAAAGATTCACCAGCCTTAAAAACCATTTCAGCAGCAAACGCACGGTGCGCACCGATTCAATCCCATGGTCATAACTGATCATATCGAGAGAAAAAACCTTAGACATTTGCTTGATGAACCTACAATTACCATGTGCCCATGATTACTTGTACCACACAGTTCATGGATTGAAATGAGAGAGGTATTTCTGCAGCACCCTTTATATATATATATATATATATATATATATAATAAGTTAGGAAATCGTTGATATAAAATCAACGATGCGTGGTAACTGTCAGTTTCTCGCCTATAAGTTAATCATTCGTCTGATGAAAGCATAGGTGTTATCATCTAGCGCTTCTTGCAAATACAGATGTCCATGATGAATCTCAGCATAGTTGGGAGCAAACAGCAAGAGGCATTGACCTCAACGTGATCACAAACGTAAACAAAATGGCGCCATCTCAACGTAGGCGAGATGGAGCCATCTCCACGAAAGCAAGATGGAGCCTTCTCTATTTTGTGTGGCAAGCTTCTCAAATAAGTTGACTAATTCACATAAGTCGGCAACAATATCTCATCTACTGAATGTGATGTCAACATACGTACTAAGAATGCGTGGACTGCTATTTACAGGATGTCGATCAAATGGAAATCAGATCTGTAGGATAAAATAAAAATGTATTTGTTGTGGCCAAGTCTGTATAAAAGAATGTTTGCACCGCATGAACTCTAACGAAACACTTTGAGAAAAAATTAAGGTAGCTGTTGTAACCTAACAAAAGGCCCCTGAATAAGAAATAACTAAAACGGAGGTTGGAAATGAAATGGAAATCTTTATAACATTAACAAAATAGAATACTCACCAACAGTGTTTAGAAGGTACCCACTGCACAATTGTGTCCAACGCATTTATGAGGAATGGGACATACCCATTACTGTTCACCGGCAGGGTATATAACAGTAGCCAGTTCGGCTGGGGCTGTAGAATACACCGATTTCATCTCAACAGAGGGATAAGATCCACCAACGAGTATCCTAGTAATGAGACTAAACAATATGATAGTGATGTTCTAGTCCTGGAGCTTTAGGGAATGTTAAGTACACCTTCATTGCAATTACTCTGAAGTCCACCCTGATAGGGTCCCATCTATGGGTTAAATAGAACTGTTGGACATTTAAACTGTGCCTAAACAATTGATTCATGCTAATTTGAATAATTAGAAATAGAACTGTTTAATCTTTCAGCTGTGTGTAAACAAAAAACTGATGTTAAATTGAATTGTTAGTAAATCAGAGCAATACTGGAAACTATTTTAATGTGTCCAAAGAATTAGCTAAGTCACATATAAATTGTTATCAACAAAATGTGTTTACAAATCATATTTGATATTAACAGGATTTGCCACTAAATAACCTATAATGGTTGTTATGCCATAAAAACCAACCAAACTAAATCGTATATATTTGATATATATGTATAAAGCGGATTTGGCATTAAATAACCATAAATGGTTTATATGCCATAAAACCAAACCGAACCAAATCATATGTATTATTATATATGTATAAAGAGGATTTCGCATTAAATAACCTACCATGTTTGATATGACATAAAACCGAACCAAACCAATTCATATATATTTAATATGTATGTATAAAGAAGATTTGGCATTAAATAATCTACCATGGTTGATATGCCATAAAACCAAACCAAACCTAATCCAAACCCTAGATAGCAACAACACAAGAATACTACGTGCCGCTTTGAAAAAATCCTGGAAGCAACGCTCGTCAAAACAGCATATGTACTACAACTCAGGTCCCATTAAATGAACCATCCAAGTAAGATAAACAAACATGCTGGAATTTTCTGGAGAAACAGCTATGAACTTATAAGTGACTTTCTACAATGGACTCCTACACATGGGCACACTCGTGCTGGTACGATGAGTAAGTACTTAAATCCAACAGCTCTGTGTGGACATTAAACGGAATCTAGATCAGCTTCGAGTGATGGGCGATCAGGACAGATGGCGGAAGAATAAGAGTCAAGAGACTGTGTGTAATCAGCACGAATTGATGATGATGATAATGATGATGATGATGATGAAGGAGTGTGTGGGTTTAATCACCGAGATGAAAAACAGCAGCAGCAGCGAAAAGAAAATCTCGGAGCAGCTGATGAACGTTTACTGTATTGTTGTTTTCTTTAGATTAACTTTCAAAGCAAAATAGTTTTGTGGCCAAAGAAGATGTTATACGTTGCCGTGTTGATTTTTTTATGAACAACTAAGGCAAAGTGTCATTCACCGATTTTTGCATTATTTTTATATGAGGTAAAAATCCTTTCAAACTGAACACTTGTCCATTTCTTGTTGTCCCGATTTACACGTTGCCTTCAAAATTAATGATATCCGTTGACTGTAACAAGATGGTGATTATTAAAAATATAGTGGCAACTAGAACATTCATATCCTTTGCCCAGTTGACAGGGGCTGTAAAATACACCGACTGCACCTCTGCAGAAGGGTAAGACCCCACCCCAACGAGTGTCCTGAAATGACATTAAACAATCTGATGGTGAAGTTCCAGTGATGCAGGGGCTTTAAGGAATGCGGAGCACCCCTTCATTGCCATTGCTCCCAGATCTACTTTGGCTCGGAATGGTAGCACCTGATAGGGTCCTATCTATGGGTTAAATAGAACGAAACTGCATACTTATGCTAAACTGAATTGTTTGAAATGGAACTGTTTGACTAAACTGAATAGTTAGAAATAGCAATGTTTTTTGATAATTAAACTGTACTAACATTTAAAATGCGTGCTTATGCTAAAATGATTTGTTTGAAATGGAACTGCTTTTGAAATTGAAACTGCTTTTGACATTGAAACTGTACATACACTAAACTGAAGCTTTTACTATAGAACTGTTTTGACATTTAACTGTATGTAAACAAAATCTGTACTTATCCTAAACTGAGTTTGCTGAATTAGACCTGTTTGAATAAACTGAATAGCTTGAAATAGAAATATTCTTGACAATTAAACTGTGTACACAAGCTAAACTGAATTGTTTGAAATAGAACTGACTATTTGCTTAAAAATATGTCTTGGCGTTAAATAACCTACAAAGATTGATATGCCATAAAACCCTAACAACCAACCAAATCATATGTATAAAATTGATTTGGCATTAAATAACCTAAAATGGTTGATATGCCATAAAACCAAACAAAACCACACACGTCCTTCTCGTCCTTAGGAAAAAATGAAACAATTATTGCTTCTGACTTGGATGAGCAGCGCCTCCTTTACTTTCGTAAGAACAAATATTACTAGCTTAGAATTTTTTTTAAAGTGTGCAATATTCTTGTCTATATTGTCTACAGAAGTAAAGAATAATGTTATATGGCTAGATGTCGATACTAATAAATCGTTAAAATCGAACTAGTATGGTACAGAAACAAAAAGACTTACACCTAAAGATAAAAGATACGGGGTCAAAACTTGCCAGAATTTTTCCTTACTTACTAATCGTAAAATGACTGAGTATCGACAGAAAAAATTAACGTGAATCAAATATTAGAAAAAAAATATTTGACTATTGCAAACCCAAAGTCTCTTTTATTTGTCTGATTAAATGGATATTGCCGTTAAATCTTTTGTGGCAACGAACACAGAGGTTCCGAAAGATTTCAAACGAAAACGAGAACCTTGAAGATGAGAAGAGTCATGGACATCTTCCAGTGAATGAACACAATGAACAGAGAGTTATAATAAAAAAAAATACGATAAAACTACTTGAGCGGTTGACCTCAAATCAAAACCAAAATATATCAAAGATAACATCGACATGTCTACGTAAGGAAACTTGTAGAGAGAAAGGAATCTCTTATAACACAAAACAACGCCATAAGGACCAATCATACTAAAGCGAAAATCGATTATATACAACAGAATAAAAAGTGTCGACTATGTGGTGATAAAGAGAAAACAATTAATTCCATATTAAGCGAATGAACCAAATTAGCAGAAAGCGAGTATAAGACTAGACACGAATATGCGGGGAAGATGATCCACTGGGAATTGTGCAAGTGATTGAAATTTGATTATCCAAGTAAATGGTAGACCACAAAACAGAATCCGTCCAAGAAAAAAGACGCATAAAATTCTTCGGGATTTTGAAATTCAAACACATCACCTAATCCTGTCCAGAAGATCTGACCTCGGGATAATCAACAAAAAAGAAGAACTTGCTCTATAGTGGATTTTACCGTCTCAGCTGACCCCAGTGTGAGTATAAAATTTAGTGAAAAGCGGAGCAAGTACTTAGACCTTGCCAAGGACTAAAACATCTGGGGAACGTGAGGGTGGCGTTGATACCAATAACTGTTGTTGGGACGCTCCCAAAGTATTGGAAAATGGAATTGGAAGAATTGAAAATTAGAGGAAGAATGAAAACCATCTAGAGTACAGCATTGTTGAGAACGTCCAGAATATAGAGACGAATAGAAGAGACCTGAGAAGACTTGCTGTCACTCGGACTCTAATAGAAGAAGAAGAAGAAGAAGAAGAAGAAGAAGAAGAAGAAGAAGAAGAAGAAGAAGAAGAAGAAGAAGAAGAAGAAGAAGAAGAAAGTTGATGAATGTGTAAAAGGCTTTACATGCAAGATGTGACGGCAAATTGACTAAAAATCCCAAAACGGGACTTTATTTTCGCACGTGTAAAGACGGGGCAGGTTGGCACTTGATCCCCTATAGAATAAGTCCTCGTTCAGAGTTTTTCTCTCAGGCATATAAGACCTGGCATATTACGTTAGGGATCAACTTAGGGCCAGACTGACCGCCGCTGGCAAAGGGGTTCCAAATTTCACACTATCACACACCCACCAGGCCGCTAAACTTCTTCCCCCTAGACAACAGAAGAATATGGACCTATAGGTTTTAGTCGTAATAATATTATATTGTAGTAGTCGGCAACTCCGGTTTCCCGTGTGATATTTTAAGGGAATTTATAGGACAATTCTAAGGAAGATAACATCAGGCGAATAGAAGCTGAAAAGGAAATGTGACATCAACAAATTCGTAGTAGAACGGCAAAGAACAACATAGACCACGTGGTAACATAAAAATACATGAATTTCTTTACTACAGTTATATACACTTTCAAAGTGTCAAAACATATGATAATTGGACAGTCCGCGAATATAAATGTCTTTTCTTGACTTTTGTTTTCTTCAAGTTGAGAGAGAGAGAGTGGTATACAGAATTTGGGTATAAAGGAGAAATGGCCCCAAAGTTACTTATCTTATTTTTCGACGGGGTTCCACTGGAGAATGTTTCTTCTTTCAAGGGCTAATAGACTTTGTTCTATTTTTTTACACTGGCTTGGAGAGCCTGGGGGTCCCTCATGTCTCAGTAATTCTTTTGTCTTCCACCCGGAGTAAAATGGCTATGGTTCGTCTGCTCGCTACGAACCCTGCTCAAAAACTAACTTTTTTATTATTTACTTCCGCTGAGTGGGGGGAGTCCCACTTCCGTTTTGGGGTCCCAGCCAATCATTTGGCTTCTCTCTTCCTCCCCTTCCGGTGTCCGGCGACCTTAGGTTACTAAGTACCAACACCTGTTGATACCCCCTCTGTGACCCACATTCTCTCTTAACGGTCACTTTTTTGACGGCTAGATACTGTTAATTCAAACACGAGGAGTAGTAATTTTATCTCCCTCCTCCCAGTGGGATGTCGCGTGACAAAGAGATGACATTGACAAACTGGGTCAAGAAAAGAAAGAAGATGGCGACTCGCCAGTATTGAGCAAGGACTCGAAGACGACATTTAGAAGAGGAAAGAAAGATTAATAACAGTTGCAAATAATAGTATTGGCAACATAAATACAGACAAAAAAAAACAACCTATGAAGCAGAAAAGCAACTGTATGACTTTAAAGAATAAAACACTGGTGAGATTGCATGCTAGAAGATATAGACATTGCTAAGAAAGGGAAATCTAAAAAAATTAAATCTTTATGAAGCGCAGCACAAAATAACGCCATAAGGACCAATAATGTTAAAGCGAAAATCGATTAGACGCAAGAGACTAGTAAGGGTAGATCATGAGAAGAAAATGATGAAACGATTAATCCCATTGTAAAAAAAATGCTGTAAACTGCACAAAGGAGTACAATACTAAGCACAACTTGGTTTAGAAAGGCGATCCACTAGGAATTATGCATCCCTTTGGATGATCAAACTACTAAATGTTATATGCTCAAACCAGAATCTGTCCTGGGAAATGAGACGCATTAAACTATCTGGGATTTTGAAACGCAAGCAAATCACCTAATCCCGGCTAAAAACAAGACCTAATGATAAATAAAGAGAATAGTAGATTTTCTCATCCCAGCGGACGCGAGCAAAAATCAAAGAAAGCGAAAAGAGGAACAAATACTTGGGCCTTGCCAGAGAACTATAAAAACAGAGGAACATGAAAGTGATGGTGATACCAATAATTGTAGTTGGTGCCCTTTGAACGTTCTCCAAAGACTTGCAAAGGGGACTGGAAGAATTGATAATCAGAGGAATAATCGAGACCATCCAGACTGCAGTATTTTTTAGAACGGCCAGAATATTGAGACAAGTATAAGAAATCTGAAAAGATTTCCTAGGATTCCAATAAAACCTGACTAGCTAACCTTGGTGTGAAAAACTCGCCAGCAGTGAAATAATAATAATAATAATAATAATAATGACTTTTGCTGTCATGGCGGACAACATTGTGAAGATCAAAGAAAACCAAAACGGAGACAAGTACTTTGACTTTGCCAGAGAACTAAAAAAGCTATGAAAGATAAAGATGACGGTGATACCAATTGTAATTGGTGTGCCCCGGAATGATATCCAAAGGGCTTGAAGAGTTGGAAAACTACGACATTGTTAGGATTGGTCAGGACACGGATAAGAGTCCTGAAGACTTGAGGGGACTTGCGGTCCCTCAAAGGCGGACCACAGAATAAATCTGAAGGAAAGTGAAAAGAAGGATAAGTACCTCGACCTTGCTAGAGAATTAAAAAAACTGTGGAATATGAAAGTAACGATTGTGCCAATTGTGATTGGTGCGTTAGGCACAGTAACTAAAGGATTATTAAAGGGCCTGGGGGACTTGGAAGTTGGCGGACGGGTAGAGACTATCCAAACGACAGCATTGCTGCGGAGGGCCAGAATAGTGAGACGAGTCCTGGAGACTTGAGGAGACTTGCTGTCACTCAAACTCCAGTGAAAAACTATCAGCTAATACTGATGTGAAAAACTCTAGAGGAGTAAATAATAAATAGAATCCCAAGAAAATAATAAATTAAAAATGATAACAAATCTGGTGTGTAAGAACGTTGGGGTAGCAATAAAAAACCATAGTTTGCTGCTTCAGTTAATGCAACCTGAGCCATATGAAAAGGTGCATTATTCTGGTGCAACACCTAACATCAGCTTGCCTCTAAGTTTTAACTTCATTACTTCCTTCAGTTGCCACGAATATTAATGTTCATTAACAGTTTTTTCCATTTTCAACAGAATCTATCAAGATTACTCTTTCAGAATCCCAAAATATACAAAACAACCACCTTGCCAACAGACACTGCCTGTTTGGAGTTCCTCAGGGTGAAGAACCAGAGTGTTTCAACTGGCTGTTTTGATTCTTTGATTCAGGTTCGAAGAAAAGAACCCAGGTTTCATTTTTAGTTTCTAATCAACGGTGGAAATTATCAAGGTTAGCTTGGAAGCGAATCAGAAGTGTTTTGGAAATGTTAGCCCTTTTCAGCTTGAGCTCTAACGTCACCATTCTTAGGATCCATCTTGCAGACAGTTTGTTCCTCTCCAAGGTCTCAGTTAAAACTGTGTGGACAGAGCCAGGGCTATAGCCTGTGGACTTAGCTATGGTAAGACGTCTATCATACGGGGAAAGGCGACAACTTGTCCATCAGTCGTTAAGATTTTTGGAGAACCTGATCGAGGATCATCTTCTGTGCTGTCTCAGCCCCTCTAGAATTCCACTGTCCAATTCTTCTCAGTTACATTGGAAGGGGAGTTCTCAGAAAGTATTTGTACCAGGTTCTCATGGATTTCAGAGGATGTCATAACTTTCTTTTTCAGACTCATTATGACTACTCTATCTTTTGTTGTGTTTGCTTTTAAAATTGTCATAGACGTCTCACCTTTTCACGGGTCCCACCTGTATAGATATTAAGACAGAAATCTTGATTAGCTTCTCTAGTTCTATTTGAAGTGCTAGTCTTTTGCTACAAGAATGTTCAGCCATAACTCTTCTTTCTGAGTAGATTGCTTTGACATTAAATTACTCATGAAGGTTGATATGCCCTTAAACAAAGAAACTAAAACCTTTCTGGTTGAGGTCTAAAACTTTTTGAATGATCTTTGTATATATATATATATATATATTTGTAATTTTACTTGTATTGTTTTATGAGCTGTGTTTATGTATGACCTAGCCACTTTGTTGTCTCCTACAGCAAAAAACTAATCACTACGAATGTTGTACCATAATCAGTATTTTTCATAGCTTTGTGAAAAAATAATTGAAGTGAATTCTTTCCATCAGTTGATTGGACAAATTATCGGAACAAAGAACACTTATTCGATAACAACTGGTTCTGACATTTTGCTAATAACCTCGACAACTGACCAGAGTGACCATAATAAACCTCCCGGCAGTCTAATCCTATTAGTTTTTTTTTTTTTTACCTCTCACTCTTTCACTCACTCTTTCTTTCACTTTATCACTATATCTTCTCTCTTTTTCTCTCTCTCGTTTCTCTCTTTTCTCTTTCACACATATGACATACAAATACATACAGTCACAAAACACTCTCCTTCTATATTTATCACAAGTTCTTCCTTCTGTCTCCCTTTCACTATATCACTTTTTTCTTCTACATCTTCTCCTCCTCTCTCTTATTTGCTATCTGTTCTTCTGTCTCACTTTCTCTTTGTTTTTTCTCACTACCCCTATCTTTATAATAGCATACAAATGCACAGAGGCACATAATGCATCTCTCTCACGCTTTTATTCTCTCTCTCTCTCTATATATATATATATATATATATATATATATATATATCTTTTCTCTCTCTCCTTTTCCCTCTTTATTCACCCTTTTTTTAATGGTATCTCTTCTCTCAGTAAATCTTTCTCTCTATTCTTTCTCTTTCTTATGGCATACAAATGCACACAGGGTTAAACGTCTTCACTTTCTCTTTATATATATATATATATATTTATATATATACAAGTAAATTTGGTGACCGTAGTCAAGGCCGACCCGAAAGCTTTCTTTTCAATAACTACATCACCGAGACGTAGGCGAATGTGCTACTCCTTTCCCTATATATATAATCTTCTTTCTCATCTGTGCAATTTGTTCTGTCTGTCTGTCTCTTTCTGCCTCTCTCTCGGACTATTAATGAAAGTTACGCAGGCATGCGTTGAATTTTATCATTTTCCATTTCTCTTTCAGATATATTTATAGGGTTAATAGGACTGCTTCCAATCAGGTCACAGGAAATGAAAAAGTACGCGAGACGTCTGGTACTAGCCGCCAACCACAGAAACACTGAGACAGGTAGCTTCTTGAAAATGGCCAGATCCCTTGTATTCAAAATCAGGAAAGAGCTGGAAACATCTGGCGGAAACGTTTAAGCAGAAAGAAACATCCCAAGAGGCTATATTTTGTAAAGATGGCCGAATTCGTCTTGCAGCTATATAGCGTTAATTAGGATGGAAGTCAGCATACAAATATGGCCATCGCTGATCAACGCAATGTGACGAAATACAGTGCTAAATAAGGACATTGCATATAAGACTGAATTTTCCCACGTGGTTCACGTGACTCAGGAGATACTGCGCGGTAATTTTCATGATTATATCCTCACCCTAATACTTGGCCTTCTAGTTAGACTGATTTAAATCACCTAAAATCCGATGTCTCGAACGTCTAGAGGGAGACCAACTTGCGATGGAAAACCACATAATTCAAGAACGTAACCGTGTTAATTTTTTATAATTTTCTTAAATATTCTTTTCTTTCTTTATATTTCAATTAATTCTCGTACACTACCACAAATAACTTTTTTGTGTATATATGCCGTAAACTGAGGCATACAAGTCGCACTGTGTTATAAGTCGAGCACTAGATTTTTAGAACAACATTCCATGTTAGACTTGCTGCATATGTCGACCCCACATACATACAATGACGTTCTGGTTAGTGATTACATCAACTGTTGGAAATAGCGGGAGATAAGCGTTAATATGATCTTTAATTAGTATTACAGTTTTATTATTTTATAATAATCATTGTTTAGTTTGGTAAATCCATTTATATACATATAAACAGTTCTATTTCAAACAATTCAGTTTAGCATAAGTACACTGCTTAGTTCTATTTGACCCATATATAGGGCTCTATAAGTGCTAACACTCCGGGCTAGAGTAGACCTGAGGGCGATGGCAACAAAGAGATATTCAGCATTCCCCAAAGCTCCAGCAATACTGGAGCCTGATCATCACATTGTTTAGTGTCATATCTATATGATACTCGTTGGGGAAGTCTTACACCTCTGCTGAGATACAGTCGGTGTATTCTACAGCCCCAGCCAATTGGGTCAAATATTCACTGAGTTAATGTGCTAAATGTATTCATTAAACCCGTGTTTAAGCAGGAAATGTTTGTCGCTGTCTCTCAGAGTAATGGTAAGTAATGTTAATAGATTGTTAGAAGTTCTATTCCACTGGTCGACTACTCTGGAGAGAACGTTTGGATTTTAGCCTTGCCTTATTAGTTTTGTAGAATATTTTTTCAGACTTAAAAAGTTAACTTGTACGCTACAGTTTAATCATCTAACTCATCCCTAGTTTCACAACGGAGAAGACTTTAAAAATTTATCACGAATTAAATTGCTGGAGCACAAATGCTATCTGTTTACAGGAATGCACACACTGCCAAAAACAATATATTCGAAAGTCAGAATGGCGGTAATATTTTAGATCAAATACAGAAACGGGATCAAATCGATGGATCAAAATAATCTAATGTTTGTCAAACAATACTTCAGCTCAAACGGTCACATCTTTAACAAAGATACAAAAATTGCGATCAAAGAAAAAATTGAAAAATACATAAACATGAAATCAGTAACTAAAAAAAGAAAGAAGACAAATGGATTAAAATCCTGAAAACATATGTGCCATTTGGATTTAAAATGAAACTTAATCCCCCGACCGGGAAAGAAGAAAATTCGCCGACCATAAACACATATGGAAACAAACAAACAATTAGTTGCTGCTGATTTGAAAGGACATCACTTGAGAATCACTGAAAAATCCGCATAGACAAACAAGCCGGTCAAGTTACGATTAATTTGAAATATGCTTCCCACGAATTCAATCAAAACACATTGAAGCAGATCCTTTTACAAGAAAGAAGCAAATATATATATATATATATATATATATATATATATATATATATATATATATAAGATAGCATATCAACTACTTTTTTAAAGTATTTTTGATAAAAAAAAAAAAAAAGCAGCGTAGACTTTCTAAAAATGCACCCTCTCTTTTCCACAAAACATTTTCTCCCGATGATGACCTCAGGTCGAAACGAGTTAAAAACTACCAAAAAATAAACTACATGAAATTAAAATTCCTGTTTGGCTGATCTCTTTTGTTCTTATTTATACATATATATATATATATATATATATATATATATATGTGTGTGTGTGTATATATATATATATATATATATATATATATATATATGTGTCTGTGTGTGTGTGTGTGTGTGTGTGTGTGTGTGTGTGTGTGTGTGTGTGTGTGTGTGTGTGTGTGTGTGTGTGTGTGATCACAACAAACTACATTAATAAAGGCGAGTTTTTTTTTTAGAAAGTGCTTTAAATTGAAGTTTATAATCTAAAATTTTAAAATTACATTCAAATCTTCAAATGCACATAGATTCCCATGCGTGTAAATATGATTTTTAGATTATATATATATATATATATATATATATATATATATATATATATATATATATATATATATTCTTTTGTATCTGGGTTTTTCACATTTATAAATCATTTTTGTCTTTCCCACTTTTGTTGCTAAAAACACATTCTATTTTCCTCCTTAACGCTGATAATCACCCCCTTCTCCCCCCCTCTCTCTCTCTCTCTCTCTCTCTCTCTGGTAACCTTGTTATAAAAAGCCCATTTTAAGACCATTATTAAATTGCAACACATTGAGAAAGTGAAAAATTCTGTGCCACATAAAAACGGATTTAGAAATAAACAAGAGCTTTTGATAACAACTTTGGTTGTAAACAGGATCGTACAAGATTTTTAAAAAAAACCTGCTAAAGACATCCAAAGTCCCATTTTGCAATTTTAGATGTTCTTCTTTGCATGGCGATAAAAAAATTTCCCCAGAATATACAAGAAACCTCAAAAGAGATTCAAAAATCTATTTTTGATTTTTCAATATTTATTTTAGCTAAGTCTCTCAATCATCCCATAACCTGGTTTGGTCATGGAAGTTTTACTCATGCATTGTATCTTAAAAAAGAATAACCTGAAGAAGAACGTCCCTCTCCAGGTCAACAAGCGGTTTGAATTCAGAGTTGTCCTTCCCCTAGATAAACAGCCATACCTAGGTTAAAAAGCCCAATTACCCTCCTTTTTACCCGTGGTTAGAGGGAGATTAGATCCATTCATTTCCGAAGGGTATTTGCACGATAATAAATGCAAACAGTCTCGTTCAGGATTTGAACTTGAGTAGCTGAATCCACCACCCATGATGATAACCATTTCGTTAGGAGTGCCACAGAAAGTTAAATTTATTCAAACATTATTTTCAAACATTTAATCACCTTCGTTTTTAACGACTGTAGCCCAACACACTCAAGGAAAGACAAGATAGGATGGGGTGTTCTTCCACGTCCTCCATATTCACCAGGTTTTCATTGATTTTTATACTCACCTTCAGATTTTCATTTACTTCACACCTGATAACATTTCATTTGTGGTAAAACTTTCAGATACAAAGGAGAACTTGAACACAGTCTTTCAAATTATCTTTGGAGAAATACAACTTATCTCTCTCCAGCTATGTGGAAATAGCAGGACAGTTTGAGTTCTTTAGTCTTTGTAAGGCAACAGGATTTGGCGAAGCGAAACTGTGAATTAAAAACCAGCTGTACCTCATTTTAAAATTACCCTTGTGCCACATCCTGCTCGTGATGGAGGGGTTGGAGAAATACATAATCTCCCCTAATCCAAACTCTCAAGCCGAGAAGCTACATCTCAAGAAAGTGATATTTCCATCATGGGTAAAACACGCAGATACAATAATGATCATGAGAAGTACCGATGCATACATAAATTATCGTGTTGTTTTTTATGGGTACTATGCCTGTTCATGAGTAAATCCTAAATCTAAAGGAACTGAATATCTTAGGAATTTAATATCCGAGAGGAAAGCATTTCTTTAAATGACAGGAAAATAAATGCGGTTAAAAAAATTTGATTAAAACTTATTTCCGAGCAAATTCAAAAATAAATTTTATATACCTGATATAATAATTCTTCGTCTTTGAAGCAGCATTTTGCTTTGTTTTTTATAAAATGGTTTCATCTATGAAATGATAACAATATTCTATTTCAACATTTTGTACCATCTAAACCTTATCATCAGACAGATGATATTTGTTTGGGTTTTATTTTCTGGCATATAAACCTTCATGGGTTATTTTATGCAAAATCCATCCATGAAGAAGAACAGCAGTGATACTATTTAACCCATAATAGAAGGGATAAAAGGCTTTACGATGAGTTCGCATTTCAGAACACGAGCCACTACGCCACGAGGACTCCACTCGAGTTAATCTTGGGAACCTTGTTGAAAAGCGTTTGCTTGATTGTAGCAAACCATTTTTATCATCACTCGAGAGACAAAAATAATTAACGAATTTTTTGTCATTAAAAATAATTACTTACATTTAATTAAACATTACTTAATTGAGTTTATTCGTAATTTCGTGTTTTCACAACTGATTTGTCACTTTCCTTGCTTTTATCGTAGCTAAAAATTATGACCCAATGCCTAACTGTATCATTGTAGACAAACTAATTGGATATTTATTTGACTGAAGCTAGTTATTATCTTTTTCCGGGTACTGTTTTTTGATCACCGGAAAATCATGGCACGTATTGCATTCACATTTTTGAATTTTCTATTGATACTAGCAAAGCCCACCAGAGACCTTACTGAGATGCTCTTCATTTCGTACGTTAACAGATCTCTTGTATCTACCATTACTTTTACCACAACTGAAAATTGTTACCCAATACCTTACTGTGCTCATATCCACTTCTTAATAAAGTAGACATACTAATGGAAAACTTCTCAACCACAACATTGTTATGGTCTTGTTTCGATTTCTTTTTTCTGATTGCTAGAAAAGTATGACATATAAAACCGAATAGCGTTTACATTTTTGTAAGAGCAAAGACCACAGTTAACTTACAAAGTAATAAAAGATACTGAGCAGAGTTTGTGTCAATGATTATTTTTCACATAAAGTATGATTCAATGATTGCATAGTTTAAATTCTTGATTTCTTATTGGGATTAAAGGCTTTGTTTAGACCTTTAACTGAAACTAGTTTAATATCTTGTCAGAAATAGCTTGAATTATTAGGAATTGAATGTCGCTTAAAACAACTGGAATTTCAATAACACACTTTATACGTTCTCCAAATATGCCAATCTAGACGGCTGGAGCTGCAGAATTGGCCGACAGCATATCTGCAGAGGAGAAAGACCCCGACAACAAATGTCCTTATTATGACACTAAATTATTTGATTGTGGGCCTCGAGCCCTGGAGCTTAGGAAAATGTGAAGTACACCTTTATTGCTATTAAACCCAGGGCCACACTGACTCGGAGTGGTTGTACCTGTTAGGGTCCCATCTATGGGTCAAATATAACTGTTTGACGATTTAACTCTGTGCAAACAAATGATTGTTAAATTAAATTGTTGATGTTAAATAGCAATACTGTAAACAATTTAAATATGGGAAAAAATTAATTGATATTGATAGAATCATTAGTGTTAGATAGTAATGTGAGAACAATTCAACTATGTACAAACAAGTGATTAATACTTAATGGAACTACATGTGTTAAATAGCAATAAACGAAACCTTTTAACTGTGAACAACAAATAATCAATACTATATAGAATTATTTGTGTTAGACAGCCATACTTAAAACCAAGTGCGTGCAAACATATGACTTATGGTTCAGGTAAAAAAGTTACCTACAAACTATTTATAAACAAATTATATATATATATAAACAAAATTTTCCACTGAATAGCCTGCAAGGGTCGATATGCCATAGAAATCAACCAACCAACCAAATATGCTTAGTATTGATGTTTCTGAGATAAGAAAACTGATGCTAGATATTTGTATTCAAAAACATCGGGAACATTAAGGCACAAATTCAACGAACTAATTTTTTCCATTTATGTACTAATTTCAATATAGTCCGATAATAATTAAAGTATTTATTAGGGATATCGATTTTTTGACTAAATAAAATGACTAATTTCCAAAGTACCGAAAACTACAAAAAGTAATGACAATTACTACGAAGTTTCTAGAATACTGCTAATTATGACGTTATATTTTTCAACGAACAGACATAATTAGTATATTATGTTTTCGTTTCTAAAAGTTATGACGACCTCTTCTGCTCGCATATGATTTACTGATTTTTCCAGATTTCGTCGTAAATTATTTCATCTAAAAGTGTCACACTATAAGCTCTTCTATCTTTTGTTGTAATAATATATAAACGCTAAGCCTATAGGTATATATACTCATATAGACATTCCTGCAAGTAAATGCATATGTATTATTACACCTAGGAGTTAGGAGTTTACAGTTAAAATGAAATAGAAAAATAAGTCTTTGTTTGCCGTCCATATCTCGATAAAAAGGGATCAGCGGCCACCTCTGCCAAATCCATATTGTGAAGAATCACCGCCCCCCCCCACAATCAGGATTCACATAAATGAAATTTTCAAAATAAAAAGATGGCCATACGTGTTTATTATTTTGCTTCTTTTTCTTTTTCGTGGGGAGATGACCGGCTCATTGAACGGTTTCGACCCGAACCCGGCGGTCGATAGAATTTCTTTTTGAAACAATCACAAGGTTGGGTGGAATGAAACATCAGCTCGTCATTCAGACTGAGCAGATAGCAATGATACCCAAAAGAAACAAAACTTTCTTTTTAAAAAATACATTATTCTTCTAAACGCTGCCAAGGAAATAGAAAGTGCAACTCTTATCACCGCTGAAAATAGATTTGATGAAATGAGTTCAAATTCTAAACGAGGCCGTTTGCGATTTGCTTAAATGTTGTTGTTTTTTTTTTTTGTTTTCTTTTAACAGAAAATCATGAATCCATATCATTTCCTCCCAGCTTTATGTAAATAATTTGACAAATTAGGCTCTCTAACATTGCAGGTTCGGTTTGGTTTGGTTTTGTTTGGTTTTATGACATATCAACCATTGTAGGTTATTTAAGGCCAAATCCTTTTATACATACATATTAAATAAATGATTTCTAAACACATTTTGTAGATAACATTTTCAAACAAGCCCAATCTCATTTTCTTTTGCAAACAGTTAAATGGTTTCGCTTATTTCTACCTAATACGAATAATTCTATTTACTATTAATCATTTGTTTGCACATAGTTAAATGTTTTCAAGAATTGCTATTTACACAAACAATTCAATTAAACATCAGTCATTTGTTTACTCACATTTAAATGGTCAATCAGTTCTATTTCAAACAATTTAGTTTAGCATAAATCAACAAAGTTAAATGGTTTCAAGTATTGCTATGTATCACTAACAATTCAGTTAAACAACAGTCATTTGCTTACACAGTTAAATGATCAAATAGTTTTATTTCCAACAATTCAGTTTAGCTTCAGTGATTTGTTTGCACACTGTTTAAATGTAAAAGAGTTCTGTTTGACCCATAGATTGGACCTTATCAAATGCTATCACTCCTGGCCGGAATGGACCTGGGAGCAATGGCAATAAAGGGCTCCTCCGCATTCTCCAAAATTCCAGCATTATTGGAGCTTCACCTTAGTGTCATATCTAGGACACACATTGGCAGGGGTCTTACATCTCTGCAGAGATGCAGTCGGTGTATTCTACAGCCTCAGCCGACTGGGCTCTCAGATGTAGTTTAGTATCATGTCTCAGACACTCATTGGGAGGGGTCTTACCTCTCTGCAGAGATACAGTCGTTGTATTCTACAGTGCCAGCCGATCGGGCCAAACGTTGCAGGTAAGAAAAAAGAGGGAAAAATTCTGAGTTCAAAACTACAGGGCATCAGGCTGGAAACTCTATTCCCATAAAACCAACTTGATATTAAAGCCGACGGGGTGTAGCAGCGGCTGTATAGTCTACAAGAAGTCGACTACCATCACAAGTTACTACATTTCTTTTTTCCCCTTATCTAAAAACAATAAGTAATGCTCGTGAAGGCAATACTTCAATTTTATATTTAAATACCACATCTATAAAAATAATTTTCTTCTTTTGATTTCTAATTCTAGCCATTAAATAACAACTGCACCGCCTATTCAAATGAATGGCTATAGATAAGGAACTATCACGTTGGCTGATGTTTTTTGCTTTAAGTGATTGACTTCAAGGTGCTTGAAAAATGTATGGACTAAAAATAATTTTTTCCTTATCTATAAAATCATACATATATTATAACTTTATTAATTGCTTTTTTTAAATTTATGTATTTCTTTTTAAAATTTAGTCTTTTCAAGACATGAAAGAAACATATACGAATTTTATTTTGTCTACAATTATATTAAATCAAAGATTAAAGAACACTTGAAGAATGCTAAAATAGTTTTTTTTGTGAATTGATTGATTGATTGAGTGATTAATTTTAACGGACTATCAAACTGCCTAGGGTCATTCTATGCCGAGGAGTTTATGAATTGCGTTCATTGTATGTTCATGTTCCCATTATTTTGTGTTTTAAGAGTTTTATTGCTCACGTTCCAAACAAATACGAATAATCTATTTGACTCACGGATGGGACCCTAACAAGTAGTACCACTCCGGGTCAGAATGCACATGGGAACAACGGTAATAGAGGGATACTTCACACTCCCCAGATCTCTAGATGTGTAACTTCATTATAAGATACAGTTTCGTATCTTATCCAGGAAAATCGTTTGTGGGGGGTTGGGGTCAGGAGAAGTTTTATCCCTATAGTGAGGATACTGTTAATGTATAAAGTTTCGGAGACAAGAAACAAAATTAGTTGAATATTTCTTTTGATATAGGATTGTAAATATTCGAGAAACAGTCTGGTTTCTATGGTAAAAATGGATAAATCTGAATTGGTGTAATTTAAAAGACGTGTTTTATGTTTGGTTGGGTTTTTCTTTGTTTTTTTTTTATTTTTTATTATTTTTTTTTGGAGGAAGGTACTAATCTTTTTGATTGCTACGAATTCTTTGATATACAAATTTCCATAAGGGACATTTCAACCTAAAAGGTTCCATAAAAATCTTCTCTTCCTTGTTCATGTAGAATACACCCACTGCATCCCTGCAGAGGGAGCTGATCCCCTCCCCACAAGAGTATCCTGGATATGACATTAAACAATCTGATGGTGTGGCTGCAGCGTAGGAGATTTGAAGAATGTGGAAAACCTCTTCGTTGTCATTGCTTCCAAGTCCACTCTGTTATATAGAAATACTTGAAACCATTTGATTGGATGCAAAAAAGAGATCATGCTTGTCTAAGAATGTTATCAACAAAATGTCTTAACAAATCATATATATATATATATATATATATATATATATATATATATATATATATATATATATATATCTTTAAGAAAAGACAAAACCGGTCATATAAGGATTATGAATTTATTTCCATCCTGTTATGCATTTTTGATATAAATCAAAAACACGAAAAAATTAACAGGACTTCTTCAGATCTTATGGATAAAATAATTCAGAATAGACACGGGAGGGAAGGGTGGTAAGGGATATATGTTGCATTCTCATATACATGTTCATGCAGAAATATACATATATATGCTGGATACATACCAACGCAATGATAACGACAGACGCAATGACAAAGACGCAGGAAGACTTCTTTAACGAAATATTTACCTCTCACTTTATTGCAATGGTTCGAAAGGGTTGTTCAAGGTTTGCGTGTGAGAGGGAGCTGGAGACCGAACATAACTGAAATATTTTGACCCCAAATTTATGGTCGGCAACGTTGTGCCTTTCTCGTTCTCTAGGGCTGCTCAACCGGGGCACTGGAGTCCACTCTGCTGGGTGCTGACTTTCCTTACTACACCTCGTCCTCTCCGTCTCCAACTCAACTCCTTGCAACTCTACTGGCCATCGGACTCAACTGTCTCCTTCTGTTCAATTCGTCGGCCTTATATTACCTTCAAACTCCCACGCGGTGATATGGACACGTCTCCACGCCTCCGCAATTTCTTCCGATATCTGGCAATCGGGATGTGTCACTTCCGCTATCTTTGGAATGGCCTGTGTGATCGTCATCGAGCGGAAATAACTGTCATGCAGTTCAGAGGTCACTCTCTTCCGGTGCGTCAGTCTATGAGAGTATAATGGGATTTTTTTTACCTCGTCCCATTTCATCAGCCAACTTCCGCCCATGCGATTTCCTCTCATAACTGCCATCAGAATGTGTCACTTCCTTCCGGTGCATCACCTTGAATGGCATTTTTGGCCAGGTCAAAACATAGAAGAGGGGTGAAATTTATCTCCTCGTTTAGCCCACTTCCGGTTTATTTATCTATTTATTTATCTATTTTATTTTATTGCCGTTTGGAGTTATAGTAATTTAATTTTTTTATTTTTTATTTTGAATTTTTATTTTTTAATTTTTTAAACTCCATAATTTTTAGACTCCATAATTCCTTACTAAATTAGATAATTAACTTTTTTATAATAACTTTACGTAAGGAAATAGTAATACTTATATAAATTTCGAGCCTATTAATTCAGTTACCTTTTTTATGTGTACGTATACAAGATAAGTTTTCTTCACATTTTTTATTTTTATTTTATTTTTGTTCATTTACCTTAATTCTCAATTTAATCCTTTGTTTTTTAAACCATTATTTATGATAATTTGTGTATAGTTTAAATTTAGTCTTATGTCTACATCTAGCTATTAATTCACATCTCTTATTTAACAATTTTTCAGGGTCTGGGTATATCATTATTTGTATTTTTTTCCCATAGATTACATCTACCATCAAAAGGTTTTTGAGTATTTGACTTTTTCAAAATAAACCATTGAATCTCAGGGGTTAATCCTTTATTTTTAAAACTCCAGAATTGCTTAGATAGTGCTGTTTGGTGTTTTAGATGTTCGTGGGAGAAAGAATATTTGTGATTTGCGTATCTAATTTTCCATTTCGTGGAGGAAATTCCGATATAAGTTTTTCTATCCATAATATTCTCTTTTGGGTAAATAATTCCTTGATATACTACATTATTTAAGTTACATAATCCATTCATCAGACAGTTATTTCGAATTTTACAATTAGATTTGTTTTATTTACTATTATTATTATTATTATTATTTTGTTCGGTCCCGAAATTCCGTAATCATCTCTTTATTATGATTATTGATTATTTGAAAAATATTTTTCGTGATGGAGTAACTAATTCTTAACGTTTTTCTATTAAATATTCTATGTAGTATATTATCATATTTCCAGTGCTTATCTATTAGTTTCAAAAATATTTACCTACATTTATACTAGCTCGTCCACAAAATGGGGGGTTGAACCATATAATTTTTCTTTTTCTATTTTTACGGCCATGTTCCTTATATTTTTTCTTTTTTGATATCATTTGGGATATTCTCGTCTTTATAGGTAAAATTTTCCTTAAAACCGCTATTTTTAAGGGCATCCATATATATCTTACTTGGAATATTTTTTCTCATTTGCTGATAAATTGCTACAATGTTTGATATGCTATATAACCTAACCAAATAAAACCGAATTCTTTCCCTTATGAAAATTTCATTGATAGAATTTGTAAAAGACATCTTGGATAAATTTAGGAAATTTGCACTTTTATTCCCCAAATATTCACTGTAAGCTGTCTTTCTAAATCTCCCCAAAATGAAAATAACACAGGCGTCTCACTTTATCTGATATATTTACAAAAATGTCACAAAAATATCTAGAAAGGCTATGGATTAAATTTATTCAAAGAAATTGCCACTGGCATCAATCACGTCCTCCAGATGGCTTCAGAATCTCCTGCAAAAATTTCCGATGGTCTCCCTGTTTAAATGGGTAAATTCTGCCCTTATCTTTACCTTCTGCACATCTTTGGTGTTGCTCGGAGTTTTGTTGGTCTTTTACTCTACCTCGCCCCACACATCGTGAAGGGGTTTCAATCTGTGGAATTACGCAGCCATATGTTTGGAGCGATGTGGTCACAGCTATTTTCTGACAGCCCAAACACAGTTATCCTGCTTGTGTAGCATAGTGCAGAGTTCTGTTACTAGACGTAGGGTCTTCTATCAGGCATCCTCTCGATCCAGATAAGAACTACCTCCACCAGGCACTCGATGAAAAACTTCGTGTTGTGTGTGAGGCCATGTGAGAAGGTAAATGGAGGCATAACATCACAATCGTTAATGACCACTCCAACCACTTATAATGTAGACTATGTATTTGGTTTTCATTGATATGAATATAAATATGTCCTCAGATTGACACCCAAACACTTAAAAATCTTTGTATTGAAACTTTTGCTGTGAATGCCACCCAGAACAGTGTACCATTTCTGAATTTCTGAAGAAGCAAATTATGTCATGATGCTGGTTTCCTAACAGACAGTGCTCAACGAGTTTGGTACACAGTAGACAAAACCTAAAACAAATCCAACACATGCGAAAAATTGACAATTTGAAATGGTGACAATTTAAAATGGTGACAATTTACCCATCGCCTTCAGACCTCAAGCGTAGGATATTATCAGTATGAGTGCACTGTCTCTTTGACAGGTTGTATGATACAATTTAAAAATATAACTTCTAACTTGGATGTTTGCGAGATGGGAGGTAAGTGACCTTACAGCAGGTGTTTTGTGGGATGTTCCTTCCAGAATTTGTTCAAAATATCACGCAGCATTCTTGTGCAGTTCGCATCTAACTTTTCTCCATACCTTCCTTTGGTTTGCTTTGGTTGGATTTGGTTAGGTTAGGTTGGGTTTTATTGCGTATCAACCATTGTAGGTTATTTAAAACCAAATCCTCTTAATATATATATATATATATATATAGATATATATATATATATATATATATATATATATATATATATATTAGATATATGATTTGTAAACACATTTAGTTGAAAACATTTTTCAACGAGACTGGTGTCATTTTTTTCCTAAAGTTAAATGCTTTCATGAATTGATATGTAACAGTAAAAATTTAATATCGGTCATTTGTTTGCATACATTTAAAATGATGTACATATACGATTTGTAAATAAATAGGTTGTAAGTAATTTCATTTTTAAATGAGTTAAAACTAATCTGTTTGCACACTAGTATTGCTATTATTTCTACAAAGTTTAATGATTCCATTTATTTCTATCTAACATTAATTCAATTTAATATTAATCATTTGATTGCAGATAGTGAAGTGGTTACAAGTACTGTGTTTAACACAAAATTTAACAAGTAATTTAACACAAAATAATTCTATTCAACACTGTTTATTAGCACACAGTTTAATGGTTCCAAGTATTGCTTTATATACCCAACAGATCAATCAAATATCAGTCATTTGTTTTACACACAGTTAAATGATCAAATGATTCTATTTCAAACTATTCAATTTAACAAAAGTAATTTATTTAAACACAGTTTAAGTGCCAAACAGTTCTATTTGAGCCATATATAGGACTCTACATGGTGCTACTACTCCGGGCCAGGGAGGACCTAAGAGCAATGGGAATGAAGGGATACTCCGCATTCCCCAAACTCCAGCATTACAGGATCCTCACCATCAGACAGTTTACAGTCATATCCAGGACACTAGTTGGAGGGCTCTTACTCTTCTGGAGAGATGTAGTCGTGTATTCTATAGCTTCAGGTGACTGGGCTGCATTTCTTTGGGCTCCCTATGATACATCGGTGCAGTTATATAAATACATCCATTGCTTGGAACAAATTTCGCTTTATTTTATCAAGAATATCAGATTTCCATGTGATCAATAACCATCCTATCGTAACCCGTGTCTTCCCTATGCGTATGTTGACATCGCTTTCAGTAGATGAAATATTCTTGCACAGATATATCATTTTGTCTACGAATTTCAGAAACTTGCTACTTAATGTAGAAATGTTTCCTTGTTTAAAACACATGAACGCTGTCCGCGTTAAGACTAATGCTGCAAGCTATATAGGATGTGAGACCTGCTTGATCATCTGCGTCATCTTCATCTGTCAAATTGCCCAGTCAGCTGGGGCTGTAGAATACACCGACTGCTTCTCTGCAGAGGGGTAACCCCCCCCCAACGAGTGTTATGACACTAAACAATCTGATGGTGAGGTTCCAGCAATGCTGGAGCTTTGGGGAATGCGGAGTACCCCTTCATTGCCATCGCTCCCAGGTCCACTCTGGCCTGGAGTGGTAGCACCTGATAGGGCCCTATCTATGGGTTAAATAGAACTAACAGCATACTTATACTAAAATGAATTGAGTAAACTGAATAGCTTGAAATAGAAACGTTTTTGAAAATTAAACCGTACTTACACTTAAACTGCGTGCCTATGCTTAACTGAATTATTTCAAATAGAACTATTTTTTTCGACATTAAAACTGTATTTACACTAAACTGAATTATTACATATAACTGCTTAAATAGTTTGAAATGGAAATGTTTTTGACAATTAAACTGTGTACTTATGCTAAACTGAACTGTTTTCAATAGAACAGATTATTTACATAAAAATGGATTTGGTGTTAAATAACCTACAAAGGTTGATATGCCATAAAACCCACCAAACCAAACCATCTGTCAAAGATTATGCAAAATATCGTCGGCTTCTTGTCTTCTTTAATGTGAAACCATTTTCTCTTATTAGATCTATTGACATTCGTCGTATGTAGTCTCGGCAGATAATCAACTCGTATGGTCTTAATTTATCTCCTTGCAGGACTCCAGAGACACTGTCAAATAAGTCGGTGTCACCATAGGGTTAGTGAACTATTTTATTTGAGTTTTTGTTTCTGTTTCTTGGGAGATACTTTATGCTAGTTGTATTCGCTTCATCTTTCCTTCTGTGTATGGAATCAGATGCCTTGAAGAAATCAACGAACAAAAGTGTTGCCTTGAGATTTTTGGCGTGTACTCTGGATAGTCAGAATCGATGATGACGTAAAGCTGTTCTGATCTTTCGAAGGATTTTCTTAACTTCAGATTGGATTTTCTTAACTTCAGATTGGATTTTCTTAACTTCGAAGGATTTTCTTAACTTCAGCTGTTCTGATCTTTCGAAGGATTTTTTTAACTTCAGATTGGATACGATTGAGAAGTAAGGCCGTGTAAACCTTAGCAACTATAACAGTTCTGAGTGATTATTATGTCGACATTTTAAGAAATACGGAGGATGCAGCTTTTTCGTCAATTTCTCATTTATGTTATGTTTATACTAAACGATGGATAATCGAAAAAGTATGTGTTATCAAATTTCCTTGTCTCTTATACTCAAGGAAATATTTTGTCAAGACCCGCTGCTTTTCTGCTTTCAATTTTTTACAGAACTGCATCAAGTTCTTCCTCTGTTAACTGTCCAAGTTTGATGTCCTGTTAGCCATTGATAATTTCTTTTGTAGGTTTATTCCTGATTTTCTCAGTGTTTCCAAGCAGATTTTTATATGTTCTTTCCACTTGAGTCTTTCTTCTCAGCTGGCAGCTTGAAATTTGCCTCTTGAGATGCTTTTTTTTCCATTCACTTCATTTACTGTTGGTCATACTTATCATAATTGTCTATCTTCTACACATTTCTTGATTTTATTGATTTGGCTAATAACGTATTCGATTTGTTCTTTTTCCTATCTTTTAGTTCGTTATCACAGGGATTTCTTAAGTCTCTGCATATTGTTATTTGTTGGGTTTCTTTTATTAAGTAGGAATGCTTTTTTCGTCTTATCTCGTTTTTTCTCTAATTGCTATTACACCCACAGAATTCAACATTTGTGTTATTCATTTCTGGCCCTTCAAGGCCACAACACTGTTGGTGGGGGACAAAGTTTTCATATTCGTCATTCGGAGTATGTCATTTAGATATCCATATTTACCAACCCCTCCGCTCGGGCAGGATGTGAAACAATGTCAAATTTTAAGCGGAGTTTAACAAGTTTGAACTTAGAGTTTTACTTCTCCTAGACTAGTTGCCTCTCCAAGGCTGAAGAACCCCGTCTGCTTTACAATTTACCCATAGCTGGAAGGAGAATAATTAGATTCATACCTTTCCTAAGGGTATTAGTGCTGTGTGAAATGCAATCAGTCTCGTCTAAGTATTTGAACTCGCGTCGTTGTGTCCATTTCCTACGATGATAACTATTACACCACGGACACCTCTTTTGTATGTCATTTAGATATCTCTAGAAAACTATTAAACGTGTTTCTTACAGCCACACAATACTGATTGCTTCCATCCCCTATTGCAAGTGAGGACCATTCATATTGTAATGCTGCATAAGTAAGTATCCCAGGACGAGAATTTATTTTATGCGCATGTGACGTCGGGGGCAGTATGGCACTTGACCCTCCGCAAAATAAGTCCTAGTCAAGACTCCTTTTTCGGGCATATGGTAACCGGCAAATAATGTGGGGGTTAATTGGGGCTAGACCGATCTCCAACGCTGGTCATACATATCATAATTTCCAATTCCCTTTCACAAACCCCACTAATTCCTTCGTTTTCTTATCCCCTCGGATAACGGAAAGCATGGACTTCAAGGTTAAAAGAAATATTAACTGTAGTCAAATTTCCAAAAATTCCCTTATAATGTTTTAAGGTGAATAAGACATTTGGCGAGAATTAATGAAAGCGATACGAAGCTGAAAAAGATATGTGCAAAAGAAGGCGACTCGATAGATAAATATCATAACCAATAGATTTCAACACAAGGGTGCATTTAAAATAGAACAAAGTTTTAATAGGCGACGACCAAACAAATAATGATAAGATTTAAGAAACAAATTCCTTTTTCTTTTCTCTTTTCTTTTTAAAGTACCGGCTATATAAAGCCAGCAGGCAGTGTCAAACACAAATGTCTCTCAACAGTCCTTTTCTTCTTTCTCCTTTTTTTCTCTCTTTCGTTTTTTCTCTTTTACTTGAGAAAATGCTCAAGTCGCCGAGCTGAAGGATGTAACAAAGTTCATCCACTAATTTACTGTTGATGAAACAGAATCCTTTCTGTTTCTTGCTTTTTCTTTTTTCTAACATATAATTCCAATATTTAAGAAGAGTAGAAGGAAAAACAGTTTAAGTCATATTTATCTTTGACAAGGCTTGTTCTCAGGTTCCTTTCTTTTACGGGCGAGTGGCATCTCCAGAATCTGGCTGAATGTTAGCCCTTTCTGCTGACTTCTGTCCAAAGATTCTGTTCTAATCTTTTTATGGGAGATTCTTTCTGGAGCCAGGCTGGATTGGCGTCTATCACAATATCTGTCCAGAACTAAACGTTCTTTTCCAAACTTCCGCTAACGAAAAACATGGCGTTTGGACTAAGGGCCAGTCATTTGGCTTTTTCCTTCTCCCACCATTCAATGTGGTTACGATAATCGAGTGATCTGTATTCCCTTCTTTGTCCAACCAATTATAAGTCATTGAGTGCGGGTAGCTTTTGACCTTCATTCTGACCTGGATTCGTTACTTTGTTCAACAAGCTGCAGAGCATAGAATGCGAGTAATTGACTTTCGTTCATATTTCCCTTTTAACGGTCAGTCTTTTGGGCCTGTTAGTTCAAACACATTAGAGTAAGGGAGTTGATCTCACTTTTCATCACTCGGTGGCATACCACGTCACAATATCGTGAAACAACATGTTAGTTTTTTATTTCAGCGTACACTTTGGCGAATCTTTGTTGAGTCAATTCTCTGATAGGAAAAGACTCCTTCAAAAGCGGAGCAAGCCTTACAGTTCAAAGTGTTGTTTATCTACTTCTTGTTCATGAATATATAATCTAGCTGTGCTACTGAGTTTTTGTTGTATACTACAGTCGTGTCTTGATGAACACTGAGGAACACGTACATATAAAAATATAAGATTATATTTTTTATTCATGACGATGATACTTGTGTGGAACAGAATAGCAATCAAGAGAGTTTGCACACACGAAGGAGTCGTCGGGAGTCGGAAGAACCAGTGAACAACTCAAGTTCAAAATCAATATATGTCTTCCTTTTTTTCTTTTTGCAAAGGACATAGCAAGTCAGTGCGCACCAAATCGTGTATTATATTGTACCGATTTGGTGATGTTAATAATAATAGAGATACAGATACAGGCGGACACTGCCGTTTCGGATACGAACGGGTTTATTAATTTCTCGCTTTGGTCCATGGCGATATGAGGAGAAAGATACAATTTTTCAAAAATGCTGACCCCGCCACAACGCACGATGCATCTTGTGATGTTCAAGATCTAAATTCATTTCTACCGGTCGAGATCCGAAAAACTCAACCGCACGCCTCAATGGTAGAAAACTCAACTGCACCTTCAACGGTTGAATCTCAACTACTCTTTTTAGAATCCTCAAATTCTCAGGACCCTCTCATCTGGCATGACGTCATCCACACTCCAGCCCATTTCCTGACTGGGGGTTTATTATGACGGATGGTGATTGTCCTATCCTTTCCGCACGGGCGTAAGACAGCACCAAATGACTATGCACCTGGACTAAGAGACCCAAGTGGTTCAAAGCCTTACCAAACTGATTGATGTACGTTTCCTCACTGGCATTAGAGGAACTGTTGTATGAGACGATTTCTGTTTCCATAAAACATAACTCATATTATTCTTAGTCGGATTTTCTCTCAATGCTCCTTCATGATTTTAAAGCACAAGGATTAAGAAAGGCTGCATTGATGTAGTTTTTAAACATAATCATAGGTATTATCCTAGTAAACTAAAACTTGTGTATATATATATATATATATATTGCATCTCTGCAAAGAGGTAAGACCTCTCCTTTACCGAGTGTTATCGATATGACACGAAACGCCATCTGATAGTAAGGCTCCAGTTCTGAAGCTTTGGGAAGTATAAAGTGCTCCTTCATCGCCATTACTGTAAGGGTCCCGTTTATTGGTCTAATAGAAATATATAATCATTTTCTAAACTTGAAACTGTGTTCAAACAAATAAGTTCCGGTTCCTTAGAAATGTTACGTACAAACCTTTAACAAATCATATCAAATAAAAATGTATAAATAGGACTTAACATTTAATAATCTATAAGGGTTGATATGTCATAAAACACAACTAATCAATGCTTTAAATTTTTTCCCATAATTGTGTGCATTTTTCTAAAGGACCTTTTTCAATAACATTAAAATGCAAATAAAAGTAATCTTTTTATAATTAAATTTTCAAATGCATTCTTTTACAGTTAATTAAAAATATTGTCTTAAGGAATTTTTACTTATTTTTGGAGTTTATTTGATAATTAAAAGATGCTATCTAAAATTTAAAAGACTGAGGAGTTTGATTCCTTTTCAAACGTCCCACCGTGGTACTAGCAGCACTAAAACGTTAGAGCATCAGAGAAAAACAGATGGAATAATTTAAGATATTTTCTAGATTTTTACATCTAACCTTTCTTAGAAGAATTTAATGACTTTTGTGCCACAAGAAGTTATTGGGAGAAACACTATTGAAGAATTTATTAAATTTAGTTTTCCAGAAGCTATCGTATTATTATAATCGTCGCCTTTTTCTAAACACAGATTCAAAATTATTTTTATTACTACTCTAGCGTCTAAATTGCAACCTGCTAGTCAACATTATCAGACTGAAAAAAATCTCTACAACACTAAGCGTTGACTTATATAGCAAGGCTAAAATCTGAGGCTAAAATCCCAACTTTTACCGCATAGGGCTAAACCACTGGAACACTACACCTCACACTCAGTATCGTCATACCGTAATTCCAGCTGACGGTCATAAACATTTCCTACTTTAGCTCGTGTTTGCTGAACATATTTAAAAATTAACGTAGAGATTAATATGAAATGATAAAACTATAATATAAATTAAATATTATATTAATGTTATATCAGGGACTATTTTTCACTGCCGTATTTGATATGTCCCTTTCTCATGTCCGGAAAATAGTCTCGATATTTTGGTATTCCTTCTCCTGGACACGTCGTCAAAGAGTACGTAAACGAATAAAAATTCATAACCTATTTCCTGAGTTGGTTTGTAGGAATATTTCACAGGTAGTAATAACAAAAAAAGGTATCGACAACAGGTTGAGGAATTATTGCACGGAAACAACAGAATGACCAGCAAAATAAGATTAAAAACAACGGCAACTTTCAACAACATATAAAATACATTTATTCTGTTAGCATTCAACTAAAAAATAATATAAAAGATATAATACAGTTCAAGAGATATACGAATAGAACTTCTCTGAGTAATGCTGTTTAACGCGAATAGTTGATGTATGGATATGATAGAAAATTGTGTTCTATCAGGCTTTTTCTTTGTTGCCCATTTTTCCGCTTTTTCTTCCCAACTGCCGATGCCGCATGTTTCTTTTCAACTGTTCGTGTTGCATTTCTTTGTTCCACTCTTCACGCCGTGGTCTCTGCTTCTACATACTTGTTTTAAATTATCCTATTCACACCGGTAGGTAAAAGAGATCTCATTCTTTTTACTCCAGGGGCTTCCGGTCAACAACCTCCCACAACTCATCTCCTATTGCGTTGGTTGGATGCTATTATGTGAAACATAAATATAAATATGTGTGTGTGTGAATATATTTGAAAATTGACTTTAGAAGCGTACTCATGTTAAAATATTTAAAAACCAAATTCAGAAAACGTTTTTGTACCCAACTTCTATTCCATTGTCTCTTAGAATCAAGCGAAAGTAACATCATCCATGATAATTATACAGTAGTACAATAACTTTATTTTTGCCGTTCAGCACCGCCCAAATTTAAATTCCTCCGAAATTTCACAGAAAAATTCTCTGACGAGACGTGAACAAAATTATAGATTCCAATAAGAATTCGTTTTAATAATTCATTCGTTTTTGAAATATTTTAACAAGAGCAAGCTGCTATAGTATATTTTCAAATTCTGAACGTACCAATATATATATATATATATATATATATACAACATCACTAATATTGATAACGTTATCATGAAAGATAAAACATAACTGTTAGCAAGCTGTCTTAATATTTCATTAAAAACGACGCTGATCTAGATGGATTATGACAGAGCACAAATTAGTTTATAGACTATTTAAGCAAACTATTTTCCTGTAGCCCTTTTATATTCCATGGTATTAGAACCAATAAATGAATTTAAGAACATACATCTACACATGCATTAAGTTTCATAATCAGCCACTGAATTTTCAGCCATTTATTTTTCGAATTTTTTGTTCGTCTAAGAATTACTGTTTCGTCCACTGGGCTGGAGCGATAGAATACACCAAATGTACTTCTACAGTTGAGTAAGACCCTTCTCCCAAAGGGTGGCCTAGGTATAACAATAAACTGCATATGATTGTCAGGATCAAGTCCTGAAGCTTTGGGGAATGTAGAGTATCTTTCATTGACATTATCCCCAAGTCTACTATGAATCCGGAGTAGTAGTACCTGTTAGGGTCCGATTCATGGGTCAAATGAAAACGTTCTAAGGAATGTTATTATTAGTTATTTGAAACTATACAGCTGTGTACAAATTATTTACAATTATATATTTATATTATATTATATTTACTTAATAAGTAAAATAATTAGTGTTAGATAGCAATACTTGTAACCATTTAACTGTGGGCGAACAAATGATTAATATAAAATAGAATTATTTCCATTTAATAGTAATGGTTGTAACATTTAGCTCTGTGCAAAAGAAATCTACATACAAAATGTTTTTACAAATCATTTATTCAATATATATCTAAAAAAATTTTTAAAAAAACATTGCATGAATGTAACTCTGTGAAAATAACACCAGTATAAATAACAAACGCAAAGTAGTAATGAATGTGCAAAGGTCACATCGCTTTTGCAATATACACCCCCTTGATGATGGCCTGAGATCGGGCGGAAAGTACAAGGGAACCAATTCATTGTGGGAGTTTCATTAACCAATTTCCGCCGGATACGATAAAGTCAATGCAGCAACTCAAAAGGACCAATACAAAAATGTGTAAACGAGGATGTCTCTTTTGTTTATGCATTAATGAAGCTGTCCAAAAAAAAAGCTGTCCAAATACACTCACATACATATATATGTCTCAATCGCTTAGCATCACCTTGGTGATAAAAACAAGCCTCACTTTAGTAATAAAAACAAAAATGAAAAAATAATTTAGTTTAAACACTTAATAAGTTTAATTTTTAAATAGCATATTAAATGACCTTGATAATGATTCTAACTAGAACCGAAATTATTAGGCATAGCACATTTCTTTTTAGAAATTATCAATGAATTTCAAGATTTTAACATACAAAAAAACATGTATTCTTAAAAGAAAAAAAGAAAAAAAACTCCTTAACAACAAAGATTCGATTTTATTTAATCAAAGATGTATATATATATATGCATGCATGATTTAGCATTAAATAACTCCCAACGGTAGATATATCATAAAATACCAACCAACCAACTATAAATACTGGTAGAGTCATTGTAGTATGCGTGCATTCCACCTTGGATCTAGTCTTACTTACTTGGCAGAGGTCAAATGAAATGATTTTTTTTTCAACTGTTACGAAATTGTTTTTTCAGAACACTCATTTTTGCCTCAAACACACTTTTGTGTGTAAAGTTTCATATCTTGACAAGCATAACGATTTTTGCAAATGGGATTAATTAATTCATATAGTTGGCTTTAAAAACTGTTTCTCTGAAAAAAAGCTTATAAGATTGAAAATCAATCATCATTATCATTTACTTCAAGGCATGTTGACAGCACGGATTCGCTTGAATTTCACTCGACATCAGTCCCTATAGGTCATGGTTCATGGTAAGTCCTCTTTTATCTATTTTCAATCTTTTTTTTAATAACATACTTTTATTTTTCTTAATTTTTGTTTTATTCACGGTTATCAGCCTTGACGTCTCTTGAACGAGCCGCAGCAAAATTAGTGTGTAGTTGAGCGTGTGGATATCATGCCAAAGTTTTATTTTAATTTCTTATATGTTTGAGGTTGTCTGGAAAGTAAAGCTACTGAAAGAACTGCATGAGTTATGGGTGAAAGAGGGATAAGTTGATTGTGTAATCATTTTACATGATATATTGGGATTATATAATTGTAATCTTGGCTTTCTGTAACGATGGAATTTTTTCACATACTTTGGTTTACATCTCCTTTTTTCAAGTTGTCCATCTATGAGCTTTGAGGAATGAATAAATCTGAAATTTTTGGTCCAGTTGGGGGGAAAACCGTCACACGCACCTGAAATGGTTTAGCAAGAAAACATCATGTTTCGCAAAGGTATTTTTTGTGGCATAAGAGATTCAAAGTGAGAAGCGTGGATGTGAAAATTGACTCCAGGTAAGCAACACCGAGGTCAACATCAAGTGGGTAATTTAGGTGGAGTGTTGCGATCGTTGGTTGACTGTCTAAATGATCGCAAGTCAGTGGGACATGAAAAAGGACAGGTTATCAGCGAAGATTTGGGCATGTCTGAAAAGTAACGAGGCTTGGTGCAGTGAGCATCCAACAGTTCTGTACCAAGACGAACATCACCGTACTAGAAAAACCTTCCTATTCCCCTGCTCTTTCCCCGTGGTATCATCAAGAGGACTCGCTTTAAAGACTTGGGGGCCATCGAGAGGGTCATAACGATGAAGTTGAGACACATCCCAGAAGAATTCTTCCAGCATAGAAGCGTGACATAGAAGGATGAGAAAGACACGCGAGGGGATTACTTGACGGTGGAACCATGTAGTTTGGTTTTGGAATTGAAATAAATGTTTTTGACACCAGTCCCTTTACTTCTTACACTAAATAATCTAATGGTGAGGCTTCAGCAATGCAGGAGCTTTGCGGAATGCAGAGTGTCCTTTCATTGATATTACTCCTATGTCCTCTCTGGCCTGGAGAGGTAGCACCTGATAGAACTGCTTGACATTTAAACTGAGCGCAAACGAATGACTTATGCTAAATTGAAATAAAACTGTTTGACCATTTAAATGTGTGTAAACAAATGACTGATGTTTAATTGAATTGTTAGTAATACTTGGAACCATTCAACTATATGAAAACAAATGATTAATAGAAAATAGAGTTATTTGTATTAGAGAGCAATACTTAAAACCATTTATCCGTGGAAAAAAACTGAGCTTATACGCGTTTAAAAAAGGTTACCAACAATAAGTGGTTTTCAAATCTTATATATCTATAAACAGGATTTGGTCTTAAATAACCAACAATGGTTGATATGCCATAAAACCAAACTAAACCAAACCAACCTTGTGGTGTGTGTCATGTCTGAAATAATTTCATGTTTCTTACAGGTACAATCCAGTGGTATTCATTTCAGCGCAATTTTTCTCCTTCAATTTCCACTTATTTGGCCTTAATCCAAGCTTACAGAGATAGAGAGAGAGGAGGAAAACAGAGAGCGAGAGAGGAGAAAAAAATACGTCAAGTGCTTGCTGATTTTCGTAAAAGATACCTTTGGTCAAAATCAGAAAAATATGGAATATTCTTTTTATCTTCAGGTGCTAGTAGTCGCCCCATTACACTTCTGCCCAGCCAAACATATGCGTATTCCCACGTTGACTCTGATGTGAAATGTTTTTGGAGACATTGATTTTCTTGGAATCGACATTTTAATTCTAGTTCTACATCGCGTAAATAAATTCATCTTCGCCAAAATACGGACACCCGCCATCCCCACTCCTGGAAATGTTTCAAAATGCAAAACATCTCGACAACAAATTTTGACATCAAAGTCTCAACAGTTTTAAAAGAGATGGTTACCTTCGTCTAGAAAGTACGCTCCACAGCCCAGGCAGATTTTGTGACCCTCTACTTTAGATGTTAGAATAATAAAACTCTAGATTACCAACATTTACATCTCATATATCAGTGATATTACTTAGTTGAAAAGAAGAGAACATACCTTTCTCTGGCATTGAATAACGTATTTAAAACTCCCCTTTTTCCCAAAGGAAAAATATCTACTTTGCCTGAAATATAACGATATAACGATATTTCTGAGAACCACACTGTAGTCGACAGGTCAATTTGCATTTTTAATATCAGTTATACAAGCTCATCTGGTGCAAGAATAACCATAGCTCTAATTTCTTCAGCCTTTGGTTTAGATTAGTTCCCTTTCTTGGTTTTATGATATATAAACCTTCACGGGTTATCTAATTCCCATGAAATTCTTGTAAAAAGACAGTAACAAAGTAAAATTGGCGACCGTAGTCGAGGGCAGCCAGAAGGCTCCCTTTTCAATAGCTACTACACCGAGATGTAGGGGAGGGCGTTACTCCTTCCCCTGGATTGCTCTACTTTACCCTCGATACGTACCTTATATTGCTAAGTGTTAAGCAAGGAGGTATCAAGTACCATTTTTAAAGTCTTTGGTATGACGCGACCTAGGATTGAACCCAGGTCTCACGGATCTTTGGCGAACACTCACCCACTGGGCCAATGAGCCGGGTCAAAAGACAGTAGTGGTAATGTGGAAGGTATCAACCCTTGGTAGACTTAAAGAAAAAGAAAAGATCTTTCCAAGTAATCCAAATTCGGCTATCAACACCATCAACAAAGCGTGATAATACCACAGATACTTTTGATTCTCTTTCGCAATCCGTCCCTACCAACAGTTTTTCCTCATAAGTCTTCAAGTCGGCATCCAGTGTCCGCACATAACTGATGAATGTAATTATTTGCTAGTGGGCGAACTCTGTGGTATGTATGTGTTGAAATCCAAGAGAGATTCCCTCTAATGATGTCTTCCTTATTCCTTAGCAGCATCCAGCATGTTTTGTTCGTATAACTTGAGTGGTTTGTGAGATTGCAGAAACCGGTCGTACAGTTGTTTTTCCGTAGGGATCTCCTTCTAATATCTATTCAAGACAGCACGCAATACATGTATGTAGTTCCGATCTAGCTTTTTCTCTCGGCGTTTTGTTAAAGTCTCAATGGTGCAGCCATACAGTAATAATGACACAGCCTCAGCTTTGAAAAATTCCAATGGCACAAATAGTTTTTACAATGATATATTCTGGGGATACAAAGTTTGGAGACGAAAAGCAATATCAAATACCATGGCAGTTATATCACTCATTCAAACAAAAATAACAAAACAGAAATTTTTAACATCGGAAGAGAAGAGGTGACCGAATAAATACAACTCTCGACTCCAAACACGTTGTATTTCTGGTCGACGCTCAGTTCAGTTCGAAACCCATGTGAAATCTTACTCTCTACACAGCTGAAGGAATGTTGAGGCGTTTATAATCTGAAACTGTCCAAAGGCACAGTTTCATTTGTCAATCTTCTGGCTTGATATTCAAAAGATTTTGGTGATTGTTATAGACCAAGGAAACGGCTTTTTCTCAAACTGATAAGCCGTGGTAATCTCCTATGGAGATTAATGTTCTGAATTGGGTATTTCAATCCCAGTTGATCAAATATAAACAATTTTTAAACAGTATATCATGAGAAATTCAATCGATTATCGTATGGCATCTACAGTTATGGAAAACAGAATATAGCGTATGGACTGGTTATATGTGTTTCGGTCTTCAGGTAACTTTAGCAAATTAGAGAAATATTGGAACCATTCACTGATGAATACGTAGATATGAAAATTTGAGTTTTCTCTCGGCTGACTGCTTCAATTGCATGTGTTCTGCTTCTCTCAATACAAGTAGATTCGTTCCCTCCGCACTCCAAACGCCAACTAAACTCATGACGACAAACTCCGTCGTTAGATGTACAATTTTTCACTGGAAATACATCTCAAATCAGCAGTTGTTCAAATCAAGTTCAAGGGTCATTTCCGCGACACTTATTAACTCAAAACAATATTCTCAGTTCATCTGTCGTTACCTAAACCAGCATCAAAATCCATAACACGGTTTTGGCCATTTGTGTTTCAGGGTCACACCTAAATTTCTCGACAATGAACCTGTCCCCTGGGAAAATTACAAAAATCCGATTTTTCTCATTAACCCAATCAAGAGAGCTGTGAAGAAAATTATAACTACGATATTCTCAAAAGCAAGTTAACTCAGTCACATTACAATCATTTATCTTCGCCTCTCCCAAATAAGGAAGAAAGTAAAATCACCTTTGTTAACTGCAGAAAGTCTGACAAAACTAAAGGGACGTGTTGTGTAAACAAATATGGGCGAGAAAACTTTGGGGTTTATGCAAATGTGCAAAAAATTAAATTCATTGCATTGTGAATACTTTTGTAGTTAACAATTATTTTCTCCCCTCATTAAATCTTAAGTTTCACTGTAACTTAATTGATACATAAAACATTGCAGATGCGCTTTTGGTGAAATGGTTATCGTCGTACGAAGTGGAAACAGAAAATTTGTGTTCAAATCCTGTACGAGACATTTTACATTGTACTAATACTCTTAGTAAAGGTATGAATCCGACTATTCTCCTTCAAGTTATGGGTTAATAGTAGGCAGGACTGGATTCTTTAGTTTTGGTTGGGCAACCAGTTAAGAAGGAAATGTCTGTATTCAAAGCTGTTAAGCTCTGCTTTGAAATTGACCTTTTGCCTGTGGTTGGGAGGGAATTACATACATTCAAAAATATTTCGTTATGAGACCAATAGAAAAAAGAGTAAAATATTTTAGAGTTTTATCCAGCTCTGCAGGAGAACATTTGAGCACTTTTTCATTTACAAACACTTTATCTGCAATTTTTCGTTCAGCTGATATATATAGCTTGGTTTGTTTGTGTAATGGCATATCAACATTCGTGGGTTATCTTATCTATAAGCGATCCTCGTAGCACTATTTAACCCATAATTAGGGTTCATGCCTTTCGCAAAAGTATTAGTCCGAAATTGAAGCAAATAGTTTCAGTTCGAAATAGTAAATAACAGGTTTTCTGAAATTAAATTACGTAGCCTGAAATATATATATATATATATATATATATATAGTTAGTAAAGTTTGCGACCTTTAGTCAATAGCTACCACGACGAGGTGTAGGGGAGGACGTTACTCCATTCCATGGATTGCTCGACTTTACCCTTGATCCTTACCTTATAATGCTGAGTGTTAAGCAAGGCGGCATCAAGTATGATTTTTTGAGTCTTTGGTATGACTCGATCTGGGATTGAACCCCGGTCTCCCGGACCATCAGCGAACACTCTAATCATTAGGTCAATACTATCCACTCTGCATGTGCAGGATGGGACAGCAGATCAATTTTTAAGAGGATTTTAACATGTTTTAATACATAGTTTTCTTTCGCCGATAGATATATATATTGGGTGTTTCAAACATTTTGATATCATTTAAGATGCCAAGGGGTTTGAAAAGAATTATTTAATTTTCTAATGTCCTCATTTTGTCACCCTATTTATCACAACGTTTCGGCCGTTGTACGCTCCTACCTCCTTCGGGTGGTCGGAATGTCGAACTGAGCCCTTTATTTTTCTCACCGGGGTAAACTGTTATAGTTCTACGAGCCATATTTAATGGATGTCAGTTATCAGTTATCACCTGTTAATTTTCCCTCTGAAAGTTCTCCTCTGCCTTTACCGGGTATTGAACTCACACTCTTTTAGGTATGTCACTGGATCTAACCAAGGCCTTTATCCACTGTGCCATGTGCCCTTGAGGACACATGACAAAGATGAGGACAATAGTCCGAAAAAGGTAAATAATGTACATTATACCTCATCTCAGAAATATAGACAAATCATTTTCTAATTTAATAATTGGACCAATTCTGGTTCACATTTTCTTGAATTTTATCTGCAAGTGTAACAACCACTCCAAATTATATCTTAATGTTTTGTTTTGTATTTATTTTGTTTAGATGGGTTTTTTTTTTGTTTTTTGTTGTTGTAGTTTTTTTTTTTTTTGCTTTTCAGATACAGAAATTTCATCAACACACACACACACACACACACACACACACACATATATATATATATCCATTCGTTCGTTTCGAAGACAACCAAAAGACCACCTTTAAGAATCTAATTATACCCGCTGTATTTTTGGAAGATTTGACAGTAGATAAGCTCTTATATCTTAGTATGATGAATAGAAAGGCGGAGCATGCAGAGTAACTTCGCAAACACGCAGCTGAAAATAAGTATGCAACAGGAAAAGAACATTAATGCAACCAATCAGGCAAAAGAGTACTGTGGTCAACATTAGTTGCAATGGACAAACACACACACACACACACACACACACATATATATATATATATACCATCATCATCATCATCATGTTGATAACATGGAGTTGCCAGACTCTCTCTCTCTCTCTCTCTTTCTCTCTCTTCGTCCATCCCAATCTATCATCGCTCTCAGCAAGTCATCTAGACTGCATCCAGTGTCCGCTCAGAGCTGATAAATATAAGTTTTTGCTGGTCGGCCAATAAATACTAGGGCATCCATGTAAAGCAATCCATTAGAGAACGTCGCTTATAATTTCGTCCTTACTTCCTCATCAGATCCCAGCATAAACTGTTTTTCTTTCTTAGATGCTTTCTGAGATAGGACTTACGTGGCCGTATAGCTGCTGTGTTGCAGGATAGCGCTTCCACGATTTATTCAAAACAGGATGTAGCATTCTTGTGTAGTTCCTATTTAGCTGGTTGAAAGAAATCCTGTTTCATTTTCTCAGAAGGATCAAATTTCACATCTTCCCTATGCATATGTTGACATCACCTTCAGTGGATGAGATATTGCTGCCGATGTATGTGATCTTGTCGATTAATTTTAAATGTTTTCCACTTAAAGTAAAGAAGACTCGTTCTTGTTTTTAACTCATGAACGCTGTTTTATTTGCGGTCACGTAAAGGCCAATTCGTCTTGATACCTGCTCTGACAATGCAGCAAGAATTCGGCTTGGTCAAGTGTATTTACAAGGAGCCCAAGATTATTTGCGTAGTCTGCAACTTTCATTGTTTCGACGGTATATCATCGGCTTCTTGTCTTTTTTTAATGTGAAGGTATCTTCTGTTATTAGATCTACTAGCATTCGTAGTAAGTAATCTAGGCAGATTATAAACATATATGGTATCTCCTTACAAGACTCCAGCGACAATGTTGAAGAAGTGGCCGTTAACAGCGGGTGAGTGAATTGTTGCTTTCCAGTTTCGTAAAGCACCATTATAGCTGTAGCAGTTTCTTTAGGGAGGCCATCGGCTAGTAGTATTAATTCTATCTTTCCTCTTTGAATGGAATTAAATGCCTTGGAGAAACCTACGAACTACAATGTTGCTTCGAGATTTTTTGCTCTTACTCCGATGATTCGACGGAAATTCAGTAGATATAATGTGATGGATGAATTTCTCTGAAAGCTGTTCGGATTTTTAAAGAATTTTGTCAACTTCAGTGTGGATATTATTGAGAATCAGGACATCATAAACGTTCACAGTTATATTAATAAAAGTTATGTCTCTGAAGTTCTCAGTTATTCCGAGGTCACCTTTCTCGAGGAAGGGGAGGATACAGCCTTTCTCTATTTCTCTTTTGCGCTTTGTTTATACATAACGTTGCAAAACAGAAGAAATATTTTATTATTCTTGTTTTCCAAACTTCAGGAGGTGTTTTGTCAAGGTCTACAGCTATTCTGTTTTAATTTATTTTTATAACGGTATCAAGTTGGTTTGTTTGTTGGTTGGTTTTGTTTTTGTAATGGCATATCAACCTTTGTGGATAATTCTAATGCCAAATCTATCCTTCTAGAAGAACAGCTGAGATGCTATTTAACTCATAGCTACGAGTATAAGATGGTTCATACTTTTCCCAAGGGTATTTGTCGGAAAGTGAATGTAATAGCGCGACTGGAGTTCGAACTCACTTACAACGATTCCGAGGTCCAGCCTTTCAAACATTACACCACGAGCACACCTCGAGGCACCAAGCTCTCCCTCCATTATCTGTCCAAGTCTGATGTCTTGTTGGAAACTAACTTACTTTCGTGAGCCAAATTTTAAACCTTGAAATTAATGTAAAATTTCCACTGTGTCTCCCAGTTAATGATAGAAAGGTCGCTGTCTAGTGGTGGTAGGTTCGATCCTCACTAAACGATAGTATAAACCAAGGAAGTTTATTTTTATTATTTAATGCTCATATCTATTCCTAGCAAGACTTCGTTAGGCTTACTAAACAGGTAATATCATTATTGTTGAGCTTTATGCCGGACTAAGCAATATTAACTTAATAAATAAGTCCTGTCATTTAGGATGATTAACTGAATTTAGCTCAACTTCAAGGAGAATTGATTAAGCTAACAGTAGCCATTTTATTCCGAGGGGTGTTTTCACATTGAAAAAAAAACACCCGAGGCATAGCTTTGATTTGACTCCAGGTCACACTTACGATGAATCCGATGAGGATTGAACTCACAATCACTATTCGGATAAGGTAGCTAACTCTGACACCACATGGAAATGCGCGATATATTATTCCTGATAGCTTAAAATGAATATTTGAATCAGAACAGTTTACAAAAGTAATATTCCTTCGAAAAACATTGAATAACACCAAAGCATTTACCTTGCCTTCATGCCTTTAATTATACGGCTTTAAATCCAAATTTGTCGATTTGATTGACTGATTCTAATGGCATGTCAACCCGTATAGAGTTATCTAAAGTGCGTTCATTGTACGTTCATATTTACATTCTATGTATTTTATTCTTGAGATTTTTTGATGTTGTTTGTTTTTGCACACGATCCCATCGAACATGAACGATTTTTAAATAGATCTATTTGACCCATACATGGTAACCTAAC
This sequence comes from Sepioteuthis lessoniana, assembly GCA_963585895.1. Lineage (NCBI taxonomy): Eukaryota > Metazoa > Mollusca > Cephalopoda > Myopsida > Loliginidae > Sepioteuthis > Sepioteuthis lessoniana. The sequence continues at coordinate 72,892,506 of OY757907.1, forward strand.
AAGTGTTACCACTCCGGGTCAGAGTAAACCCAGGAGTAATGGCAATGAAAAGTTGATCCTATACTCTCCATTGTTTCAGAACAGGAGTCTCACCACCGGATGCAGTTTAGTGTTATACCGACTACCCTATAGAATACAACGACTGCTTCTCTACAGAGGGGTAAGACCTCACCAACGAGTGTCCTAGATATTACACTAAACAATCTGATAGTGAGATTCCAGTAATGATGGAGCTTTGGAAAATGCGGAGTACACCTTCATTGCCATCGCTTCCAGGTCCATTCTGGCCTGGAGTGGTAACACCTAATGAGGTCCTATCAGTAGGTATGATAGACCTAAACTGCGTACTTATGAATTGTTTGAAATGGAACTGTTTTTGACACTGAAACTGAACTTACACTAAACTGAGTTGTTTGAAATAGTTCTGTTTTGACATTTAACTGCGTGTAAAGAAAAACTACATTTATACTAAACTGAATTGTTTTAATTAGAACTGTTTGAGTAAACTGAATAGCTTGAAGTGGAAATGTTTTTGACAATTATGCTAAACTGAATTGTTTGAAAAAGGACTGTTCATTTGAATAAAAATTGATTCGGCATTATATAACCAACAAAGATTGATATGCCATCAAATCCAGACAAACAAAATAAACATTGGCCTTCTTCAGGGAAGGCAATCGATATATTCTAATTTATGCCAACAGGATGTCTGACCAAGATTATCTTGGGAGGATTGCATGAATGTATCACGGAAAACAGCAATCTCAGGAAATTCATAAAAATGAAAATCTATAAAATTGTCGTTCTGTCAACCCTTCTATATGAAAGCGAATTCTTATTCATATTTCAGTGACATCTCTGCTTCCCGAGTGTTTCCATGGCAATTGCTTACAGATCACTAGCCATGGAAGGACTTTGTCTCCGACATCAACACTTTCAAAAAAGAACTATCGGACATTCAAAAGACGCATCTGAGTTAGGAAGGCCCGTTTATTGTTTTCCAAAGACCCTCCAGTTGGAAGAACGTCTCTGACCAGCGAAGAAATAAGGGGCACCGAGAAAAGACACTAAGATTGTCAATCTATTCTAAAAACCACCGACCGGGCGATCATTGCCTTGAGTAGAGTGGTAATTTTTTTAAAATCTCGTCTTAAATCAGATTGGTCCCCATCAATGATGTCAGAAATTCTTTGTCATAAAGTCACAAGAGAGCTAAAAAAAGATATTCCTCACAACTATAGGCGAAAACAGATCTGATATTTCAGAAACACACACCTTAAGAAATATAAGTGTAACAAAGATATATTGGAAAACCAGGTCCACCTGAAGCAAACAGACGATCTGATAAAAAGTAGTTTAGGCCTGTGAGTTAGAAAAAGAAGAAAAAGATCGATACAGTCCCAGATGGCATATTTTCACTGAACTTTGGACAATTTATCGTCTGGAAAATATTTACCTCAACCTCTCAAATAAAAAGAACATATTAGGAAAGATTGCTGTTAGTAAAAATTAAATCAATTACTTGTTGTAAGGATATGTTCACTTTATTTTCACGTTTATTGTTTCCAAAAATACCTCGATATTACTTGAGAATATTGCGGGTTTTGACAACATACAATAATAGACAGGAGGAAAGCTTAAAGAACGAAACAACTAGAACTTTTTTATTGTTCTTTTGATACCATGTTTTGGATTTCATGAAGGTAGTTTCTTTATTTATTCCACTTAAGTCCCTGAAACATAAATATTGATTGTTTGAGTGATTGATGTTAAAGACATGTAAACCCGATGAGAATTATTCATTTTATGTTTATATTCACATTTTTGTGTAGTTGCTTTTTTTTTTTTTTTTTCGTTTTCTTTTTTGCTCAGAGTTAATGATATTCCTGCCTAATATAAATAATTTGCACACATTCATATGATTTCAAGCATTCCTATCCAATACGAAATCTTATACACTGTAATATGGTTTCAAGAAACTATTTTTATTTAATGAAACTCATTAGTAATATGAACGTACGGTGACAGCATATTCCTAATCACTAGGCATGAAATAACTCTTGACACGTTGACATCCCGTTAAAATCAATCTGAAAAAGTTTTGCACATCATAACAAGTAAAGTTGGCCACCACGATCGAGGGTGACCAAAAGGTGTAGGGGAGGGCGCTACTCCTTCTTTGGATTACTCCACTTTACCCTTGATCTTTACCTTATGATGCTAAGTGTTACGCATGGCGGCATCAAGTACCATTTTTGAGTCTTTGGTATGACTCGACCTGGGATTGAAACCCGGTCTCCTGGACCATTGTTGAACACTCTACTCGAAATTTTATGAAAAATTTGCGTGAAGTCATTTAAATTTATTTAAAAGCTTTCTACATATTCAGGACCAGGAAACACTAGGTATTTCTTCTAGTGCGAAATAAAACGTAAAATTAAGAGGTTCTTTTCTTCACAATAGAAAAATTGCCGACATTAATACAAAGATTTTCTTTTCAAAACGGTCTCTTTTTCAACTTTCATTCAAATTCTAGCATCAATAAACTGCAGATTTTATCCATAATCACTGAGCGAAGAGTTGGTTAGATCAAGACCACTAAAGAATCTTTCTATATTCAATTACATATCAAGATTATCGTGTCTGACACAAGTTCAGAAGGAGACATTCACTTTGAATTAAACTAAGTGGTCTGAGAAATTAACTTGCCACACTTACGGTAAGGTGGATAACCCAACGACTTGGAATTTACCAATCGTAATTGGTAAAATTAAAGGCTAAAGAGAAGAAAATTACAATGTAATGATTATTTTACTCCAGTTATGAAGAAATTGTGTGGACTCTAAATGCTGTCTAGAGAACGACTTGAAGATGATAATGGACTATCATAAAAATTAACTAGTCAGCATGACCTTTCTGAAAATCATATGGTTGAATAATAATTAGTGGCCAGTTGAGGTATATATATATATATAATCTAGTTTATTCAAAAAGTGCTCAATATTGAAAAATCGTATATATTTAAGTTAAAATAATGTAGGCACAGAGCCAGTAGTGGTTGACAACAGTCAGTTTCTCGTCTATGCGTTCACTTGGCCAAGTGCTTTTGGTTTGTTGTTGCTATCTTTTTTAACGTGGCGTGGATAGGCTGGATTAGTTTGTGGGTCATTTTGGCAAGGGCTTTGAATGAATAAATAAAAAGTAGGAAATAAAATTCAAAAGTCAAGAAATTAATAAATAAAGAAATGAATTAATAAATAGGTGCTAAAATAAATGAAAAATGAACAGGTGTGTAAGTACCCAAATAATAAAGGAAATAGAAAATAGAAGCAATAAACAGATAAAGATTGGAATGTAGCAAGTGGATAAGATTAATGAAGGATTGATAAAACAAGGAAAATATGCCAAAAAACACCAACTGAAAACCAAAAATACTTTGCCTGATAAAAGCACAGGCGACAAATTGACAGTTACGAAGCGCTATTGACTTTGTATCTACGCTACCATAACTATATATATATATATATGTATATAATTTCTTTTCTTGTCGGTCCTAAAGACGGAAAAAATTGAATATTTTAAAATGAATACGTCCACAAAGAGATTTATATCTTTTTAATTATTCCTTTTATCCTAACATGTTTCTAGCTTCCTCAGAGAGTGTTAATACTTTTTGCTGGCATCGGTTTTGGTTTATATAGTGGCAACTGTCCCTTCTGTGATTTTCAGCAGGTGTTGGTTCCTTCCAACTCTTTTTTCATTTTTTCTTTGTCCTTTGTTAAAAGTGTGTTCTGTGTGTTTTTAGAGTGTGCTTTTTTTTCCTACTTAGTCTTTGATATTTGATATGCCATAAAGTTTGTTTAACTTTGGGTCATTGTGTGTGTGTATGTGTTGAGTAAGCTTTTCTCTGTTTGACTATAGTTTAGTTCTGTTAAATCTTGTTGAGTTTGAAATTTTAACTGCATTTATGTTCTTCTGAGTGTTTGTGTGCGTTTGTGTGTATTTTGTTTTTGTTTTTGTTTCAGTGTGTAAAGTTAATATGCCATAGCGTTTATTAATAGTCTTCTCTGGGTCATTGTGTGTGGGGGGGAAGTGCTTTGTATATATATCTATATACATATATTACACATTATAGACCTCCACGTTGGAAGGGCTTAGAAGACGCGAATCGTATCCCCTGCCGCGGCCTAAGACCCCCACCAACACAAAAAAAGATGGCGATCTAGCTATAAAACTAAACTGCATCTAATAATGGGGGTTCAATTTCGTAACTCTTGGGGGTGCAAAATCACCTTTTATTACCATTGCTCCTGGATCAACTCTGACCCGGAGTGGAAATACCTGTTAGGGCCGCATTGATGGATCTAATAGATCTGATCCATCATCTCTTAAGGATTATTATTTTTTAGTTACTTGAAACGATAGAACAGCGTGCAAATTATTTGTATTAGATAAACATACTTAACCCTATGAGAAAAAATGCTTTGGTAACAATAACGCAATAAATGTGAATATGAATTTAGAATGAACGTGATTCCTATACCTTTAAGCCGACGTGGGTTGATATACTTTTAAATCAATCAATCAAAATTAATGTAATTAAGAGGATCTTCACTTGATTTTTTTTTATTTAGCAGTAATAAAAGAAAAGATGTAGAGCATTTTTCTTAGATAGCTGATCATTTCTACTGCATAAAATATTTCTTAAACAAACTAAATGAATTTATTTCTTTAATCGACGCAAAGGAAAAGATTATGGAATAACCTAACATTGAGAAAAATGGTTTTGTTTCTTCGTGGGTTATTTAATGCCAAAGCCATCGTCGTAGAACAGAAGTGAGACTATTCAACACATAGTTTGTAGGGTAAGGGTATCTATAACTTTCCCAGGGTTATTAGTTCGAAAGTAAACGTAATAGCGCGACTGGAGTTCGAACTTACTTCGAAGCTACGGTCCGGCATTTTAGCCATTACACCAAGGAAACTCCAAGAGAAAAAAATTAATAAAGACAGAAGTAGTATTTTAAGCTTTAAGTTGTCCAATATAAGATAAAATAAGTTGGGTCCGGAATAAAATGCGCAGGGTATGGTTTGGTTTTATGATATATCAACCATTGTTGGTCATTTAATGTTAATTTTTTTATAAGCAAGTAAAGTTGGCGACCGTAGTCGAGGGTAACCCGAAGGCTCCCTTTTCAATAACTACTACACCGAGGTGTAGGGGAGGTTGCTACTCCATTTCCAGGATTGCTCCACTTTATCTTTGATCCTCATATCATAATGCTGAGTGCAAGGCAAAGGGGCATCAAGTACCATTTTTAGAGTCTTTGGTATGACTCGACCTAGGATTGAACCCTGGAAGCACATTTTGTTGATGACATTTTTAAACAACCCAGAGCCTATTTTTTTTCGTATAGTTAAATGGTTTCACTCATTTCTATCTCATAAAAATGATTCTATTTACAATTAATCATTTGTTTGCACACAGTTTAATGTTTTCAGGTATTGTTATGTATCACTAGCAATTCAATTAAACATCAGTCATTTGTTTATACAAAGTTAAATAATCAAACAGTTCTATTTCAAACAATTCAGTTTAGCATAAGTGCACAGTTTAAATCTCAAACAGTTTTATTTGACCTATAGATAGGACCCAGTCAGGTGCTAACACTCAGGGTCACAGTGGACCTGGGAGTAATGGCAATGAAGAGGTGCTCTGCATTCTACAAAGCCCCAACATTACTGGAGCCTCACCATCAGATAATTTAGTGTTATGACCAGGACACCCGTTGGGGGAGTATTACTCCTCTGTAGAGATGCAGTCGAAGTATTCTGCAGCCCCAGCCGACTGGGCCAGGTAAGGTTTTGAATAAGATGGAGTGATATGAGAAAAAAAATTATATTAGAATTTTAAATGACATGTTTTACTACAGGAAAACTTTCTTAAAAAGCTATCAGGGGAAAATTGAATTTTGTGTATTTTCTTTCATTTCTCATTATGTCGAATATATAAATATCAGTTAAGAGGCACGTTGAACGTTGATAGAATCGGACAAATATCCTTGGAAAAGATATGAACCCTTTATCTCCACTCCAGCAATGGGTTAAATAGAAGCACTGCTGTTCTATAAGGATGGTGTTGGCATTAAATAGCCCATGAAGCTTTATATGCCACTAAACAAATAAACCAAATAAAAACGTAGGTAAAGATACACCTATCAGTTAGTGACCAATAAAAATACCAATAAAGGGACGGCTAGGTTCAGATATCAATAAGGGTCCTTGTAGATATGAATATTTATTAGGGGCCAAGTTGGTGAAAATATCAATAAAGGTTCAAATTTATGCAAAAAAATATTAGGGTCCTAGTAGATGCTAATATCAAAAAAGAACTTGTAGATACAAATATCAATAAGGGGCCATGAATTTAAAAAATCAATAAAAGGCCTAATAGATATACATTGATAGGGGCCTAGTAGATACAAATATCAATCAGGAGTCTAGTTGGTAAAAATATCAATAGGATGCATCGTAGTTACAGATGTTGATAAAAAGTCGAGTAGATATAGTTTTGGCCCAGTAGATCTAAATACCAATTAAAAGCTAAATATATACAAATAGCAATTAAAAACGTAGTAAATATACTTATCAAAAAGTGGCCGAGGGGATACAAATATTAATCAGGAACTCAGTATATAAAATATCAATAAGGGTTGATGTAGTTGAAAATACCAATAATGTGCCTAATTGAAACAAATACTAATAAGAGGCCTAGTAGATACAAATATCAATTAGAGGTCAATTGGATGCAATTATCAACTGGCCTTGTAGCAACACATATCAATAAAGAGCCAAGTTGATATAAATATTAACAAGGGGCTTAGTAGATGCAAATATCAATAAGTGGCCTAGTATATATAAATATCATATCAAATACAAAATCAATAAGGGGCCGTGCAGTAGCAAAATCAATTAGGGGTCGAGTATATACATATCGATAAGAAGCCAAGGAGATGCAAATATCAATGAGAAGCTAAGTTGATACAAATATCAGTAAGAAGTCTCGGAGATGTAATTATCAATATGTGGTCTAGTAGATACAAGTATCCATAAAAAGCCTCGTAGATAAAATCAATAAAAGAACTAGTATATAGAAACAGAAAAAAGAGGCCTCATAAAAACAAATGCTATTAAGGAACCTCGTAATTAAACTATTAATGAGAGTATATGTAAATACAAATATTAATAAGGGACCTAGTAGATCCAATTATAAATAAAGGACCTAGTAGTCATAGATATCAAAACTGGCCTATCATATACAAAGAGCCCAGTGGATGCAATTTTCAGTTACAGGCCATGTAGATACAATAATCAAGTAGGGACCTTGTTGATACAAATATTAATAAGGGGCCTAGAAGATGCAATAGTCAAAATAAGACCTACTGTATACAATTATCAATAAGAAGCCTACTATGTATAGATATCAATAAGAGGACTATTATTTACAAATAGTAATGAGACTAGTGATACAAATATTAATATGAAACCTAGTAGTTGTGAATATTAGTATATGGCCTCGTTGATACAAATATCAAGAAATGGCCTAGAATGCACGAAAATAACAATGAGGGGGTCTAGTAGATGTAATTATCAAGGAGTAGCCTATTAGATACGAATATCAATTAGTTGCCTCGAAGATACAAGTGACCATAACTGGCTCACTTAAGAAGTGCTAATATAAGAGATATATATTTACCCAACCCCACACGAGCAGGATATTATATAAGGTCAAGTTTTTTAAGCGGAGTTTAACAGGTTCTAATTCAGAGACTTCTCCCACACCTGCTGCCATACCAATGTTAAAGAGCCTAGTCTGCGATACTATTTAGCCACAGCTGGAGACAGAATAGCTTGATCCATACTTTTCCTGAGAGTGTTACCACTATGGGAAATGCAAACAACCTCGTCCAGGATTTGAACTCAGGTCACCGTGTCCATTACCTACGACAATAGCAATTACTTCGGAAGCGCCTTGGTAAGTAAGAGGTATAACAGATTCAAAAGGGGGTTCGTTATCGAATTAATATGACTTAGTAGATAAAGAGTCAATAAGGGTATCGAGTATACAAATACGAATGCTATTTGTTGTAGCAATAACTAAAAGCTGCAGTATATGCTAGTGAAGGAGCAAATATCGATAAAGAGTTGAAGTAGATAAAGATATGAATGAATGGTGTAATGTTTACGAGAAGAAGTGCAAATATATATAACGGGCATAGTAGACCCACAGAGGCAAATATCAATAAAGAGATGAAGTAGTCGTTTCTTATTCGAATTACTTGTTGCTAAACTCTCTCTGTTCTGTATTTTTCAGTAAACTACATCCGATAGTGAGGCTTCAGTTTAGGAGCTTTGAAAGTTATAGATTCACCCATTTATTTGCCATTACTCTAGTATTTGCTCTGACCCGATGCAGTTGTACCTGTTTGGGCCATATCTATAGGTCAAATATATCCGTTTAAAATCATGAAGTGTGTATCAGTTAAAATGAATGAAAATACATTTATGTGTAGCATGTAATAGGAAATTGTAACTGTTCAAGGTTTGCAATCCTGTAAAACCAATTTTCTTTTACAGAATGTTCCTCTAATATCGTTTTGTGCCCGAGTATTCTCAGTTTATTACATATTAGAATAGACTAATCCTAACCTTGTTAAACACTGCTCTATGGCAGGCGGCCAAGCAGTATTCTGATTGGCCATAGTTATTTAAAAAACTCGCCGGGTCATCTGGAAATGACGTAATGGTAGGCATGTTAGTCTCGCTGACCAATTACTTGTGAGTTCGATCCACAGTACGTGCCCTATTCTTGAGCGTCTGTTCCAAATATAAGCATGGCTTATATTAGATACGATACAAGGTCAGTATTATGAAACACTTTGTTAGAATCAAACTCACTAACAATGGTATCTTAACTTGCTATTACACCATACAATGTGCCTAAGCTATGATTAGCTTTTTAAAAGAGTGCTTTGAGCGGTATAAGGTTTATCGTGTAAGGATAGCAAAAGACTACCCAGTGAAAATCAAATTCACAAATAATGGTCGGCCAGCTAAAATTAGGAAGCATGGCACGACTCGAGACGTTTATTCTGAAATATATAAATAAGTTATATTGCAATAAAACACTTAAAATAATGAGGAAATGAATGTATGGAAATTGTCTTTAGCCCATGTTCAAGATGCGGGTGATCTGTTTACTTAGAAACTCAGTTTCTAAATCCTATTTTTAACTGGGCTTGAGCATTGACAGTTTCTGCTTTTGATTGGTTGGTTGATTGGTTTTGTTTTACGGCGCATCAACCCTTTTCGAGTCATTTCACGCCGAATTAAATCATTTTGATAAAAGTTACAAACAATTCAGTTTAGCATAAGTATAGTTTTTTTGTTTGTTTGTTTACACGCAGTTAAATGTCAAAACAGTTCTATTTCAAACAATTCAGCTTCATGTAATACTCAGTTTAAACACTGTTAAATTTAAAAACAGTTAATTTCAAACGATTCAGTTTAGCATAAGTACAAATTTTAAATGTCATAATAGTTATATTTCAAACAATTCAGTTCAGCATAATTACACAGTTTAGTTCTATTTTACCCATAGATAGAACCCTATAAGGTGCTACCACTCCGATTCAGAGTGGACCTGGGAGCGATGGCAGTGAAGTGGTACTCCGCATTTCCCAATGCTCCAGCATTACTCAAACGTCACAATCAGATTGCTTAGTTTCATATACAGAACATTTGTTGGGGCAGTCTTATCCCTCTGCAGAGGTGCAGTCGGTGTGTTTTACAGCCTCAGCCGGTTGGACAATTCCATTTCTGAGAAGAATATAACAATCACATTCACTACTGAGTCGCCTAGTTAGAAGCGAATTCGTTTAGTTTGGTTTATTTTTTGGCATATCAACTCTTTGTGTCTTATAATGTCGAAATTTGATTACTGTGTTAATAATTGACTGAAGTCCTAACTATGAGTACAATGTTGAATTTGGAGGCGCTCATAGTGTAACTGCTATCATCGTAGAAAATGAATACAACGTGCCAAGATCAAATCCTGGTCGAGACTGTTTGCATTTCACATAGTACCAGGTATAAATACAACAATTCTTCTTCCGCCCTAGCTATAGTAAGGCAGACTGATCCTCTTCATCCTTTGCATGGCAACCAGTCTAGGAGAAGAAAAACTATGAATTCAAACTTGTTGAACTCTTGTGTCGAATCCTGCTTGTCCAGAGGGGTTGGGTAAATATATACATTTGCCCCATATTCCAGTGAATATTTCTTTAATTCTTTATTCATATATAATCATTAGTTTGCCAAAATACAAATAATTTGGACGGAATTTTAGGGTTTTAAGTATTCCTATCTAATATTCATAATCTATGCACATTTATTTGGTTTTAAGTAACTAAAACTATTTAATAATAATCATTTGTTCGCTCGCAGAAAGGTATCAAGGAGTGTCCTCGTGGTGTAATGGTTAAAATGTTGGAGAGCGGAATTGTCGTACGCGACTTCAAACGCTATATTCACTTTCGGATAAATATCCTTGGGAAAGGTATGCACCCTCTCATCCTCTATGGGTTAAATAATACCTCTACTGTCCTTCTAGAAAAAAGAATGAATTTAGCACTTGATAACTAGCAAAGGTTGATACACCATTACAAGGCCTTGTGCCTTCCATTTATGTATATAAGTATTACAAGGCCTTGTGCCTTCCATTTATGTATATAAGTGGAAATAAACAAAGGTTGATACGCCATTAAATAACAAACAAACAAACAAACAAGAAGGGTTTCAAATATTTCTATGTGACACCAATAATTTACAAGCAATTATATGGCTCAAAATGAATAACAATAAAAGTATAGTAAAGTTGGTGACCGTAGTCGAGGGCGACCAGAAGGCTCCTTTTTCAATAGCTAGTACACCGAGGAGTAGGGGAGGGCGCTACTCCTTTCCCAGGATTGCTCCACTCTACCGTTGATACGTACCTTATATTGCTGAGTGTTAAGCAAGGAAGCATCAAGTACCATTTTAAAGTCTTTGGTATGACGCGACCTGGGATTGAACCCATATCTCCCGGACCATTTGAGAACACTCTAATATTTATCCTATTTACCAACCCCACCGCTCGGACACAAGGTCAATTTTTAAGCGGAGTTTAACAGGTTTGAATTCAGAGTTTTCCTTCTCCTAGACTATTGCCTAACCAAGGCTGAAGAACTCAGTCTGTCCTACTATTTACCCATAGCTGGAGGGAGAACAATTGGATTCATACCTTTCCCAAAGGTATTAGTGCTATGTGAAATGCAATCAGTCTCGTCCAGGATTTGAACTCGTGTCGCCATGTCCATTTCCTACAACGATAACCATTACACCACAGGCACCTCCCATTAGACCATTTGAGAACACTCTACCCACTAGACCACCATTGTAAACTATTATAATATCACTTAACTATTCTTCGTACAAATAATTCACACTGTTAAATAGTTTCAAGTATTCTTAACATTTATAATTCTGTTTAATTATAAACATTTCTTTGCACACAGTCATATATTTGCACAGTCAGCTGGTTGGGGGGTCTGTAGAAAACACCGACAGCTCCTCTGCATAGGGGTAAGATCCTCTCCCAACGGGTGTCCTAAATATAACACTAAACAATTTCAGCCCAGTCGGCTGGGGCTGTCGATAACACCGACTACATCTCAGCAGAGGGTTAAGATACCCTCCCACAATGAGTGTCCTGTATATGACATTAAACAATCGTTAATGCTGGTGCTTTGGTGAATGCAGAGCACTCTTTCTTTGCCTATGCTCCCAGGTCCACTCTGACTCAGAGTGGTAGCAACTGATAGGATCCTATCTATGGGTTAAATAAAAGTGTTTAACATTAAAACTGAGTCCAAACAAATGACTTATGTAAAATTAAATTGTTTGAAATAGAACTGTTTGATCATTTAACTGTGTGTAAACAAATGACTGATATTAATAGAATTGTTAGAGATACATAACAATACTTGGAACCATTTAACTGTGTGCTAAAGAATGAGCTTAGGATCGTTTAAAACGTTATCAACAAAATGTGTTTACAAATCATATATATTCAATATATGTGTATAAAGGATTTGGCATTAAATAACCCAACAATGATTGATTTGTCATAAAACTCAATTCCACTAACCTACAGTTACATGGTTTTATGTATCCATATCTAATAAAAATCTTTTGTACACAGTTGTAATGTTTCAAGAATTCTAATTGAATACTATTAATTTTAAATAGATCCATTAGACCCTTAGTTGGAAACCTAATTCATATTGCCACACCGGGTCAAAGTCGACCTGAGAGTAATGACCCTGAAATGGTAGTCCACACTCCCTAGAACTTCAGAATTCGAGCCTCAACACTGAATGCAGCTTAGCTTCATACCCAGGTCACCCCTCTTTTTGGTGAGCAGAGTACTGTCGGAATATTCAAAGCCCCGCTGACAGGGTGGTGAGGATCGATCTATGAGATGAGATGCTGACTATCACGTTTTGATAAGCAGTCTATTTATTTTGAAAAAATTATTTGGACCAAGACTACGATGGTGGGTCACCCAGTATGGAACAAACTCACACTTGTATCAAGTTCATCTACGAGAAGGGTTTGCTATACATCTCACTACGGTAGACACCCACCCAAGAAATATATTCAGTAAGTTAATGTTTTTGTAGAATGTTCAATGAATACGTTGTTCGTGACATTCATTGCTGTTATTTATTGGTTTTTGCCTTAAGGTGCCTGAAAATTTTCCTGCAAACATTCTTATCAAATTTGCCATCTGCAAAGTTGCGAAATCTTATTAGTGGTAAAGCCGTCCATGCTGAAAAGAAAAGAAAAAAAAATGGCACAAATTTACTTTGGCGCGTTCTTTGGCTGACAGCTGCATTTTATTTGTTGTTGGTTTTTTTTCTCTTTTCAATGTTTAATCTTTTTTTGTGTGGGGACTTTTTTGGCATGCAGTTCTTTTGAACGGCCAAACCGTTTGCCACAGAAGTGGTGTTCGTTGTCTTATCTCGCTTACACTATTATTATTAACTGATTTATTTGTATTCATTGTTTCTACAATGCTTGTTTAACACGGAACAATGCCTTAAGTGTGGATCGAACTCACTACACAGTTCTAGACTGGCTCACGAGAGCAAAAAAGCTCTGAAATTATGGTTATTCGTTGTATTACATAAGAAAAGTTATTTGAGACCATAATCTTTGCAAATAATCAATTTTGAATTGTCATACTTGAAATTATATGATTTATTATATTTATAAAGGTGGTAGCCTTCGTGGTGTAGTTTTTAACGTGCTGGACAGTGAAATCATAGTAAGCGAGTTCGAACTCTAGTCATGCTATTAAGTTCACATTCTGACTAATATCATTGGGAATAAACTCCTTAATTCACCCAACTGTAGGTTAAATAGTACCACTACTATTACTACTTCTGCCAGGATGACTTTGGTATTTGGTCAATCTCGCTACAAAGTCAGAACAGTGTGATAGACTCCTCCACTAACTATTACCCAACTGGAAAAAGTACTAAAATACTTAATGTAGCACAAGAACAAAGCTAGAAAGATGAAACACGAAGATAGGCTTAAATAGCGTTTCTGAAAAGTTCAAAAAGGCAATGGCCGTGAACCATAGAACGTATCCTAACTGTTTGAGAAAATTATATGTTTACCAAAGATACGCCTTGTAGGTGGGACTGAGAATATGCTGATAGTATTCTCTGCAGATATTGGAGACCCTTTAAAAAGGGGGCGTATTTGGTATGATAATAAACTGCATCTGATAACGAAGCTCCAGTTCTTCATTGTCATTACTCCCATGTTCACTCTGGCCCAGAGTGTATATGTTGCCGTTCCAAGGCTAAAGTCTTTCCTAATACATACCCATGAGAAAAAATAGATGGTTTCATGCCTTTCTAAAGGGTATAAGCGAGAAGTGTAATACAAACAGCCTTATCTAGAACTTGAAGATAACCCACCAATTCCATTTCCGACTACGATAAACATTAGGCTAGGGACGCTTCTTAATGTGGCTTTGTGCATGTATCTCCCTAATTCCTCTGCCACGTGCAGGATGTGACGTAGGTTCAATTTTGAGTAGAGTACAGCTGGTTTGAATTCAGAATTTTTCTTCTAAATTGGTTTACTTACCAAGACTAAAGAAAAACAATCTACCCAATTATATACGCAAAGCAGGGAGGAAAAAAGGAGGTTTCATGCCTTCCGCATGAACATTATCACGAAGTGAAATCCAAACAGTTTCGTCTGATAATTGAACATGGTTGAACAATTCCATTTACTACGATAATAACCAAGGGCGCCTCAGGTGGTGTAATGTTTAGCAAGCTAGAGGAGCAAAGGGTGTTCCATTCATATGGTCTTGTGCCGCATTTAAGCCAAAAGCTTAGTAAATTACAAAATGGTCAAACACTGCAAGCTAGACTAGCAAACCTTCACAATTGAGTTTGAATCTTCCTGGGTGCTCTATTCATATAGCCTTGTGCCACATCTAAGCTATATTAGAAGGCCTTCACAAGTGAGTCTGAATCTCATTGGGTGCTCCATTCATATGTCCTTGTGCCAAATCTAAATAAAAAGCTTTGTAAATTACTACTACTACGATGACGATAATCGTAATGCTAAGAACGCCTGGGGTTTTGCATATGTCTATTTATATTTACTGATCAAAGGTTGTTATGGCTCATTGTCGAACAAGGAAGAAAGTTTGTTTTGTACCTGCCTAGGCGCTCCTATGTATGAACAGGTAACCCTCTAAATGATATGGTGTGTCTGTATGTGTGCGAGCTTTTCTGTGAAATAACAAAAATCCCAAGTCGGTCCAACTGGCGTTATCAAAATATCATACCATCAATGACAGACAAGAATTGGCGGTTTCCTTTCGCTGTTTTTCTTATTTCAAGTCTGTGGAATAAAAATAAGTAATGCCGACGAAAACGAATTTGAATAGGATAAATATAGCAAAACAAAGCTGAATGCTTACAAAGAAATCATTCACACGTTAAACAAAGATTATTCGCAAGAGGTTGAAATGTATTAAAAAAACAATTTTAAGACGGACTTATGTGCAATCAGTAAAATAAAACAGGATTAAACTTATGTCCAACTTGCGGAATCTAGTAGATACGAAGCAAATAAACTCTCTCTCACACACACACACACATATATATATATATATGAGGAAGGTCTAAAAACTGGAACGTTTAGCATTGCCAAATATTTCTACAAATAAAACCATCCTACAAAACCTTGTGTTTTTCATCTCGATGCAATTATATATATATATATATATATATATATATATATATATATATATATAGATGGTTGTTGTAGGTCCAAAGAAAGAATAAGGATATATTTTAAAATTGGATGGTCCACGAAGAGATTTGTATTTTTTGAATTCATTTATTTTGTTCTTACATACGTGTTATATATATATGTATGTTTCCTGGTTGTTGCTTTTGTCAGAAAACACACACACACACACACACACACACACACACACATATATATATATATATATATATTTATATATATATATATATATGTTGAATCTTTTTAGAAATGTTTGTTATACCAACAACTGAATGAAAATTTTCTCCTTCAAAATATTCATTTCCCGCATTAATGCTTTCCCCCAGTAGTTATTTTTCCAGTCCAAGAAATTGTTTTGAGGGACATTGAACAGGTCTCATGGCTCATCTTATATCTTCTAAAATCGACTGCTAAAGATACAGATGAATCATATCAAATGATGATGATAATTTATTTTTTACTCCTTGCAAGTTCCCTTATGTCTCCAGGACTCTTCTAATTATTTTAGCTGATCTTTACAGTACTGTAATCTATATAGTATCAATTCTTCCTTAAATCTCCAATTTTCCCATTCTCTTTCTAAAGATTTTGAAGATCTTTCCAAGGGCAGAGAATACAACTTGCATCTCCGTCACCCTCAGGCTCAACATTTTTCAGCTCTCAGGTAAGATCAAAGTATCTATTTATCTTTTCGTTTTTGGTTTTTTTTTCTCCGTGGTTCTCAGGAGCGTCAAAATCCACTAGACGATAAGTTCTTCTCTTGTTAATTAGCCCAAGGTCTAGTCTTCAAGCCGAGATTTGAGGATCCATTAGTATCTCAAAATATCAGAGAATTTTATGAATCCCATTTTCTTGGATTGATTCTGGTTTGTGCGTATACTATTAGTCAGCTGGATCAAATTCTAATCTCTTGCACAATTCCACGTGGATCAACTTTCACATCCAGTTATTTGTAATCTTCTATTCCTTTTATGCCCGCTAGCTGTACTTGCTTATTATGGGATTAATTATTTCATATCTATCAACACATAACTGATACTTGTTTTGCACATTTATCATTTTAATTCAAGGCATGTTTTCAGAGAGTTTTTCACAGGAGTCTGAGCGACAGCAAGTCTTCTTTGGTCGCCAGGAATCTTCTCAGTATTCTAGTCGATCTTAACAATCCTGTGGTTTTGATAGTTTCAATTCATCCTCTGAATTCCAGTTCTTCCAGGGTCTTTTTATCAAGCCTTTTGGGATCTTTCGAAGCGTACCAACCATAATTGGTATCACCGTCACATTCGTGTTCCGCAGTTTTTAAGACCTCTGGCAAGGTCCAAAAATTTGTCTCTATTTTTGCTTTCTTTTTTTGTCATTTTGTGGTCCGTCCACTTTTCTTCTTTTTTTTTTCTTTTTTTTTTTTTTGTTTTTGGTCAGTCGCCACTCGGTCAGGTCCTACTAGCTGGGGTTATGGGATGCGTTTGTATCTCATAATCCCAAAGAATTTTGTCCTTTTTATTCTCTAGGACGGAGTGTGGTTTGTGCATATGTCATATGGTAGTATGGTCAAATTTTAGTTTCTTGCACAATTCTCAGTGGATAACATTTCCCACCCAGTCATGCCTCGTCTTGTTCCTTTTTTGCACTAGTTTGCAGCATTCCCTTATGTGATTCACTGTTTAGTCTCTTTCTCCACATAAACAGCCCTTACTTTTCTGTTGCGTATTATCAATTTTCTTTGCCCAGTCAGTTGGGGCTGTAGAATACACCGACTGCACCTCTGCAGAGAGGTAACCTCCCCGCCACGTGTGTCCTGTATATAACACTAAACAATCTGATGCTGATGTTCAAGGAATTTGGAGTTCCCCTTCATTGCTATCGCTCTTAGATCCTCTCTGGCTTCGAGTGGTAGCACCTGATAGGGTCCTATCTATGGGTCAAATAGCGCTTAACTGAATTACTTGAAATAGAACTGTTTTGACATTTAAACTGCGTACTTATGCTAAACTGAATTATCTGAAATAAAACTGTTTTGACATTAACTCTGTGTATTGCCAAGTCGGCTGGGACTGTAGAATACACGGACCGCACTTCTGTAGAAGAGTAAGACTCCCTAACGTGTGTCCTGGATATGACATAAAACAATTTGATGGTGAGGTTCCAGTAATACTGGAGCTTTGGGAAATGCGGAGTACCCCTTCCTTGCCATTGCTCCGAGGTCCACTCTGGCCCGGAGTGGTAGCACTTGATAGGGTCCGAACTAAATTGCCTACTAATGCAAATCTGAATTATTTGAAATAGAACTGTTTTTAACTAAACTAATTTTTTAAAAATAAAACTGTCTTGACATTTAACTGTATGTGGACGGAAACTATACTTATACTAAATGGAATTGATTGAATTAAAACTTTTTGTCTAAACTGATTAGCTTGAAATAAAAATGTTTTTGACAATTAAACTGTGTATTCATGCTAATTGTTTGAAATAGAAGCAATTATTTGTATAATACTGGCAAAATGGTTAGAGAATTCACCAATGGCCCGGGAGACTTGGGTTCAATTCCAGTTCAAGTCATACCAAAGACTCAAAAATTGTACTTGATGTATCCTTGCATTATAAGGTACGGATCAAGAATAAAGTGGAGCAACCCAAGGAATGGAGAAACGCCATCCTCTACATCTTGGTTTAGTAGCTATCGAAAAGAAAGCCTTCGGGTCACCCTCGACAACGGTTGCAAAATTATTTGTATAAAAATGGATTTGGCGTTAAATAACCAACTAAGGTAGATATGCCATAAAACCCAACCAACTAATCAATTTTCTCTTTAATGTAATTGGTCTTCAAAGCGTTGTTTTGTGCTGCTATGAAAAGATTCACTTTCTTTTTTGAGGTTTTATTATTTTACTCGTTGCAATTTTTTTGACATCAGCTTTAACTGGTGATCTTTAACAGGAGTCCAAGTGACAGGAAGTCTCATTATGTCTCTAAAACTCTTCTAAGTATTATGGCCGATCTCAACTAAGCTCCTTGGTATGGTCTTGATTCTTCCTCTAATTTCCCGTTATTTCCATTAATATCATTTTACAATTTTGCGAGTTTTTGACACCAGTAGAAACTGAAGATATACCTTGGAGTCCAAGTGACAGCAAGTCTCCTCAGGTCTCCTGGACTCTTCTCAGTATAATAAATGATCTTAACAATGCAATTGTCTGGATGGTCTCGATTCTTTTTCTGATTTCCTGTTTTATATTATCATTTTGCTTTCAGTTTTTTTATACCAGCGTTAGCAGTCGGTCTTTCACTGGAGTCTGAGTGAGAGTAATTCTCCTCGGATCTCCAGGACTCTTTTCAGTATTTTGACTTATCCGAACAATGCCGTTGTTTGGATGGTCTCAATTCTTCCTTCGATCTGCAATTATTCCAGTCTCCTTTCCAAATCTTAGAGGATCATTCCAAAGAATGCCAATTACAATTGTTATCATTGTCACCTTAATGTTCCACGGCATTCTTTGTTCTCTGGCAAGGTCCAAGTACTTATCACTTTTTTGACTTTTTTCGGTTTTCACTCTGTGGTTCTCTGAGTCCACTATATTGCAAGTTCTCCAATGTTTTTTGCAAATTATTATTCTGTCTGGCCATCAGAATGGGATTAGGTAATCTTTGTATTTTAAAATCCCTGAGAATTTCATGCATTCCCTTCTCAAGGACGGATTCTGGTTTGTGCATGTATCATTTGGTAATAGAGTTAAATTTCAATTCCTTGCTGTGGATCACCTATCCATTCAGTCATGTCTAATCTAATACTCCCTTCGTGCTTATTATTATTATTATTATTATTATTTGATGGGAAAATCATTTTTCATCTCCCAAACTCCATCCAAAATAAGAGCTTCAATTGCTACATTATTCATCTCCCACCGGCGCTTTTCAACTCCCTTCCATGGCGAATCTCTCTTTTCAGTAATTAATATCAGCTTTTCCATCTGACTGGAATTATGTTATTTATTCAAGTCTTGTTTATGCAACAGCTGCTGTATCACTTTGACATATCTGATGACTCAAGAGGAAACCCCCAGACATCTCTAACACAGTCCGAATCTCTGATAATTTTTTTTCACAACAAAAAATACACCAAAACTTCCATCACTATTTTTTTCTGACCAAGTTCCTTTTCTACAATTCATTCTACAATAACATTTTAGAGACAATCTTTTGTTTACGTGGCCCTTGATATCACTTTAAGATTTATCTAACAAATTCGTCAAAAATCTGATTCAATTTCATTTTTACAAATACACAAACACGGAAAATTCTGACAGTCGAGAAAAATTAAAGAAATGTGACACAAGGTGAATATTTAAGCGGAGTTTAACCGGTTTGAATTAAGGGTTTTCTATCTCCAAGATTGGTTGCTATACCACAGCTAAAGAGCACAGTCTGCTTTACTATTTATCCAAAGCTAAAAAGAGGATACTTAGTATTCATACCTTTCCCAATAGTATAGTGCTATGTGAAATGCAATCCGCATCGTCCAGGATTTGAACTCATGTCACTGTGCCCTTTTCCCACAATGATAACCATTACTCCACGGGCATCTACAAAGGATGCTTATATATGTATTTTTCCGTATCTTTCATCAGTCGGTGAGATTTAGAATAACCAAGCTACATTCTCCGCTGAAAGGTAAGATTACCTAAAAAAAGAACGCCCTGGACATGACACTAAACTGCATCTGATGATGTGAATCTCGTTCTGAAAATCTACAGAGAGTGAATTACCCCTTTATATCCATTACTCCCAGGTCCACTTTTACCCAGAGAAGAAGTATTGTTAGTGTTCCATCAATGGAATAAAAATCATTCGTATTCGATAGGATCATGTGCAAAAAAGATCTTTTAAGGAACAAGTAAAACATGCAAACATAGACTTAGAAAGAAGGCGATTCCCTAATCTCTCTGCATAGGATAATCCTTGGTGGATTAACATTGCGTTAAAATCAATCAATCAATCTATCATCTTCAGTATCTTGAAGAAATTTGGACATATCTGGTGATTTTTCCATCTTGCTGAAACGGCATTTAAGATGGTAAGAGATGAAAAATAGTTTTCGATTTTCTGTCGAATAACGAAGATTAGTTTGCTAATAAACAAAGAAACGAAACCGAACGTGTTAAAGAATTATTATTATTGTTGTTTTTGTTGTTGTTGTTGTTGTTGTAACTCCTTGCGAGTTTTTTCCCACCAGCTGATGGTCTTTCACTGACGTCTGAGTGACAGCAAATCTCCTCAAGTCTTCAGGACTCTTCTTAGTATTCTGGCCGGCCTCAACAATGCCGTAGTTCGATGGTCTCATCTTGTCCCCTTATTTCCTAGTCTTTCAGACTCTTTACTATACCTTTAAGGATTGTTCCGAGCGTACCAATTACAAGTGGTATCACCGTCCCCTTCATGTTCCATTTTTTTTTTTTGTTCTCTTGCAAAGTCTTGTACTTTTTTTCTCTTTTTGCTTTCTTTTAATTTTCCTCTGTAGTCTGTTGGCAAGTTCCTTTTTTTACTATCATTAGGTTTGGTCGTCTGGCCGAGATTAGATGATCTGTTTGTGTCTCAAAATCCCAGAAAATTTTGTGCGTCTCATTCTCCAAAACGGATTCTTGGTTGTGCAAATACCATTTGTTCGTCTAATTAAATTTAATTTTCATGCACAATTCCCAGCCGATAAACTTCCCTATCCAGTCGTTATTATTATTATTATTATTCCTTGCGCATTTTTCCTATCAACGTTAGCTAATTATCTTTCACTGACGTCTGATTGACAACAAGTCTCCTCTGGTCTCCAAGTCTCTTCTCTGTATTTTGGTTGACCACAACAATTCAGTAGTTTCGATGATTTCGGCTCATCCTGCGATTTCTAACTCCAACCTCCTTACCAAGCTTTTCGGGATCGTTTCAAGCACACCAATTACAACTTCTACAGCTTTTCTAGTTCTCTGGCAAGGTCCTAGCACTTGTCTCTCTTTTCGTTTCTTTTTATCTTTACTCTGGGGTCTGCCAGGACAGCAAAGTCCATAATTCCACGGATTCTTTTTCTTTTTATCTATAACTCGAGCTAGTGTTCTGGAATCAGGTGGAAACATCTGGTACTTGAAAATATTCTTTACGAAATAATTTCGTTTTTAATATTCTTTTTCTTAAATAATCCCACAGATATTCATGAAGTTTAGAATTGAGCAGCTCTTATAACTCCATCTTATAATCCTGTCAAGTAATATCTGGTAATAATATATTTAAAATAGGAAGAGACAAATACAATTATAATGCTTACAGAGGGGCGATTATTGTGCCAGATAAGAATCATAATGAAATATTGAAGCAATTGAAGAAATCAACATTTAGTGAAGTTCTCATGGTCTTGGGTGCTTCTCTGGTGATGGTTGCCACCAAAAGTCGCTATATCTATCAACTAGTTTATATCCATATGAGAAACAGTGCCATTTTCATGTATTGTGTAATAACACTCAATACGCAAAAAATATTCACAAGATCATTATCTCGAGCTCTGGGAATTGTCGCCTAACTCACCGGTCTTTAATTCGATAGAAAATTTGTGGATAATATGAAATTGAAAGACTGTCAAATGAAAATATTCATCATATTTCACCTGAAATAAATAAGGATGGTCTAGATTGAAGAATTCCACGATGATCTTTGAAAAAGTCTTGCTGTGTAATGGGAGAATATGAGATATTCACGGGTGCTAAAAGCCTGTAGAGAGTATTTTGCATTTTTTTTTAGGAAAATGTAATTTTCCTTTAAAAACAACATAAAAAGACTTCTGACTTTGAAAGAAATTCAAAAGTCAGTTTAAAAGGTCAGTTAGGGACTAGTACTAACTGAACTTTCAAATTGTCAAAACAAAAGTAAGCAGGCTGGGGATTTTGTCGGTGCATTGATCCCTTTTACATCATAACACCTCTTGGCCACTTTTTGAGGTTAAAAGGTCAAATTTTTGGTTTGATTAATCATATCTTTTGCTTTAGTTTTGGTTAATGTGAAAAGAGATACTCCTCATAAGGCTTGGGCTGGGACCCATTATTGCTCCAGCGCCAATATTGAAGTTTGATTGGATGACCAATACGTAGAATTTATAGTTTTCCCACAGACGTAGATCAGCGCATTTGACTGGATGACC
Source organism: Sepioteuthis lessoniana (assembly GCA_963585895.1). NCBI lineage: Eukaryota > Metazoa > Mollusca > Cephalopoda > Myopsida > Loliginidae > Sepioteuthis > Sepioteuthis lessoniana. The sequence continues at coordinate 72,915,124 of OY757907.1, forward strand.
ATTCAAAAGGTAATAGAAGAATACGAAATGGTCTGTGATTGTCTTGCCAATCGGGAATATTTGATCCCAGAGAAATTCTCTATAAAATAAATATTTTTTTAGGGTCAGTGAAAGAATAGATCCGATGTTCATGCTGAAGACAAGTTAATAAGAAAAGAAATCTCTCCAATAACTAAAGCTTCTACAGCTTGAATAAAATAGAAATATTTTTTCAGCCAGATACCTCATTTGTCCATACCTCAAATACAACAAATAGCAACAAATTATATATATATATATATATATATATATATATATATATATATATATATATTGTTACACCATTGTGTTTCAATAAATAGTTGTTTGTTAGCGGAGAGTTTTTCTTGTCTTGGATTTGCAAACATCCAGGTAGCTTGTTCTAACGAACCACCCCGGCCGTCAGAAAAAGTTCCGGAAGCGTGTGTCATCCTTTATCTCTGTATCGTTCAAACTCAACGTGGGCAGAGACGGATTGAATAAACCAACTAGCCGGAAACACTTGTTGTAGCCACGGAACTAAGACCACAATCAAGTACCGTGACTAACAATAAATGTGTTCAAGAACTGAAGAACATTTCTTGAGCTCATTTGCATGTGGAGTCACTCTTGTAATTATTCGCAGGTCCACTCTGTCCGGGAGTGGTAATACCTGTTCGAATTCCATCAATAGGTCAAATAAATATATTTGAAAGTTATTTCTATATGATAGTAAGATTTGTAATGATATAAGTGAGCAAACAAATGATTATTACTGAGGAAAATGTTTTAGAATGATCGCAATGTTGAACGTAATCAAACAAATGAATTTAAATACAGAATAAAAATTACACATAAGTAGTTGATACAACGTAAAAGAAATAAATCAAAATAAATCAAGCCCCTCCCTCCCTCCTCCTCTCTTTATTTTCTCTCTCTCTCTCTCTCTCTCTCTCTCTCTCTCTCTCTATTCTCTTCGATTCTGTTATAAAAAATATTTATGAAGGAATCAAATTTTAGCATAAAGAGAATCTGAGGAAAATGATGAAAGAAAATCAATGAAAATAATCCAGACCATAGATCATCTGAATGAAATTATAAATACAATCTGAACACAAGAAGTCATCGATGATCATTCAATGACTTCTAGACTCAAGAATCAAAGATCAAAAACAGTGAATTCCCTTTATTTTTCTGTACGCAATAAAAACTCCAATATTCTTAAATTGAAAACAAAATTGTTCATTATTTAATGATGGGGTTCCGAAAACGTAACAAAATATTGTATTCTAAGACATTTTATATTAGAAATAATAATTTTCTTTTAATTTTACAATAGTAATGACAATAATAAGATATTATTGTATTTCTCCAGTTTTATTAGAGATGGGTGAATGAATGGATAGTAGTGTTGGATGCTATGTTGACGATGCCATTGTTTCCAAGAGACAACAACCAAACTCAAATGTGCAGAGTCTGTGACCAGAGGCATCAACACAATCAAATAAGAGAAGAGATCATAGACTCAACAATGTACTCTGCCATAACGGAAACGCTGCAATAAATAAATGAGGAATATATATATATATATATATATATATATATATATATATATATATATATATATATATATATATATATATATATATATATACCCAATTACTGTAACTCTAACGCAACTAGGAAAATGCCTGGGCGCGATCTAATGTTTAATGAAATCTATGTCGTGGCGCACATTACGAAAGCAATGAATCATTGATGCAAAGTTATATCATCTAAAAAACAAAATCATCGTTCCTCAGCGTGTATGAAAATGAAAAAAACATTGTAAGCGCTGTGGTATTTTTGTGTCGGTAAATAACTTTCGTAAGGTGTTTGTATTTCTTTTTATATAGAATGCAGTTAATAATTACAAAAATGAACACCATGCATTTAATAAGCATCTTATATATATTGTGTTACATTGCTTATTTTAAATTTTTTTGATAACGAAGATACAAATATTAAATTAAATCAAGATTGAATATGATCACTGCTTTTTTTATATTTATAGTTTCATCCAAAGAGCTAAAAACAACAAAATAATGATAAAAGTTAATTTGATGGCGGAATAGAGTATGGAGGTAGAAAAAGGTGAGAATTCGACGTAATGAAAATTAATATAAGAAAGAAAGAAACAAACAAACAAAAGAAATGATGTAAAAAGTATAAGGCAAGAAAGGGAAAACATTAAGTTTAAAGAAAGAAAGAAAGAAAGAAAGAAAGAAAGAAAGAAAGAAAGAATTGCATAAAGAAAAAAAAAACATCCAAATAAACCGAGGAAATAAATGAATAGAGAATGAGGCGAAGTTGTGAAGAAAGGAAAATTACGAGGAAGGAATGAAAATTAAGAGGAAGGAATGGAAAATAAGCGGAAAGAAGGAAAGATTACAGGAGAGAATGAAAATTACGAGGAAGAAAGGAAAGTTATGAGGAATGAATGAAAGTTTAGAGGAAGAAATGAAAGTATGAGAAAGGAAGGAAAATTAAGAGGAAGGAAGGAAAGTTTAAAGGAAGGAAAGTTAAGAGAAAAGAAGGAAAGTTTAGTGGAAGGAATGAAAGTTTAGAGGAAGAAATGAAAGTTAAGGGGGGGAATGAAAATCTAGATGAAGGAAAGAAATTTAGAGGAAGGAACGAAAATTTAGAGGGAGAACTGAAAGTTCATAGGAAGGAAGGAAAGTTTAGAGGAAAGAAGGAAAGTGTACAGATAGGAATGAAAAATTAGAAGAAGAAATGAAAGTTATGAGAAAAGAATGAAAGTTTTGAGGAAGAAATGAAATTTTAGAGGAATGAATGAAAGTTTAGAAAAAGGAGGGAAAATTACGAGGAAGAAATGAAAGTTTGGAGGAAGAAATGAAAACTAAGAGGAAGGGGTGAAATTTAACAGGAAAAAATGAAAAAAATTGCAGAAAGAATGAAAATTAAAAGGAAGCAATGAAAGTTTAGAGGAAAGAAGGAAAATCAAGAGGAAGGAATAAAAGTTTAGAGGAAGGAATAAAATTTACAGGAAGAAATGAAATTTTAGAGGAAGCAAGGAAAATTTAGAGGAAGGAATGAAAATTAAGAGAGACGAATGATAGTCAAGAGAAAGGAATGAAAGTTTAGAGAAAGAAAGGAAAGTTTACAGGAATGAAGGAAAGTTATGGGGAGTGAATGACATTTTCGATGAAGAAGAGATATTTTAGAGGAAGAAATGAAAGCTTAGAAGAAGAAATGAAAGTTTGGAGGAAGGAATGAAAATTAAGAGGAAGGAATGAAAGTTAAGAGGAAGGAATGAAAGTTTTGACGCAGGAATGAAAGATTAGAGGGCGGAACGAAAGTTAAGAGGAAGGAATGAAAGTTTAGAGGAAGGAATAAAAATTCAGAAGAAGGAAGGAAAGTTTAGAGAAAGGAATGAAAGAAGTATAACAGACGAATGAGTTTTGTTGGAGGAGACAGCTATAAAGAAGCTTAGCAAAACATGAAAAACATTTTTCTTGTTCTAAATTCATTTGAACAGATTCTATAACAATAACAACATTTTTAAGGATTGTTGCAAGAAAGAATTTTTTTTTTGTTTCTCTCTCTCTCTCTCTCTCTCTCTCTCTCTCTCTCTCTCTCTCTCTCTCTCTCTCTCTCTCTCTCTCTCTCTCTCTCTCGTCTTTACATTATTGAACAGCAAAATCAATATTAGCTATGCTTCAATCATTCACATAGTGGGATTTTTTTTTATTGAATTGGCCATTTTAGGTTTTCATCGTTCTTGAAAATGTGCCGGGATCGAAGTCGACATGTGTGTATGCACACTCAGCCTCAAGAAGACGGTAATGTCAATAGTGAAATCGGAATGCAGCTCGAAGCTTTCATTCAAATCAATAACAATTCTCACCAATATTAAACCGGTGAAGAAATTCATACTGAATGGTGCGTCCTTTCAAGTTCTCTATCTTCGATTATTTTTCAATTCCAATCGATGACAATATCGTAATTGTGAATATTTCTGCAATCTTCCGGTTAGTTGTAGTAGCAAGAAGAAGAGGAGGAGGAGTAGGAGGAGGAGGAACTATCGCTCTCGCTTTTGATACAACTGTAGATACAATGAATAATTATCTCCCTTAGATAATAACCACGCCCGTAAAAGACCCCTTAGGAGGACACATGACCATTCCAAAAACCTATCGATCTCTTTTCGCCTCTGGTTTACGAACAGTACAAACGCTGTCTCTGACCTCTGCCAGTGTAAAACCACATTGCTACCTTACCCACTCTTATCAAGTAAGACTTTTTCTATTTTGAACCCTTCCATATACTTTCGCTCTTGCGACGGGTCTTAGAGTTAGTTGACTGTATTTCCTCAAGAGTGATAAGATCCTCTCAAAAATGGGTTTCCTGGGTATGAGACTAAACTAAATTTGATTGTAAGCTTCCAGTTCTGAAGATAAGTGTCAAGAACCCTTTCATTGCCATTACTAGCTGTTCCACTCCGACTCGAAGTGGAAATACCTGATAAGATCTCGTCAATGAATCAAATAAATCTCTTTAAAAAATAGTCTATATTGGATTGTGTGCAAAAAAAAGTCTTGTGACATTATACAAAAAATATAAATATAAACGTACAATCTAACCCAGTCGGATGGGGCAGAAGTTCAAACCTGTTATACTCCGCTTAAAAATTGACCTTGTGTCATATCTTGCCCGAGCGGAGGGGTTGATAAATATGATAAACACTAGTTCACCAAACTTTAGTCATAAAATATGTAGAATGATTCACCCACCGTTAAAATCAATCAATCAACTCTTTCACATACTGCTTGTTCAAGGAATGATTTGTGCACAGTCCGAATTATTAAAAAACTTTCCTGTATTTTTCTTTTTATAACCACCTTTTAGTTGGTTGGTGTGTTTTATGGTATATCAACAATTGTGGGTTATCTAATGGCAAAACTTGTTAACACACCGGTTCATTGGCCTAGAGGTTAAAGTGTTCGCCAGTGGTCCGGGAGACTTGGGTTCAATCCCAGATCGTGATATACCAAAGACTTTTAAAATGGTACTTGATACCTCTTTGCTTAACACTCAACAATATAATGTACGTATCAAGGGTAAAGTGGGGCAATTCAGGGAAAAGTGTAGAGCCTTCCCCTACACCTCGGTGTAGTAGCTATTGAAAAGTGAGCCCTCTGGTCACACCCGACTACATTCGCCAACTTTACTTTTTTTACTTACGTGATTAGTAGATAGATGTCATTAAACCAAGCTTATTTGTTTGCACATAGTTCAATGGTTTCAATTATTGCTATGTGACACTAACAATTCAATTAAATGCCAGTGATTTGTTTCCACACATGGAACCTTAACAAATAATCTGAGTCTGAGTCGACATTTGAGTAATGGCAATGAAGGGGTATTCCACATTTTTCATAACTACGGGACTAGATCTTCTCCACCAGATGATTTAGTATCATACCCAGAACACTCTCTGCAACTTTCCACTTGGTTTATTCCACTGTACTAGCCGAATGGGCTACCATACTTTTAGTATCTTGGGTATATACAATTAGATGTTCATGGTATGAACATAATATGACAAAAACGTTGCTTATTTTTTAATGCTTAATAATTGATGTTTCTTTTTTAAATACGATAATTTCGAAAGTCAACAATATATAAATATATGATACCTCTAACAATTAAAAAAAAAGATCTTTTTTAATGAAGTTGATGAAAACTAAACACTCCAAATGCCATCTAACGGCTGAAATAATTTTTTGGTAAATTTAATATATATCCTCGAGTATATCATAAGTGATATACTCCTGTGGACCCCTTCACAGGAACGAGTAAAGGCAGGACGATCAGCTAGAACCTATTTACAACAGCTCTGTGGAGCGATGGACGATAGGGAAGGGTAGCGAGAGAGGGTCAGGGAGATCCGTGCTGGTGGCACGATATGATGATGATGATATTAATGCAAAAACATCTTCCCCATCACTAAGTATCTAATACAGCAATCAATGTTCTTTTTACTTCTTTAGAATTCTGAAATCTGTGTTCAAATCAACTATATTGACTTTAAAAGATTATCAAATTTTAAAGTAGAAGATAGTTTGACGAAGTTTTTTCATCAGGAAAATTCGCTGACCATCTTCTGATTACTCACAATACGTAACTTCTCCATAAACGGTATTACTTCTTTTGGGGTCATTTGGCGTCTTAAAATGAGAAAAAAATACATAAACTAGTCTTGCTTGATCAGTCTTGATTTTCTTCTTGGTCCCTTTTTCTCATCCTCTCTGAGGATTCGTTTAATTATCCCATTTTAATAGATCAATATCTGGACTAAAAACGGTTTCTGATAACTTGTCCCATAAAAGACAATCAAGAGTCATATTCCCATTGGTCAGCCAATCCTAGTTCAGGATTATATCTTACATGTATAGAGAAAACCCTTTCTAGATACTTTGACTAATGGGAACAGGTTTAGAGCAATTGGGATTGAACAAAAAATTGTCAACCTCACCTGACTGGATGAGCTAAGCCCAGCTCGCCCTTCAAGATAAGGACAAGAAAAATGTTTTACGAAATGACCCATTTCATCATCATGACTGATGAAGTTAGTTGACAACCGAAAAATCAAATAAATTTGCTAACCTTTAAAATCAAAAACAATTTCTCGCACTTAACTGAACTTTAAAATCATAAACGATTGTCTCGCACTTAACTGACCTTTAGGAACGATCAACCAGCTTTTTAGGTCAGTTTTTTTTTTTTTTGAGATATATATATATATATATATATATTAGAATATATTTGATAAAGTCAAATTTTTACATATTAATTAATTACTCAACCGCACGTCATGTCACATATATGAATATAAACAAACCATTTAAAAATGTTTTCCTTAAATCAAGAAAGTGCTCAAATATGAGCCATTAAAACAGGATAAAGCCTGTTATCTCACCTCTGATAGGATAAACAGTTATCTCACCTCTGCATGTTGGCTTCATTACTAAAAGTTTCACGAATCAAAGAATAATAATAACCTAGACCTAGAATTAGATCGTGTTAGGGATTTTAAGAAACGGTGGAATATGAAAGTGACGTTCATACCAATTCTAATTGGTGCTCTAGGTACAATCACCAAAGGATTAATAAAGGGAATGGAAAACTTAGAAATAAAAGGACGAGTAGAGATAATCGAACTACAGCATTATTAAAATCGGTCTGAATACCGAGGAGAGTCCTGGAGACGTAAAGAGATTTGGAGTCACTCAAACTGCAGGGGAAAACCATCAGCTAACGCTGGTGTGAAAAACTCTCAAAGGAGCAAAAATGAACCCTGAACATCCTTGCACCCTACAAAAATGACTGCATGGTGTAGAAATAAAACTATATATATATATATATATGTGTGTGTGTGTGTGTGTGTGTGCGAGTGTGTGTGTGTGTGTGTGTGTGTATGCTTGATTACAAATCATATTTATTTCCTTCAAAATAATCATGCTGGAGAGCCACATACCGAGGTTGTTATTCTCCCTTCTGAAAATAGCACTCCTTACAGTTGATTCGTTAGCAGGTTTTTATGTTTTCAACAGTTTCCAAGTAGAGAGTCTGATATGTGTTTAATGTTGTGTTTTTTTTTTTTTTTTGGTGGGGGGGATAGAAAATGATCCCAACGGTTCAGTTCAACGGAGTCAAGTGGCTATGAGATCAGAGAAATATACATTTGAGCCCAAAACATGTCAATAAACAATCTGTTAAGATTGGTTTATTTTCAATATTCAGTTGACCGAGGAATTCCAAACCAGTCATTCTTACCGTAAAACGTCGGTCAGAGGGGATGAGAATCAGCATTTTTGTTGTAGCATTTTCTTCGTTTTCGTCGACTAAAACGGAGTTCATCTTCGACGATCTCTCGATACACAAAAAATACTAAATAACTCTCCCTGGGGTAAAACTTGTTCTCCATAAGTCAGTGTTAACTTGTTAAATGTCAAAGTTAACACACTTCACAAAGCACCAATTGTACGGCCACCTACTCCCATCTCATAAATCATTCAAGTAAGACGAATAACACATGAGGGGTCTAACTGGATAAGTAAAAACGAACTCATTAGAGACATCAGCTCTGTGCAGTCTACTGAATCTGTTAAGAGTGATGGATGATAGAGACGGATGATAGAGAGAGAGAGAGAGAGAGAGGGAGAGAGAGAGAGATTCTGGAAAGTGCATGCTATCAGCACAATTTGATGATGATCTAAACTCACTTATAATAATCCTAAGTGGTTTGGTTTGGCTTGGTTTGGTCTCATTGTTTTGATAGCATATTAACATTCTTGGGTCATTTAATACCAAAGCCATCCTCATCATCATCATCATCATGTCGCGCTGCAAGTACAGATTTCCCTTGCCCTCTCTCACCACCCGACTCTATCATCTATCGCTCCCGGCAAGCCCTCCAGGCTACATCCTGTATCGTCCACGTGAGATAGTCCACAAGAGTACATGGCTTATGAGTTCGTCCTTACTTCTCCAGCAGTGTCCCGCATGTCTGGTTCGTCTAGCTTGGATAGTTTTTGTGGTGGGAGGTCAAAACAGCAGCTGTATAGCCATCCTTGAAGAACAATATTGGTACTACTTAACTGATAGCTGAGGAGAATAAGGTGTTCATGCATTTCACAGAGGTATTAATCCGAAAGTGTAAGTATTAACGTTAATGGTTTATCCTGAAATGGTTTCTTTAATAGTGAAGTGCGCACTTTGATAATATCAAGATGTCTGTCCAATGAATTTAAATAACAGAAAAGTCTTCGTCCTCAGTATAATTGTGTGAAATAGCTGGACTCTGTATACGAAGTTTTCCCCAAGGTTTCTAGGTGAATTGCAAATAATTTGATAGTTATATGAGATCTCACGTATGGGAATACAGCTTTAGAATCACGAATGAGCGTGTAAGATCTGACTGAGTAGATAGATGGCCACGTTTTTTGATTTCGTTTCTTGTTTTTTGTTTGTTTGTTTTTTAGTTAATTTTACGTATTTTCAGAGTTGGAGTTGAGATATAAAAGAGAACAGGTACATTTGAGAGGCTTGAGTCTTTAACACATTTCTTATACTGTTTAACCTACCTTACTAAAGAAGACTAAAGAACATTTCTTTCGCTAATGATGGCATCAAAACAGAAAACATGGAAAAGCAAAGCTATCCTAAATAATAAAAAAAGATCTGAATAAATGTTGGAAGTTATTAAATAGAAATGAGTTTGTCAATTTCTTTTGTCAAAGAACACTGCAACATTTGCTAAATTATATCCATTGAAAAAGGGTACACTCGATCCAACTAAAATCTTCCGTTTGACAAATTCAATTAGACACCTGCTATAAAGGTTCTGATTCCTGTAAGAATGTCATCATTGATATATAACTATATGCTGAATTGACCAACATGATTGCAATGAACATGAATGTTCGTTATACTTGTGTTTATTCTTCGTGGCTTTTTCACTTCTTCTTCTTCTTCTTCTTCTTCTTCTTATTATTATTATTATTATTATTATTATTATTATTTTATGTCATATTAATTGAAGTTTCACGTCGGCCTTATTTATAAGGGAAAATACTGTTACATGTTTCTGCGTCAGTTTCAATCAGAATCAAAGAGAAAAGACGTCAGAACAAAATAGAAGTTTAAAAACAAAAGAACGAAAAAGAAAAAAAAAATGACACAAAAATATGGGAAGGATTCAAGTCTAGAAAGTGAGAGAGAAGAAAACAAAGAAGAAAGAGTGGGCGAGATTGGGAGTGAGAAAGAAACAGAGAAAGATTAAGTGGTGTACACACACACACACACATACACTCTCTCTCTCTCTCTCTCTCTCTCTCTCTGATTATGTCTCCCTGTCTCTGTCTCTTTATCTCTTTCTCTGTCTGTCTGTCCGTCTCTCTCTCACTCCCTCTCTCTTTCCCCCATTTGCTTTGAGGTGAATTGAGTAATTTCATGTCTTACAATAACAATTAAATTTCTTATTACTCAGTTGTGGAAATTGGTTACGTTATATATATATATATATATATATATATTATCATCCACAGAGAGATTTATTTCGTTGTATCACAACTCATCAGTGTGGCTAGACACGTGAGATGCTCAAAACTTGGATCGAAAATTTATCTATTTATCTATTCTTGTATTTTCTCAAATGATTTGAGAGGATAACAGTCGATCAATGCTTCAGCATTCTCAATACTGTTATAATTCATCTTTATTTCATCAGTAACTGCGCTCTTCTCACAATCTAAGCAACTCATGTCTACAAATATAGAGCTGATGGACGATAATTTATTATAAATGTGTTAATAATACCAATAAATACGCCTCAGGAACTTTTATTAGTATGGTATTGTAGATTTTATACGGCCTGTCTCTTATAAGCAGTTTAGATTACTGCAATCAAAACTGATTTAGATTTTATGAAGATGATCTGAGTCACATTAACCAAAGGTCATTATTGGCCATTGAACTTTTTGCATATATTCCAACAATTTTAGTCGAACAGAGACTCGTACAATGAAAGGTTAATTTCTTGATAGATAAATAGATATACATGAATGAAATTAAATATATATATATATATATATATATATATAGAGAGAGAGAGAGAGAGAGAGAGAATTGTTTGGCATTTTATGGTATACCAGCCTTTGTGGGTTATTTCATACCAAATCCCGTTTTTATATATATGATTTTTTAGCGAATAATTTGGTAGTAACTTTATTTTCAAACGGTTTGTTAGAACTCATTTGTGTTACAAGCAGTTATATGGTTTGAAGTATTGCTATCTAACACTAATAATTCTATCGTTCGTTTGCAGATGAATGGTTATAAGTATTGCTATCTAACACTAGTAATTATATTTAGTATTAATCAGTTCTTTGCACACAGTTAAATTGTTCCAAGCATAGCTAACTAGCATTAGTAATTCTGTTTATGAAAAATTTCAATCTTATACGAACGATTTCCTCATTGCTGTATGTTTTTAACTTCTGATAATGATCCTTAATAAATGATTGAATAGTTCTATTCAACCTTTAGATGGAGCTTTAATTAATACTACCAATCCAAGTCAAAGTGGAACTGGGAGTAATGAAAATGAAAAGATACTTCACATTCCTCAAAAATCCAGGACTGGAGCCTCACCATCAGACAAACCCCAATGTCATGCCCAGGACATTCGTTGCTCGGTGAGGTGATACCCGTTTGCAGAGGTGTTATATATTGACCCTCGACCGAGCCGTCAATCAAGAGATGCACTTGTGTAAATAAGCGGAAGAACAGCGGAAGCATGTCGCCGTTAAATAATAATATAACCAGGTGCCCGGGGCGGTTCGAGTCAGTTGGAGATAGGATGCCAGCGTGAGAATCAGCTTGCAGACTGAGGGCTTGCGGCTCTCAGTTACCCACGGTTGAGCAACCCCAAGCCAAGATGAGAAAGAAATGCTGCTATGTTCAAGAGAAGAACTTGGGGTCAATATAGCAGTCTGTCCCCGTATCTAGCTTATCTCTCACACACAACAGAGACATCACCCTATAAAGAAGTGTGTTCGTTCGTTCATTGAAGTTCGTATATTATGTTTGATTATGTTCCGCATATATTTGCATAATTATAACCCTTGTATATGTATACGTACAGTTGTATTGTAGCTATACAACAGAGGTACACTTGGCTTATTCAACAGCCCCTGCCGACAGAGCTTGATAGATAGATAGTGTCACGTGATAGCTCACGGAGACGAAGAGGTAAGAATGATACTATCCTCCCGTGTTGCTATTAGCACTATCTAGCAGTCAAAAAGTGACCGTTAAGAGAGAATGTGGGTCACAGAGGAGATAGACCAGATGTTCGCACTTAGTGACCTCAGGTCGCCGGACATCGGAAGGGGAAAGAGAGAGAAGCCAAATGATTGGCGGGGACCCCAAACGGAAGTAGGGTTCCCTTCCCCTCAGCGGAAGTAAAGGACAAAAAAGTTAGTTTTTGAGCAAGGCTCGTGGCAGACGGACCATAGCCATTTTACTCCGGGCTGAAGACAAAAAGATTAACTGAGACATGAGAGACCCGAGTCCCTCAAGCCAGTACTAAAAACAGAACCACGTCTAGTAGCCCGTGAAAGAAGAAAATTCTCCAGTGGAACCCCGTCGAAAATAAGATAAGTAACTTTAGGGACATTTTTCCTTTACACCCAAATTTCGTTTACCACTCTCTCTCTCTCTCTCAATTTGAAGAAGGACAAAAGTCAGAAAAGACGTTTATATTCGTGGACTGTCCAATTATATGTTTTTGACACTCTGAACGTGTATATATATAAGTAGTAAAGGATTTTATGTATTTTCATTTTACCATGTGGTCTATGTTGTTACTTCATGCTTTCTTTCCAGCTTCTATTCGCCTTATGTTATCTTGCTTAGAATTGTCCTATTAATTCCTAAAGTATCACACGGGAAACCGGAGTTGCCGACTACTACAATATTAATATTATTACGACTAAGACCTATAGGCCCGTATTCTTCTGTTATCTAAGGGAAAGAAGTTTAGCGGCCTGGTGGGTGTGTGATAGTGTGAAATTTGGAACCCCTTTGCCAGCGGTGGTCAGTCTGGCCCTAAATTATTCCCTCACGTAATATGCCAGTTCTTATGTGCCTGAGAGAAGAACTCTGAACAGGACTTATTCTGTAGGGGATCATGTGCCAACCTGCCCCATCTTCACACGTGCGAAAATAAAGTCCCATTTTGGGATTTTAGTCAATTTGCCGTCACAATAGATAGTAAGTGAAGCTTATAAAATATATATATATATATATATTGTCATCCACAGACAGACTGTTTCGTTCTATCAGAACTCTTCAGTGTGGCTAGACCCGCAGGACAGTATCACGGAAACCTCCGGGTGGATTGCGCATTTTGAATTACATCAAATCTTATTTTGTTTAAACTGCTTTGATGAGTCGCAAAAAAATCTGATACTATTTGAATAGTCAACCATTACAAAATCAACTCTTTAGGTAATCAAAATTGGCCAAAAAAAAATTGATTGCTAAGAAATTGAAATGTTAATTTAAAAATGAACAACGTTAACTATTCGGGAAAAAAGTTGACACCCACGCTTGTTCTTTAAATATTTATTTTTAGATATTTGCTTTAAAACAATTTTAAAAATAAGTAATTCTTTTTTATTTTAATTTCTGTAATCGATCCCGTCAAATTCCTAAAGCTATATCCAATTTATTCATCGCCTTAGAATTGCGACTTCAGACACATTATAGCAGTTTCAAATCTTGATACAAAAACATCTTAGAACAAAATATAAAACACTTTCGGTTGTTTTTGTAGCAAAAAGACAAATAATGTTTTGTGCATTATTTCGTCAAAAGAGCAGTAATTTTCAACTTGATGTTGTAAAACTAATTTCTAACAATAATCAAATCAAATTATTAAAAGATTATGAAATTTTAACAAAAGATAAAATTGAATTACGGAATCTCAGCAAAAGATGAAATTAGATTACAAAATTTTATCAATAATAGTGAATGATGTTGGCCTATTTAAGACGGAACAAAATTTACAGTTGTGCAAATAAAAAAAAGAAAAAAATAGTCCCAAACTACCACAGTGCCAACAAGAACAGAAAAAATAACAGCACAAAAAGAAACCAAAAAGCAAAGTACCAGAAAGTTGTTTAACTTCGGACAAATAGTTCAAACAATCCTCAACATGAAAAAAATTGAGAAAGCAGGAGAAAATTAGTTCATAGCTTTTCTTCGCCAGACGAATATAGATTTCAGCAAATTAACTTCGGAGACAATTCTGAGGATTTACTTGATGCCATTCACGGGATAGGTGTGTAATATGCTAACAAAGCTGAACATAAGTAGAAAAGGAATCATTCAAATTCAAAATAAAATCTATAATAAATAGAGTTGACATTTATAAAATAGACTATTCCTCTTACGCGAATCCCTTACAGACGGACGACGACCAAACTTAGAGAGAAACGGTGATTATGATAGATAGATAGATAGATAGATAGATAGATAGATAGAAACTATTTGATATATTTATAGAGATATAGAAAAGAAAGAAAGAAAGAAAGAAAGAAAGAAATTGATATAGTGAGAGGGATATATTGAGGGAAACAATGTGAGATAGATAGATAGATAGATAGATCTGACAAAGAAAGAAAGAAAGAAAGAAAGAGAGAAAGAATTTTATATACATAGATGTATGTATAGATAGGAAAAATGTGAGATAGATAGATAGATAGATAGATAGATAGATAGATAGATAGATATTAAAATTTCTATGTCAGTATGTCTAGGCATTGATTGTTGTTTTCTAGGCTGTTTTTCCCTAAAGTTCCGAACATGCGTAAAGATTGCCCTGAAGCAACAATTCTTTGCAAATTGTTGAGTCATCTTCTGCGTTGGTTTTAGATAAGCAGTAAATATGAAGTATCATCTTTCAAGTTCTTTAAATGGATGTGCAGTGATCTTAAGAGATTACGACTTCAATAAATGTCATCAGCAAAATCAAAGCTCTAAGATTTCAAATCTCATTCTGCACATCGGACGCGGATTTACTACTTGGTCGAATATCATAAATTCTAGGAAGATTTCAATAACTTGTGCATCGGAAGAATTCAGAGTAAAAGACCATTGCACGCAAGGTGCAAAAAATAAGGTAACAGACGACATAGATAAAATGGATTAGAGTTTTTTATAACTTACTACAATATATATATATATATATATACAAATATATACATATATATATATATATATATATATTTGCTGTGAGTTAAGAATAATTAAGAGTGGGTCGAATGCATATTTGGATCTTGCATTCGACTCACACTTAGGTATGCTCAACACACAGCAAATATATATATATATATATATATATATATATATCAACGCCTCCGCACGACAGGGATGCAGAAAAAGGTCTATTTTTCAAGCAGATTTCAACTGGTTTAAATTCAAAGTTTTCCGTCTTGATATATTGCTATACCAAGGTTATAGAGCACAGTCCGCCCTACTACTTATCCATACCTGGAGAGAGAATCGTTGGATTTATACTATTCCCAAGGATATTAGCTTGATGTTAACTATAAACAGCCTCTTTCAGGTTTTGAACTCTGGTCGCTGTAAAGTCTTTATATCTGAGGTAATGGATACTTGCTAGGTATGGACTATTACCAAGATGAATCGATAGAATGGATGGTGATTAAAGACAAAGCGAGAACGAACATCTGCTGCTATGCCTGGTACATTCCTTTATTGACCAAATCCCCCGGATGTGGTAGGGGCCGTAACCCCTGTGGCGTCAGAGGTTATTTCCCTTTTGTTAGTTAGGATATTACAATGCTCTTTTTTTTTTTTTTTTTTTTAAATAATGATAACAACAATGACAGTGGTGGTAATAATTATCTGGTGAGGGAGTTCATTCAGTCTGTGAAGTGATTGGGATGCTTGAACAGATGGCTCGGACTCTATGTCGGAGGAGATGTCTGTTAACCTGAATGAGAAAAAAGAAAATGATGATGGTTCAGACTAATGTGTACGGGTATGTTTATTTTTATTTTTTTTTGTTAGTGGTCAAATCCTTTGGCTGGCCGTTTTGTTCTACTTGAACGCCTGAGGTTTAGAGTTGTGTGTTGTGTTTGGTTGTCTTTGTATTCTGGGGGTGTTGTCGTATGTGTTTAGCTTTCATCTTCAGATGAGGGATAATCCTGTAGGTTATGTGCATGGTTTGTTGTTGGCTTAGGGATTTTTTTGAAGAAGCTGGAATTTCTTGTAGTTTGGCTACCTTTGTGTGTGGCCGTGATCATGGATCCCTTTTTCTTTATAATAGTCATTGGGTTAGGCTGGTAAGCTGTGAGAGCCTTTGAGGTGTTGTCGCTTTTTACAGTGACTGTATCACCCACCCTGAGATCATTGGGTTTCAAGTACGCTTTTCTATCAGCGTATTGCTTTATTTTTCTCTTGGCTTCGGTGTCACGCTCCCTAATGCTGGGGTCTTCAGCAATGGGTGTGATCAGGTGTGGCAGGCGGTTTTTTATGGTCCGGCCAAATAGGATTGTGGCTGAGGGTGCGCCGGTGGTGCAATGTGGTGTCGTCCGGTAGTCCAGCAGGAATTTGAATAATTCCTGCTTCCAGCTTCGACTTTTATTTAAGGCAGCTTTAATGGACTTTTTTACAGTGCGCATGAGGCGTTCTGTTTCCCCGTTTGCCTGGGGCCATAGGGGTGTTATTCTCCTGTGTCTGAATCCAGTGATGGAGGCATAGGTTTTGAATTCGTGGCTGTTGAATGGTGGGCCATTGTCCGTTTTGAGGGAGACTGGCACACCAAATTCGGCGAATATCTTGTCTAGGTGGGGTATGACTGATGTTGTTGAGATGGAGTCCAGGATGTCGACAACAACATAGCGTGAGTATTCGTCTGGGACAACGAGGAGGTACTTTTCATTTTGGAGGTGTCCAAAGTCAGCACTGACTTCTGCCCATGGGGCTGCTGGTAGTGGGGACATTTGCAGTGGCTCTCTTGTCGGTTTATGGGTACTGATCTGACAGGTGTGGCAGTTCTTGATGTTTTCTTCCACTAGAGGCTGCATGTTTTTGAACCAGAAATTTTCTCGGAGGAGAGCCATGGTTTTCACAATGCCTTGGTGTCCAGCATGTGCTATTTTGACAGCTCTGTTTTGTAGTGCTTCAGACAGTACTATTCGGTGCCCTTTGAGGATGATGCTATTCTTGTGTGCAAGTGATAGTTCGGCACGATTGGCGTGCAGAGTGTGGAATGTTGCTTTGTTTATGCCATCCTCGACACCATGCCATCTGTTGGTAAGGATGGCTTGGATGACGGTGGTGAGTGTCTTGTCTTTTGCCGTTTCCGTCGCAACTTCATCAATTGTCATTGCTTTGGGGGTTGAGGTTGAGAGGAGGTAGTTTATATATTCCTCTGCTATTTTTTGTTCTCTGTCACTTGGTGGTAGGTGCGTTGGATGGCGGCTGAGATAGTCAGCTGGGTTGTCATGGCCTGGTCTGTATATGACGGTCATGTCGTATGGTTGCGTTCTCAAAACCCAGCGTTCAATGCGTGCTGATAGTTGGGAGCGGGTGTTGTTAAAAATGGATGTTAGGGGTTTGTGGTCTGTAAAGACAGTGAATGGAGCTCCAAAGATATATATGTGAAAGTGTTCACACGCCCATGTGATGGCGAGTGCTTCACGTTCTGTTTGGGAGTATTTCTGTTCAACTGCGGATAGAGCACGACTTGCAAATTGTACTATCCGTCCATTTTGTGACAGCACGGCAGAAATGCCTACCGGACTGGCATCCGTATGTATTTCAGTGTGTTTGTTAGGGTCAAAGTAGGTAAGTGAGCATGCTCTGCTCAGTGCCTCCTTAATGTTTTTTGGAAATTCAGTGTGGCGTTCAGTCCAGGACCACTGTGTTTTTTTTGTTTTTTTTTTTGTTAGTTGACATAGTTCATGGGTGAGGGTTGCATAGTTTGGAATGAATTCTGTCCCGCAGAAGTTAGTCATCCCCAACAAGCTTCTGACTTCTGATGCGTTTTTAAGGTCGGGTAATCCAAGGATTGCTTTTATTTTGAGGTCGCTTGGGCTGATGCCTTCATTACCGAAGGTGTGTCCAAGGAACTCCAGTGACCTCTTGTTGTACTCACATTTGCTGCCATGTAGGGTGAGCCCTTTTTCGCGAAGTCGTCTGAATATCGCGTGGAGGTTTTGGTCGTGGTCTTGCTGGTCTGATCCGAAGCAAAGGATGTCGTCACTGATGTTGATGGCTCCCTTGATCCCTGTAAGTGCTTGACTAATTTCTTCCTGGAATATCTCACTTGCGGAGTTGACACCAAAAAAGAGTCTTTTATATCTGTACAGGTGTGTTGCAAAGGTGGTTATATATCGGGATTCTTCAGCTAGTTCCAATTGGTTGTAGCCTTGGTTAAGATCCAATTTGCTGAAAACATTAGCTCCTGATAGAATAGTTTTCAGTTCATTGAGTGTGGGGGTTGGGTGTCGTTCCCTTTTGATAGCTTTTTTTGCCGCCCTCATGTCGATGCAAATCCTGATTTCATTTTGACCCTTTTTGGGTACTACAACACTAGGAGATACCCATGGGGTTGGTCCGTCTGCCTTTTCAATCACTCCCAGTTTCTCATCTTTGGCTATCAACTCTTCTATATCTTTCCTTACGTGAAAGGGGACCCTGCAGTATCTCTGGGCGATGGGTGGTATGTTTTCATCTATGTGTAGGTGAACTTTTTTTTCTTTGAGTTTACCCAGACCATTGAATAGGTCTGCGTAGTCCTCTAGAAGTTTAAGAGTGGGGAGTGGGGTCTGTGCATCAGAGTTACTGATGTGGTTGACTGAATGAGTGTTTGCTGACAGTTGTTTGAGCCTTTTACATGCTTCCCAGCAAATAATGGGTTTTTCTGGGTTCTTTATAACATGCATGTCCGCTTGGCAGGAGATGCCTCTAAACTTTAGAAGTGTGCTGAATTGACCTAGGAGTGGGGTGGCTTCCTTGACACCGAATCCAGATATTACGGTTTTTGTGGGTCGGAGGATGGGCGTTGGTCTTAGGGATTTGTAATCTGCCTCAGACAAAATGTTTATGGTGGCGCCAGAGTCAGCTAACACATTGAACATTTGATGGCCATCACCAAAAGATAAGTCAAAGTAAGGAAGGTTTTTCACTTTACCTGTATGGAATACATATTCCGTGTCACTGCCGCTGTTTGAGTCTCGTTGATGGTCCTCAATGTAGTTTACCGGTCGTTGACTGGTTTGAGCTTGTGGGCGTGGGGGGGGCGATTTGTTCTTCGCCGTCTGTCCTCGTCATTTAGTTTTCTGAAACAGACAGAGGCGAAGTGTCCCCGTCTCCGGCAATAGGCACACTGGTTCTGGAATGCAGGTCAGGATGTCGGTCCCCGTTCATGTGGGTATTTCCCATTGCAATTTCTGCACCGGTTTTGCTGGGGGTGTTGGCGTGGCCATTGTTGTTCATGCGTGACTTTGTTGGCTACTGCATTAACGGATGTGGTAGGTTTTGTAGTAGAGTTGGCGTCTACTAAGCGCATCTGTTCCATTTGTTTGGATATGGTTTCTGTCATTTTGGTATAGTTTATTAGATCGCCTAGGAGCATGTTTGGGTTCATCAGTCCCTTTTGGCGAACTTTCTCTGATAAACAGCCCGTTATTAGCTGGGATTTTATTTCTGCATTTCTGTCTGTGAAACGGCACATAGCTGCTGCCTCTTTTAATTCCCGATGAAAGTCCTCTATGTTTGGGGTGGTTTGTTGTTTTTTTTTCGGAATATAAATCTCTTATACTCAGTGTTGTTTTCTGGGTTGAAGTGGTTTTGCACAGCCAGGACGAGCTTATCGAAGTGTGTTTCGTTTTTTTTCTGGTGTGGTTGGTTCAGACGGTAGTTCGTCAATAATATCATTTACTTCTTCGCCAACAAAAGTTAAAAGTATAGCTTTTTTTCGTTCATCGTCTTCTATGTTGTATGCAGTGAAGTCATTTCTCAGTCTGTTGACATATTTTGTCCATTTTGCGGCTTTGTTTTTTGATTCGTGGTTAAATTCTGGGTAATGTGGTAAAGCGTCCACGTTAGTTTTTTTTTTTTTCGGCACGTGGGCAGGTTTGTTCTTTTCTTTTTTTTGTTGTTATTGGTGAGTAAACGACTCTTTCTTCGTCGACAATGTAAAGTCTTTATATCTGAGGTAATGGATACTTGCTAGGTATGGACTATTACCAAGATGAATCGATAGGATGGATGGTGATTAAAGACAGAGCGAGAACGAACATCTGCTGCTATGCCTGGTACATTCCTTTATTGACCAAATCCCCCGGATGTGGTAGGGGCCGTAACCCCTGTGGCATCAGAGGTTATTTCCCTTTTGTTAGTTAGGATATTACAGTCGCTGTGACCATTTCCTACGACGGTGATCACTATACCCCGAACGCTTCCATATATATATATATATATATATATATATATATATATATGAGGTATCTAAAAAGTTACGGGACTGGTGTCAGAAAAATGTATTTCAATTCCAAATGATAAACTACAAGGTTTCTCCTTTACAGTAATCCCCCTTATGTCTAATACATTTTTCTTTCCTTCTCTGTCTCGTTTCTATACACTGCTGGAAGTATTCTTCAGGGATGCCCCTCATATCCGTCGTTATGGCCCTAATGATGGCCTCCAAACCTTCTAAATGGGTCCCTTTAATGATCCCCTTTGAGCTTGTAAAAAAGAAAAAAGTTATAAAGAGCAAGGTCAGGTGAATAGGGGAGTTCTTTCAGTGCGACGATGTTCGTCTGGGTCCTGAACTGCAGGATACTCAACACATTCAGTCCGTTACTTTTCAGACGTCCAATTCTTCGATACTAATCTTCCAAAAACTATCCTTTTTCATGTCCATCTGACTTGCAATCATTTGAAAAGCTAACCGACGATCATCACACACAATTTGCCTTACCTGCTCGACATTGAACTCAGATCAGCATTTTGACTATCCAGTCGGCTGGGACAGTAGAATACACTGACTACATCTCTGCAGAGAGGTAACCCAACCAACGAGTATCCTGATATGACACTAAACAATCTGATGATGAGGTTCTAGTAATGCTAGGGAATACAGATTACCCCTTCATTTCCATTACTCCCAGCTCAACTGATAGGGTCCTATCTATGGGTCGAATAAAATTGTTTGACATTTAAACTGAGTCCAAACAAATGATTTACGCTAAATTGAATTGTTTGAAATTGAACTGTTTGATCATTTGTGTGTAAACCAATGACTGATGTTTAATTGAATTGTTATTGATGCATAACAATATTTGGAACCATTTAAGTGCTTGCAAACAAATGAGAAATGTTTAATAAACTGATTAGTGTTAAACAGCAATACTTTTCAACAATTGAATAAAATTATTCCAATTAGATAAGAATACTTGAAACCATTTAACTGTGTGCAAAAGAAATGAGCTCCGGCTCGTTCAAAAATGTATCTACAAAAAGAGTTTACAAAGCATAAATTGAATATATATATATATATATATATATATATATATATATATAAAACAGGGTTGGGCATTAAATTACCAACAATGGTTGATATGCCATAAAATCAAACCATAACTAACTCTGCTTGTTGACGGCGGGAGACCGTCAACAAGCAGATCTTTGAAAGTCTTGTGTCACTCAAAAACACGCGTGCGTACATGGTGTTATCTTAAGACACTTGCTGAAGCATTTCAAGTGCGTGTAACTGTTTTCCCCCAACTGGATGAAAAATTTCACGTTTATTCATTCCTCAGCAGGACAATTTGAAAAAGAGGTGTAAACAAATGTATGTGAAAAAATGCCATCCTTATAGAAAGCCGAGGTTAGAGTTATATATTCACAAGATATCATGTTAGATTATAACACAATCCCCTCATCCCTCTTTCACCCATAATTCACACAGTACTCTTAGTAGCTGTATTTTTCAAACAGACCTCGTATATATATATATATATATATATATATATATATATATATATATGTATATATATATGTGTGTGTGTGTGTGTGTGTGTGGTTAGGCAGTAGTCTTTCATTTAAGCATATTTGATTGAATAATAAAGGCACATTTTGTCTATATAATTTAATTTAGATCCTTTCAAGTTTCCTGATAAGTGTTTTGGTTTCCGGTTGGAATTTTGGTACATTCATCCACTAATTTCAACCTGAAACCAAGACATTTATCCGGAAACTTGAAAGGATCTTAATTAAATTATATAGACAAAATGTGTCTTTATTATATATATATATATATATATAATTCAAATTAGATAACTTTTGCATAAAAATCCAAGCTTTAATGGCAAAGTAGGTTTGAATGTTCTGTCGGTGGAGCTTAGAATACACTGACAGTATTCTCTGTAAAATGGTAAGATCCCCCCCTTAAAAAGGGGATGTCCTGGGTAGGACACTAAATTGAATCTGATTGAGAGGCTCCAGTTTTAAATATCTGGAACCTATTGGCATAAAATACCTCTAGACAGGTTGATATGCCGCTAAAACCAAATAATCGAAGACAGTTACTTAAGGTTTCACACCGAACACACAACCAGCAAACCAATATATACAGAGTGCGATGAGAAAGTAATTGCCATTTTAAACTATTGTTTTTGCGCATATTTGTTTCAAGTTCGGTCTGCTGTGTAGCAAACTAGAATTAGTTGAACTCGGTCTGTGGGGAAAGCAGCAAAAGGACGCAATTCATCTCTCAAGAAATTTGGAAGCGGCTTGTTGTATTAGTTGTCATTCAAGTCAAAAGATCTAATACTCAAAATGTGTGTGTGTGTGTGTAAGAGAGAGAGAGAGAGAGAGAGAGAGAGAGAGAGAGAGAGAACAGGTTCATATTCATATTGACGGAAAACAAACACACAGTCCACTTCATGGTGTTCGTGGTGGTCACTAGTTATACCTCCATTCATCTATCCACATAGCCTCACATTCAACACGAAAGCCGGCATCAAGCGGCTGGATCCAGAAGGCAGCTGCAAGAAGACCCTATGTCAGGTACCAGGACTACGTGCCATACCACATAACCAGGGCAACCGAGTCTTGGCTGTAAAAAAATTTTTGCGACCACATCATCTGTAACATCTGGCTGCTTAATTTACCTAATTGAAATCCCTTTGATTATTGTGTTAGGCACGGTCAAGTGAGATACCAACAAAACTCCGTGCAACACCATATAGGAACTGAAGCTTAGGATAATGGCCGCAGTAATTCATTAAAAGAGAGTCAGAAAGGCTTGCAGATGATTCCGATGTCGTCTAGAGGCTGCGTTTGAACTCAATGGCGATTTCTTTGATTGAATTTAATCTATACTACGTTAACATATTTACATGTCATTTTGGTATATCTATTAGATAAAGTAAGATGTTTGTTATTTTCATTTTGAGTAATTAAGACAACATCCAACAAGATAGATAGATAGATGTCTCTTGAGAAAGTGAACTTACGCATGTTGCGAAAAAACACATTACATGAAGTGACACGTCATGTAAAGAGGTCATTTAAAGAACACAGAACTTGGTGAATGTAACAATCACTCATTAGAAAATCACAAACATTGTAAAGCACAATTAGAAACATGACACTTAAATATTATATCATATTATATTATATTATATCATACAAAAGTTTCCTTCATTGACAACTAAAATATTTTTGTCTAATTTTATTTTGCAGCCGATTTTCTATGGAAGTCAAAGATATTACTGGGATGTGGGGGAAAACTTTTAGAAACTAGTAAATATGGTTTAGTAGCCGTAGATTTTTCCTTCCGTGGAGCCGAAGAGTCTTATCTACCTTGAATAATGAGGTTTTATTATAATTCACACTTAATCTGTATTGAGATCTAATCTTCAGGTTAGAATATATATATAAATTTCAAGGGTTGTCATAAATACTGGTGTTTAGAATTTTTAAGATCTGATTTTACGGCAAAATTTGGTGTCATTGGTTATTCCCTGTAACTAAACGTTTCATGTGTGTTTTGTCTGACGATTGGCCCACTGAGCACATGAAAGTTGTAGTCGCAAGAATAATAAGGGTAGCAATCATCTTAGATGATATATATATATATATATATATATATATATATATATATATATATATATATATCAACTAAAAATGTTCACTTGCCAGGTCGGCTGGGGCTGTAGAATAAACCGACTGCACCTCTGCAGAGGAGGAATACCCCCCAACGAGAGTCCTATATATGTCTCTAGACAATCTGATGGTGGGGTTCCTGTAATGTTGGAGCTTTGGGGAATGCAGAGCACCTCATTATTGCCATTGCTCCCAGGTCCACTCTGGCCCGGAGTGGTAGCACCTTATATGTTGTATCTATGGATCAAATAGAACTAAACTGCGTACTTATGTTAAACTTAATTACTTGAAATAGAACTGTTTTGATGTTTAAACTGCGTACTTATGCTGAATTGAATTCTTTGGGATATAACTGTTTTGACAGTTAACTGTGTGTAAACAAAAACTATACTTATACTAAACTGAAGTGTTTGAATTAGAACTGTTCGACTAAAATATGATTGTTTTGACATTTCAACGGTGAACTTATACTGAACTGAATAGTTTGAAATAGAACTGTTTTTAAATAGAATTGAATTGTGTACTTATGCTAACCTGGGTTATTTGAAAAAGAACTGTTTTCCCATTAAACTGATTGTAAACAAAAACTATAGTTACACTCAACTGAATCGTTCAAAATTTAATTCGGCGTGTAATGACCCGAAAAGGGTTGATATACCGTAAAACAAAACAACCAACCAATCTAAAAATGTCTACCCACTGTATGTGAAAGTAAATGTGCCATGATGTAATGGTTATCGTTGAAGGAAATTGACACGGCGACTCGAGTTCAAATCCTAGATGAGGCTGTTAACATTTCACTTTCCGCAAATACTCATGGCAAAGGTATTAATCCAACTATTCTCCCTCCAGCTATGGGTAATTTAAGTAGGGCAGACTGAATTTTTTAGCCTTAGTTAGGCCACCACCCTAGCAGAAGGGAAACTCTGAATAAAAACTGTTAAACTCCACTAAAACTGTCTTTGTCGCGCATCTTGTCCAGGCAGAGGGGTTGGTAGATATATATCTTAGAAGTACCGTGCTTTTGGTTGCATGATGTTCAACAAGGACATCTTTAGAGGCGTATGTATAACATGACAGATTGAACTCCTTCGTTTTGATATGGCAACCGGTCTAGGAGAATGAAAAACTCAAATTAGCTATACAATCAGGACAGGGATAATTCCTTTGACCGGTATCATGTAACCCACTGCAACCTGTCACATGTTACTTGAAGAGGAGATGAGAACTGCCATATAACCTTTACATTAGGAAGATGCCATAAAGAGATGAAATTAAGGGGAATTACTCGGCATGACATCGAAATGACATAGAATGTATGAAGATTTTAGGTTTAGAAGAAAATTTCACTTCTTTTTTTAAAAAAAATAGGTATGGCTGTTTTGTGTATGGACAATAGAGCATGATTATACAAAGAAATTTCTAATCAGTGTTGGATTTTGTGTATCTTAAAGTTGCCAATAAAAAACCTCTTTTCTATTTCATATTCATTCACTAGTTTTCAGAAAATAATGCTAGGACTACGCTAACAACTAATACATTATATTTCCGAAGCATAAACTGATTTTTTTAAATCTATATAGGTAAATATTTTGTGTGGTTGTAGGAAAACGTATTTATTTATTCAGCCCCTCCACAATGAACAGGACGAGACACAAGGTTAATTTTTTTATAAAGCTGGTTTAAATTCGGTGCTTTTCTTCTTACCCATATCTGGGTTGAAAACAACTGGGTTCATTTTAATATTATGTTTAGCTTTCTTTACCTTTAATAATTGCTTCAATGCACGTGGGAAGAGATACGTACAAATCCTTTACCATCTTCACAGCTATGAGATACGATCCTCTGCGGCTGAGCTTCCACAACTTTTCAAGATTGTGTGAATTCTTCTGACAAATTCTTCTTTAGTCCTGTCGACGCTTGCTCGATGCTATTTAAGTCAGGATTCTGAGTTGATTAATCTTTCAATATACTAACAACATCATCAGCCAAATTCTTTTGCGTTGCACATACTCTGTGACAAGGAGTTCCGTCATGTTGAAAGAAAGTCACCTTCATCCAAGTCTGGTATCAAATTGTCCTTCAGCAACAAGATGGACTTGGTACAATTCAAGTTCCTGTCAATTTTAACCATCTTTATTGAACAATCATTTTCTATTTATCCTCAAAGAGTCAAACTTTTATTCCTAAACTTCCCATTTTCGTCGTGTAACGTTTGTTGTTTCGCTTTCCTGGAAGCCTTCTGAAAAATTCTCAATTAATACATTTTCATCACTGAATATGATTTTATTCCAAGCATCTGCATCCCATAGTTTGTACCTCTTTCACCAACTTAATTTTTCCTTGAAATGCTTTTTGGATTGCGTTGGTTTCTTAATCGCAATATATCTCTTCAGTTCATGTTTTTGAAAGACACGCTTAGTGGTATCTATTGACATAAAATTCGACAAGACGTACTTATTGATCCGTCGACATCCAGTAGTCTTTAGCTGAGCTTTTGCTATCAAGATCCGTTTCCAAACCATCCGTTCAAGGTCGACCAAATCTTCATCTATCCGAAACAATTTCAGATTCTAACAGTCAGGGTCAGAGTAGACCCGAGAGTAATTGTAATAAATGGAGGGTTAATTCACCTTCCTCAAACTCCAAGACTGGAACCTCGCTATCTGATGCAGTTTTGTTTTTCTTCATGTTGATTAGCTCTTAGTTACGACCTTCAAGCCCCTTTTAGATAAAATAAGAGGTGGGTTTATTTGCTACAATAGCAATTTGAAGAATACAGTAGGGACAATAATATTGGTGTCAGCACGTGACACGACCAAAGTGGAATGTTGCAAGTCACGTGACTACTTTACCTGCTGGTTCTCAGACTGCTCAGCTATCAAGATCCCGTGCTCAAGCATTAAGTGTTGCCACTCACGGCCAACAATTATCCTCGTTTGGAAGGGTCTTACTTATGGCAAAGGTGCAATCGGCGATTTCTATAGACCCCACTCCCGATAACATTGATTACCTAAAGTCTCGCTCTCTCGCTCGCTCTCTCTCTCTCTCTCTCTCTCTCATTCAATAATAGAGCGAATTTTGTATTGTTTACAGTTGCATCTTTTTCGAGGAAATCAATTGTGATGGGATCTTTCATGTCCCATAAAATTACCATTATGTACTTCTGAACAGACTACTGCGGTAGAAACTCTTTTTTTTTCTAGAGTGTCAGTGTCTTTCCAGTCCATGGTCTGTCATTTCCACGCAGGTTCGAATTGGCAAACCCATTTTCAGCCAATTAGTCAAGATTTTTTCATAAAATATTCACCGTATACGTCACATATTCGTCGGTAAATTCTCAGCAACCAAAAGTTTAGTGACAGACTTCTGTTCAAGCCTGAACCCTCTGTTAGATTTGCCGCCATTAGAAATAGCCTAAAAATTTCTGTGAGTTGATTTTTTTTTTTTTTTTGCAATAAACCAATTCAAAACGATGCAGAACTTATATATATGGGAAAAAGTTCTAAATAAAAATTATTTTGATCTTTTTTTAATTCCCCGTATTATTGAATGATTTTATATATATATATATATATATATATATATATATATATAAGAAGGAAGTGTAGAAAATGCATGAGGCTCTTTGCGTTTAACTTAAGACAATATATGCCTTTAGTTTGTATCCATCCTTATTCTTCCAGCCATGGTTTGAAAGTAGGCCAGACTGATCTTGAAGAAGTAAAAGCTCTGAACTCAAAACCAGAGGAGCGTTGTTTGGGAAATCTTTGTCGCAAATGGTAAAGTCATGTATCCATCTCTTTATCTCGTTCCTCCACAATGGGAAAGATAATAGAGGACCGTTAACCTTACTATGGCAATCGGTCTTGAATAAAAGACTCACCATTAAAGACCTATGGAGGGTCTAGAATCTAAGATCTATGTCACATTCTTTTTTTTTTAATAGTTCATCCAGAATTTTGAGCTGGTTTAACACAAACACTCACCTCTCAAATTTGTAGTTTATTTGCAAAGCTTTAGTTAACTGAAATGTCGTTGTCGATGTTAATGGATGGACTAATCAGAAAGGCAACATCTCCACACTAGACGGAACCTCCCTGAAACTGGTTGACAAATTCACCTACCTAGGAAGCAGCGTCTCTTCAACCTAAAAAGACATCGACACACAGCTAACGCAGACATGGACAGCTATCGATAGGCTTTCGATCATATGGAAATCAAACCTGACCGATAAAATGAAACGCAGTTTCTTCCAGGCTGCGGTCGTGTCGATACTGCTATATGGATGCACTACTTGGACGCTGACTAAACGGTTGGAGAAGAAGCTCGACGGCAATTATACAAGAATGTTGCGAGCAATATTGAACAGGTCCTGGCAGCAACACCCCACACGGCGCCAACTGTACGGCCACCAACCACCTATCATGAAAACTATACAAGCTAGACGAACCAGACATGCCGGACACTGCTGGAGAAGCAGAGACGAGATCGTAAGTGATGTGCTCCTTTGGGCCCCTGCATATGGCCAAGCAAAAGCAGGACGACCACCTCGAACATTCATACAGCAGCTATGTGAGGATACGGGATGTAACCCCGAAGACCTGTCGAAGGCGATGAATGATAGGGAGACGTGGAGAGAGAGGGTCAGGGATATCTGTGCTAGCCGCACGTCATGATGATATATATATATATATATATGTGTGTGTGTGTGTGTGTGTGAAGAAAAATTGATGACAAGGTAATCCAAGAAGAAGGACAGATTTATTGAGAAGCAAAGTCGACACGATAGACTTTCGGTTCTAGTAAACCATCACCAGGACTATGAGAGGTGTTATTAGTGATTATAATCAACAATGGATATTTAAAAATGCAAAATACAAAAATCTAGGTAAATTTTGTATAGCAAAAAAAGTTGGCCGTTTAATTAGTGAATCGGGGTTTGTTGTTTTAAATTACGTCATTAGGAATATTGTATAGAATTTATGTTCCGTTTGTCTATCGAGAAAAATTTTGAATCAAAAGAAAGAAAAACAAAGACAAAAAGAAAAAAAAGCATAAATATATTATACATAATGTATTAACTTAAGATGGAATATATTGTAACCATTTAAAATGGATTTGCTCAAGCAGAAATATTATAAAACGACGAGTATTAGGAAATTAAAGAGTGAAATAGCAGCAGCTTCGAAAATTCGTCTTAGACTTTTATTATATATATATATATATATATATATATATATATATATATATATATATATGCTCATTATCGTTGAAAATGGCTTTGGTGATCCAAATTTAAATTCTGAACCAGGGTGTTTACATTTCAGATAGCACTAATACTTACGGGAAAGATATGATTTAAAACTCTTCTCCATCCAGCTATAGATAATTAGTAGGGAACCTGGGCTCTCTTGCTTTGATATGGCAACCAGTCTAGAAGAGGAAAATTGGGTTAAAACCTGCTAAAACCTGCTAAAAGACTGACTTTGCTCGTTGAGAGAGGTTGGGTAAACTCACACACATACACACACACACACACACACACACACACACATATATATATATATATATATATATATATGTATGTATATATGTATATGTCTGGAGGAGAGAAAGAATGGGTCTGTATTTTGGGAGAAATTTTTCTATTGTGTTCTATTAAGTTTTATAATGAGTTCACTTTACAGACTTGGGGAAAATCATGTCTTTAACCCTTACCTTTCTACCTATGGGCAAAAGTATAGGTTTCTATAGCCTTGATGGGCAGCCCATCTAAGAGAAGCAAGTATCCTTATTCTGGCTACTCCTATGAAGTCACAGGTGCAAAACTGCATCGGCCCTAGCCCTAAATATTAACACCAATCGTATAAAGAGTGGCTTTGATAAAGGTCCCAACCATAAGGCGTACATGAATTTTTATACTGCAACATTATTTACTTGATAGAAATTAACGTTGGGAAAACAGTATTTAGCTGTTCAAATTATTTCTTATTGATTTAGTCTGATTCTAGCATCCATTCTTTTCTGTTGTATTTGCGGAGTCAGGAGACGAACCTGTTTCACATTTAGATCATATAAAAATGTGTGAGATGTTTTTAACTTGGAATTTCCCCCATTGAACACCTTCAATAAGGTGCCATGGCTATCCTTTTTCGATAACTTCCGAAATTTTTGATTGTGTTTAAGCGTTTAACTGATGTTTAATCTTTCTAAAAGCTTTCGTAATTTGGGAAAAGTTTTCATATTTCAAACGGTTTAAATAGAGGTTGTCAAAAGGATGGTTACATTATTTCTAAAATAATATGACGATAGATAGATAGATATTTTTTCGTTTGCAATAACACGGATACACTTTAGGATATCGGTAGGCAGTAATTGTATGTTGAGGGTCACAATGCCTATCCTGAAAATCACCTTTTGAAATAATGGCCTTTAGCGAGGTTCAAACGCCGGCTAGAGTTACCAGAAGCAAACGAGACTTTATTTATCCATTTCATAGATTGATAGATTTGAACATATAGAGAAAGACATGTATAAGAAGCCTACGTTGCAGAGAGAATGTGGATTTAGGCACTTTGAACTGATTTCAGAATCAGCCGTATTTACAATTGAGTTAATGAGTAATTCTTTAAAAATAACATCGACTTACCTATTGTCTGATTTACGACAAGAAGAAGACGAAGTTGAGAAATAAAAAAAAAAGTGCCCAAACGGTATGAAGTAGAGAAAGGAATGAAAAAAAAAAAAACGACTAAAAGAAAAAGAATTACCTATTGTCTGATTCACTGTATGTGTGCAAAAACACTACATAATTATGTTTCTTTAAGTTAATTTGTAGACATCCGAAATCAAGCGAAAACAATTTATCTTCAGAATGTTTGTTTTTTCCAGCTTTCTGTTCACAATATGTTCATTTTATTACAACTTGTAACATTCAGATCAAGAACTAACAGCTTTCTACTCATGTATATATATATATATATAGGTAAAGTTTGAAATGAAATCCGACGGAATAAGCTAAAGAAAATAATATGGAAAATTAAACCGACAAGTTTCTCTAGAAGGATAGTATTATCAGAAATAAAATAATATTTGGCAAAAACGAAGTCGGTACGTGACAAGTGTATTTTTTAAATTTCATCTATATAATATCTTTATCATTTTTGATTGATTAATTATTAGTTTTATTTGATTGTATCATGTATTTTCATTTTCGAGATTATCAATAATTCTCATGATCATAAATTATATATGTGTCATCGCCTATTAAAAAAAAACGCCCGAAAGTTATAATCACGGTATAGTTTTACAAAAAGAACGCTGTTTGAACGGTTATGAGATGTTTCTTTGTATATATATATATATATATATATATATATATATATATATAGTGTATCACAAAAGTGAGTACACCCCTCACATTCCTGCAAATATTTAAGTATATCTCTTCATGGGACAACACTGACAAAATGACACTTTGACACAACGAAAAGTAGCCCGTGTGCAGCTTATATAACAGAGTTAATTTATTTTCGCCTCAAAATAACTCAAAATATAACCATTAAAAGCTAAACCCCTGCCAACAAAAGTGAGTACACCCCTTAGGGAAAGTTGTCAATATTAACATACACCGTGTCAACTGTCAATATTTTGTGTGACCACCATCATTATCAAGAACTGCCTTTACTCTCCGGGACATGGAGTTTACCAGAGCTTCACATGTAGCCACTGAAATGCTCTTCCACTCCTCCATGACGACGTCGCGGAGCTGGTGGATATTTGAGACTTTGCGCACCTCCACCTTCCGCTTGAGGATCCCCCAAAGATGTTCTATTGGGTTCAAGTCTGGAGACATGCTTGGCCAGTCCATCACCTTTACCCTCAGCCTCTTCAGTCAAGCAGTGGTCGTCTTGGAGGAGTGTTTGGGGTTATTGTCATGCTGGAACACTTCCCTGCGACCAAGTTTCTGGAGGGAGGGGATCATGCTCTTCTGCAGTATTTCACAGTACATGTTGGGGTTCATGTTTCCCTCAATAAAATGTAACTTTCCAACACCTGCAGCACTCATGCAGCCTTAGACCATGACATTCTCACCACCATGCTTGACAGTAGGCATGACACACTTATCTTTGTATTCATTACCTGGTCGCCGCCACACATGCTTGAAGCCATCGGAACCAAACAAATTAATTTTCATCTCATCAGACCATGGGACATGGTTCCAGTCATCCATGTGCTTTGTTGACATGTCTTCAGCAAACTGTTTAGAGGCTTTCTTGTGTATCGTCTTCAGAAGAGGCTTCCTCCTGGGGTGACAGCCATGCACACCAATTTGATGTAGAGTGCAGCGTATGGTCTGAGCACTAACAGGCTGACCCCCGACCTCTTCAATCTCTGCAGCAATGCTGACAGCACTCCTACGCCGATCTTTCAAAGAAATCATTTAGATGTGACACTCAGCACGTACGCTCAGCTTCTTTGGACGACCTACCCGAGGCCTCTTCTGAGTAGACCCCGCTCTTTTAAAACGCTGGATGATCTTAGCCACTGAGCTGCAGCTCAGTTTCAGGGTGTTGGCAATCTTCTTGTAGCCTTGGCCATCATCATGTAGCGCAATAATACGTCTTTTAAGATCCTCAGAGAGTTCCTTGCCATGTGGTGCCATGTTGGAACTTTCAGTGACCAGTATGGGAGTGTGAGAGCTGCACGACAAATTTGGACACACCTGCTCCCTATGCACACATGGGCCGAGTAAAACTAATGAGTCACACGATATTTGGGAGGGAAAATGACAAGCAGTACTCAATTTGGACATTTAGGGGTGTAGTTTCTTAGGGGTGTACTCACTTTTGTTAGCAGGGTTTTAGCTTTTAATAGTTATATTTTGAGTTATTCACAGTGGAAAATAAATTAACTGTTATATAAGCTGTACACAGACTACTTTTCATTGTGTCAAAGTGTCATTATGTCAGTGTTGTCTCATGAAAAGATATACTTAAATATTCGCAGAAACGTGAGGGGTGTACTCAAATTTGTGATACACAGTATATATATATATTCTTTCTTCTCCTGTTATCTGAGTAAAACATCCATCGATGGTCAAGCAAAATTTTTCACTTTCATTTTTCACCAGTCCTGCAGAAGGTTAATTAAAACCGAAACGTTTTAACATTGACTTTCCACTATTATAAAATCATCACTTTTGGATTTCTTTTTTTCTATTTTCTTCAAATATATATATATATAAACTTTGTTTATGTCTTTTAGCATCCCATATTCCTCGCATATTAATTTGGTGAGGATAAGAAGATGCATTGTTGAAACCTGGCAGTAAAGTGGCATTAGTGGTTCCACGTATATGTGTTGGATATGAACTTGGAGATCCCTTTTGACATGCCACGTAAATTGTGTAGGTGGCATGTTAGAAGGAAGTCGCACTGAAGCAAAAAATAAATAAGAAGTAGACTTATTTCATAATGTAAATAGGATGCAAGTGTTCTCCTGTGGAAGTTCCGCCTAAATTGGGGGTGTGGTATGCTAGGAGACCGCGAGAATTTGCATGGGCGAACACAGAGAGTACCGTGAAAGGCAACTAATTGACGTCACTCTGGGCTCTGCCCTTGCTCTATACTGTCCAAGGTTTAGAAGCGAAGAGAAATTAAGATAGTTCAATGCCTTGAGATGGCACTGTTCGACACTCGCAAAACTGAAGAACGGAAAAGAAAAGACAGAAGAGGTTACACTGCAGATTCGTACCTCAGCCCCACTGTGTGGGCAAGCTCAGTCGTCTTCGAATCTCTGTCTCTCTCTCTCTCTCTCTCTCTTTCTCTTTCACTCACTTTACCCATATGTACATATGAGCACAGGTAAAAAATCATACATAATAGTAGTAATCCTAGTCAAGTAAGAACATTAAGTTTATAAGTTCCAAAAATTCACTCTGACTTGTCCAGCAGGACACATTGCGTGACGGTTATAGGCGTTGGTTCCCTAAGCTTCAAAGGAGACAATCATCTGGAGATTGCAGGTTCAACCCTCGCTACAATGGAATACTTAACAATACTTAACAATGGAATACTTAACCCCCGTGATTTCAATAAAAGACGTAGTTCAAAGTTCCGTGAAGGTTTCCGAGTTCGACAAACACCTGAAGAAGGCCGGAGGATATATCGGCCGAAGCGTTGTGGAAATAACAATAAAGATAAAGGCAATAGTCCGAAAACCCTTATTGATAAAAGTCAACAAGTTTCGTCTTTCGACAACTAATATGCAATAGAAAATCGGCCAGCGCAAGTGTATTTTCAAGAAGGGCTACATCATCTGTGTAATCTACATCTGTGATAACTTCGTCTGTTTCTTGCTTTCTTTAGTATGAAACCATTTTCTTTTATTATACCTATTGCTGTTCGTTGTATGTAATCTCTGCAGATTATAAATAGAAATATTGTTAATTCATCTCCTTGCAAGACTCCTGCGACAGTTAGAAAAATCTGTCTAATCATCTGACGAGATTTTTAAAAGCACCATTATGGCGAAATGTTTCTTTACGGAGACCATATACTAGTAGACTTTTCTGTGTGAGAAATCGAACGCCATGGAGAAATGTATAAACAATAATGTTGTCTTGATGATTCGACGAATAGTCAGAAACTGTAATATACCGGATCGATTTTTTTTTCTTAAAATTTTCTCATCTTCTGGTTGGATACTATTTAAAAGCAGAGCATTATAATCCTTACCAATAATGGTAGTAGTAGTTCTTTGTGATTCCAAGTTCGTCTTTTTTAGAGAAGAGAAGGATGTAGCCTTTCGTCCATTCCTCAGTGGTATTTAATTTATACACAGTATTACATAACCGAGAAAGTACGTCGTCAAATTTTCTTGTCTTCTTTACTTCAGGAGTTGTTTCGTCGATGTTTACACCTTTTCTGCATTTAAATTTTTTCAAAACTGCGTCAAGTTCCTTCTCGATAAATTAAGTATGATGCCTTTGATAATTTCTTAAGTAGGTCTACCAGTGATTTCATGAGCCCTCATGAAATCACTGGTAGACCTACTTAAGATTCTTGAACTGTTATTTCCACTTCTGAAGTCTTTCTTCTAGGCGGACATTTTTTTTTTTTAGGTTTTCTCTTGGAGTACTTCTTTCATTGGTTTATCTAATATATTTCATAGTAATTTTGATTGCTTATATATATATATATATATAAGAGATGAACACAAATGACAAGACAAATAAGGATAAGGATCATATAATATAAGAAAATACGAATATCCGATAATGTCCTGGATATGACTCTAAACTGCATTTTCTGGAGATTTGGGGAATGTAGAGTATCTCTTTATCACCATTACTCTCAAGTCCTCTTTGAAAGGGAGTGGCAGTATCGGTTAGAGTCCCTCCTATGGGTCAAATAGAACAGTCCAATCACTTAGTAAAAACTATGATTATTATCAATAATTATTTTAAACCATGGAGCTTTCAACAAATTGTTAGTATCAAATCGGAACAATTGATTGATATAATTACTAATGTTAAATACGATTACTTGAAATCATTTAATTGTATTGAATATCCCCAAAACTCAAAGCCTTGGTTTAGTTTGGTTTGGTTTTTATGGCATATCAACCATTGTAGTCTATTTAATGCCAAATTTATATATATATATATATATATATATATATATATATATATATATATATATATATAAACAGTTCTATTTCAAACAATTAAGTTTAACATAAGTACGCAGATTAAATTTCAAAACAGTTCTATTTCAATCAATTCGGTTTAGCATAAGTACACAGTTTAGTTCAATTTGACCTTCTTGATAGGGCCCTACCATGTGCTACTACTCTAGGAGCGATGGCATCAAAGAGGTACTCCATTTCCCCAAAATTCCAGCATTACTGGAGTCTCATCATCAGATTGTTTAGTATTTTAAAGCCATTACCGATTGGGTCACCATTTGACAGTGTGTAAACAAATGAGCTTTACTCTCTCGTTTCAAAATTAAATTACCAACAAGCTATTCCCTTTCTGTATACGACTGGCCCATTGACATAATGGTTAGATTGTTTGGGAGACAGGAGTTCAATCCAGGTCGAGTCATACCAAAGGATCGAAAATTGTTACTTGATGCCACTTTGCTTAACACATAGTATTACACGGTATGGATCAATGGTGAGCGGAACAATCCAGAAAACGGAGTAGCTCCCTTCTCAACGCCTTAGTGTAGTAGCTATTGAAAAGGGAGCCTTCTGGTCAATATCGACAATGGTCGTCCAACTTATATATATATATACATAGGATTTAGTATTAAAGTACCTACAATGGTTGATAAACCATGAAATACCACCAAACCATATGGTAACCACTATATGAGAAAATCTCCGAAAGTAACGACCACTTTAGTCAACAACGTCAGAGATGGATATTCATGGTATGGCAATTGAAGTCACTGATATATAATTGTTTTAAACGTAAACTTAGTCGTCCCCAAACATTTGTCTTCCCATAACATTTTTACTTCTCATTAAAATTACTGTAATTTTTCGTGTATAATCGCCACTCCTAAATTTTAACTACGAAATAAAAACATATATTGTAAATTACATGCACTGACTTATTAGAATTTGGTGCAACTAAATTTAACATTTATCCAACTTTTTGTCGAGTACGTATTGCCTTAAAAAATAGACTCCATTTACTCATGTTTTGAAACAAAACATTTACGTAGCATTTTGTGCAAACACACGTACATTTTCCCCAAAAAATTTAACTAACTTTGAACTAACTTTTGTAGTAGCATAAAACAGAAGAGTTTGTTTTATTTAAACATTTGTTAGTTTAGATCATAGAAATAACTCACATTTACTCATGGCCTTCTAAATATGGTAATGCATTTAGCTGAATAAAACATTGTTGCAGGAGTACTACAAGGAGACACGCTAGCCCCATACCTCTTTATCATCTGTCTAGACTACGAGAAAATGGCTTCGAGCTGACGAAGAAAAGCAGAAGGTACCCCGCAAAAACAATTACAGACGCCGACTACGCCGATGACATAGAGTTACTATCGAATACGCCTAACCAAGCTGAGACACTACTGCATAGTTTTGAACGAGCCGCCACAGGCATTGGCCTCCATGTCAATGCACACAAAACTGAATATATGTGTTACAACCAAACAGGTGACATTACCACACTAGAAAGGGCCTCTCTGAAACTAGTAGACAAATTCACCTACCTAGGAAGCAGCGTCTCATCAACCGAAAAAGACATCGACACACGACTAACGAAAGCATAGACAGCTATCGATAGGCTCTCGATCATATGGAAATCAGACCTGACCGATAAAATGAAACGCAGTTTCTTCCAGGCAGCGGTTGTATCGATACTACTATATGGATACACTACTTAGACGCTAACTAAACGGCTGAAGAAGAAACTAGACGGCAATTACACAAGAATGTTGAGAGCAATATTGAACAAGTCCTGGCGTCAGCACCCCACAAGACACCAACTATACGGCCAATTGCCTCCCATCACGAAAACTATACAAGTTAGACGAACCAGACGCGCAGGACACTGCTGGAGAAGCAAGGACGAACTCATCAGTGATGTACTCCTGTGGACCCCGCATATGACCAAGCAAAAGCAGGACGACCAGCACAAACATACATACAGCAGTTATGTGAGGATACAGGATGTAACCCTGAAGATCTGCCAAGAGCGATGAATGATAGGGAGAAGTGGTGAGAGAGGGTCAGGGATATCCGTGCTGGCGGCACGACTTGATGATGATTTTGATGATGTATAATACACGCCTCTAAATTTTAAGCTTAAAAATTTGGAAAAAAGGACATGTTATACACAAATAATCACGTTAGACCTCCTAGACGTTATATCTTACCTCCATTATGTGAAGTGGTGCGAGAGACTCTTTCTTATAATTCGTTAGGTTCCCGAGGGAAATTTTGGGGATTGTATCTCACGTCGCTGGCCATTTAATTTGAATTATTAGATGAATATTAGTTTGACAGTTTTTTCAAGTCAGTCTGAAACAAGAATAGTACATTATCACCATCTTGCGGCAGGAAGTGAGAGCTTCCCCTTGCAAAATAGAAGCGGAAAAAAGTTTACTTAGGTCATGTCGTTCCTCCATGGCAGTTTGTCAGCGACTTCTGTCCGCGGTACCACCCACCGAAATATGAAGTGTTCTGCCAACATCCCGATGCATTCAAGAGATCAGCTTCCTTCAGGTCCCATAGAGTTTCACTAGGTTTTTAAACCACCCAAATATTGAATAAAGCTGGTGGTCAGGACAACTGCCATTGCTGGACTATAACAGTCTTTATATTTGCATATATACTGTACGTCTGGTTTTCACGCCTAGATTGGGGAATGTGTTTGTTTCTCTAAATCTCAGAAAACATAATGCGTCTCATTTTCTTGGAGAAATCTGGTGTGAATCTGCGATTTACCAATATTGGTTCAGTCGGCTGGGGCTGAAGAATACATAGACAGCATCTCTGCAGAGGGGTAAGGCTCTCTCAACGAGTGTCCTGGACATAAAACTAAACAATCTAATGGTGAGGTTCCAGCAATGCCGAAGCTTTGGGGAACACGGAGTACTCTTTTTTTCCGTCGCTCCCAGGTTCACTCTGGCCTGGAACGGTTGTACCTAAAAGGGTCCTAAACTTTGTGCTTATGTTAAACTGAATGGTTTGAAATAGAACTGTCTTAATCTCTAACTGTGTAAATAAATGACTGATGTTTTATTGAATTGTTAGTGATACATAGCAATAACTGGAACCATTTAACTTTGTTGACTAAACTAAATAGTTTAAAATAGAACTATTTTTGCATTTGAACTATTTACTCATGGTAAACTGAATTGTTTTAAATAGAACTGTTTATGGTTTGGTTGTTTGGTTGTTTGGGTTTTATGGCATATAATCCTTTTTATTTTTATACAAATAATCAGTTCTATTTCAACTCAGTTTAGCATAGTACACAGTTTAATTGTTAAAACATTTCTATTTCAAACTATTCAGTTTAGTCAAAAAGTTCTAATTCAACCAATTCAGTTTAGTATAAGTATAGATTTTGTTTGCACACAGTTATATGTCTAAACAGTTCTACATTAAACAATTCAGTTTCGTGTATGCACAGTTTCAATATCAAAAACAGTTCCATTTCAAACAATTCAGTTTAGCATAAGTGTGCAATTTAATTGTCAAAAACTTTTCTATTTCTAGGTTTTCAGTTTAGTAAAAAAATTTTAATTCAAACAATTCTGTTTAGCATAAGTACGCAGTTTAGTTCTATTTTACCCATAGATAGGCCCCTATCAGGTGTTATCATTTCGGACCAGAGTGGACCTGGGAGCAATGGCAATGAAGGGGTACTTCACATTCCCCAAAGCCCCAATATCACTGGAACCTCACAATCAGATTGTTTAATGTCATATCCAGGACACTCGTTGTGGTGGGGATCTTACCCCTCTACAGCCCCATCTGACTGAGCAAAACTGTATATGTATAAAATTGGATTAGGCATTAAATAACCTACAAAGGTTGATATGCCATAAAAACACCAAACCAAACCAATTTGTCAGTGTGTTGAAATTTTTTATCTCTTGCATAATTCCAGAAAATCACCATTCCCACCCAGTCATGTCTTTTGCATTCTTTTAGTGTCGTTTTGATGCATTTGCTTATTTTATTATTAATTGTTTCATCTCAATCGCAATCTAAACTTAATATCCTTCTGTGTCTTATCAATTTTTACTTTTTATTTATTCTATATGGCATATATTGTGCTGTTATTCAAAGAGATTCAGTTTCTCACTTCAAGAATCTTTTTTGTTCTTCTGAGGTACCTCTTTCTTAGTTTCTCTTTCATCACCGTTTGTTTGATGGTAGTTTCCGCATCTGATATATCGATGTATTTGTAACTTTCTTTTTCTTGTAGAGTTCTGATGCTTTATTCATTCAGTAATTTCTCTTTGTTCTTTTTCCGAGTTTCGCGTAATTTTCAATGCCAAATTCAACTCCTATAGTTATCAATGAAGGAATGACACTTTCTTTATTAAAAAAATATATACGTCTTTATTTCTCTCGAAAGGGATCAAATCTCAGTTGGTGAGTGAGAGACAGACTGACGGAAGGAGACAAAGGCAGTCTGCTATATGAACCCATAAAGTCTTCTCTTGACTATACCATTCCGTGTTATCTCCAAGACCCCACTTAGTACTTCATCTGCTTCTCAGCCAGGGGTAATCAACTGGAGGCCCGCTGTTGGCCGCTATCCCTGCTAGGCGCTCTCCGTGATTGCAAGCTGGCACTGACTTAAGACTCACACTGACTCCAACAGATTTGAGAGCCTTACATATGCGTCTGCATATATCATTTCATCTTGCCCACGATTTCCGATCAACCACGTGACTGCTTCCGCTTATTTTCACAGAGAATATCTGATTGACGGCTCTGTCACTGGTCGATATGCAACACTATCTCTAAGCTGCAATTTCTTTTTTATTACCGTTCTGTGGAAGAAGCTTAGGATCCGATGTCTGCATCCCTAGCAGAAAGGTAAGACTCCCTCCCAATACTAAGTCGCATCTAGGAAGGCTCATGTTCTGGAGATCAGGAGAGAGTGGAGTAAGACTTCATTGCTATTATTACCAGGTCTACTCTGACCTGGAGTGGTAGCTCCTCTCAGGGTTCCATCTATGGATCAAATAGAACTGTTTAGAAATTATTCGTATTCGATAGGAAGACTTGATGTATTGTAACGAAGTAATGTAATGAAGTATCTTATTAATTGTAAATTGAAGTATAATTATTTACTAAGGATTATTATAAATCATTTGAAATCATATAACTGTGTGCAAATCAATAACAATTATTAAATAGAAATAATTATTTGAAACCATACAATTATTCGTATTCGATTGAAGTATTTGAAACCATAGAGCTAAGAGCAAATTATTTGTTATAAATAAGAATACATTATATATCATATAACTGAACGCAAAAACTCTTAAAAAAACTATAGAAGAAATGTTATTATACATGTACAATGAATGTGATTCCTAAATCTGTTGGTATGAAATAACCCCAGACCTGTTGACATGCTATTAAAATCAATCAGTTAATAAAACACGCAAATAAGATAAAGGACCAATTTGAAAATGTGTCTTTAGGGAATAAAGTGAGCTACAAGCGTTTAAACACCGATCGCAAGTACACGGAAATAGCAAACCTTCAGATGGCATAAATAGAGGTACCGTACTGTTTGGGTAAACAGCAGTGGAATTCCTTGAGAGAAAGACTTCAGTAATAGCTTGGCCGGTACACACGTGTTTCAAAAGGATTCTGTCATCGTTCTTGGCAAGACTGTAGAGTTACGGATAGGAACAATCTTTCGTTCGTTTTTTAATTACATACTTATGCCTTTGTAGAGTTGTCTGCCAATTATTTCTTCTTTTTTTCTCATTTGAGCGTTACAAAAAATGTTAACAGGGATGAGACTTTAACCTTTTGAGAGAAATAAAATTATGCCAAAAATGATAAACGTAAACAAGATCAGCACCTTACCAAGTAATTATTAGAAAACAATTTCAGACGATGTTGACATCGTAAAAAAGAAATAAAAAATCTTACGAAAGAACCGCACAAAAAAGTGTAAATATTAATTCACAATGTATTGGATTTCCTTATCTCTTGGTGAATTAACAAGCCGCTAAAATCAATTTGTCACTCAAATAATCATTTTTGATCTTAATGAAAATCTTAATATCTGGAGCAGGCAGCAAGAAACATTGGCCCCTATGTGAACTCACATAGAAGTTTATGTGGGGGTGCCCTCGTGGTGTAATGGTTAAAGCGATGGGCTGCAGAATCGTAGTTTGAACTCCAGTCCCGCTATTATGTTCACTTCGGACAAATACCCTTGGAAAAGGTATGAACCCCCTTATCCTTACATGAATGGGTTGAATAGCATCACTGCTGTTCTAGAAGAATGAATTTGGCATTAAATAACCTACAAAGGTTGATATGCCATTAAACAAAGAACCCGAATGAAAGTTTAATGCTATTTAAGCAAGGTCACATTAAATGGCAAGCTACTAAAGAGAGTAGCCCATTTCATACACCTCGATAGCATCGTCTCATTAACTGAAAGCAATGTTAACATATGCATTGACAAAACGTGGACTCTCA
This sequence comes from Sepioteuthis lessoniana, assembly GCA_963585895.1. Classification (NCBI taxonomy): domain Eukaryota; kingdom Metazoa; phylum Mollusca; class Cephalopoda; order Myopsida; family Loliginidae; genus Sepioteuthis; species Sepioteuthis lessoniana. Next base: position 72,957,133 of record OY757907.1, read on the forward strand.
TTGACAGGTTTTCGACTACATGGAAATCTTTCAAGCTGTAGCCGTGTCAGTACAATTGTATGCTTGCACCTCTTTGGCAAGATGGGAAAAACACAAGGATACTTTTTGGTTTTTGAAGAATTCTTAGAAGTAGCATCCAACAAAACATCTGCCGTACGGCAACTTACCTTCTAATTTGCCATCCAAGTGAGACGATCGAGACTGATTCTGGAAAAGTAAGGACGGGCTCATTAGCAGCAATCTCTTGTGGACTTCTCTACAGGGACACACCAGTGTCAACCGACCTGTAAAAACTTACATCAGCTTTGTACGGATACTGGAAGCCGATAGAGACGGATGGGATGAAAATGATTCAAGTCAATCTGGGTTGTCAGTTCGCCTTAATAATGATGATGATGATGATGATGATGATGATTTCTATGACAAATTATCAAGATGATTTTAAATCTCCCGGGAAGATGCATCTTTGGATATTCATCTTAGTTAGGATTTGCTATCCGGCAGCTCGTACCTCTCTATTTTTGCACTGATCTCATGATATTCTTCTTCTTCTTCTTCTTCTTCTTCTTCTTCTTCTTCTTCTTCTTCTTCTTCTTCTTCTTAATCAGATTAGAATGCTAAAATTTCATCCGATAGAATAAAATTAACCTGTAAAAATTTAAGACCACAAAAATCGAACATATTCCGATAACCTTGGCTGCCATGATTAAAAAAACAGAATAAAAAAGTGATTGGTCTATTAGGGTTTGTTTTGGTTCTTTTTTCTTTTTTTCAAATCCCATTATAACCTCACAATTTCAAGAAAAAATGTCATCCTAATGAAGGAAAAATGGCGTCTAATTAGATGCGTGGCATTAATAGCAAATTATTTGTTAAAGAGACCGAATAAAGGGAAAAAAGCAATCAATTTGCTTCTGTTCACTGAAAGATCGGTCGAAAGCGATCAATTCAAGGGAAAAGACACCTGCATTTAATAATTTGCCTTCTTCAGCAAAAGGGACAATTATTATCATTATTATTATTATTATTATTATTATTATTGCTGTTATTGTTTTTGTTGTCGTTATTACCATCGTAAGTTATGGTACATTGTATTGTAATCTCCGTGTAGTTTTCAGTGAAAAATATTGTTTTAATTAAGAGCAATAGAAGAATACTGCTGTGTCCAGACAGATAGACAGATAAACACAAAGAGAGAGTGAGAGAGACAGAAACGAGAGAGAGAGAAAAAAACGAGATAGAGCGAGAGGAGGGAATGCATAAATCGAGAGATAAATACGAAAATGATAAGAAAGAAAGAAAGAAACAAACAGAAAAATAATGTGATAGATGGAGAGATAGATGTACGTATACACTATAAGTATATGCATATATCTATATGTATGTATATTATACCTATATGTAAATTTATTTGTATATATCATACATACATACATTCATATATATATATATATATATCTTCTACATGAATATATACTATAACGATATATATACTTATATATATATATATATATATTATACATACATATATCATAACAATATACATATATCTTATACATATATATTCCACAACTCTATATATGTTCCTTAACTATATAAATATATATTGTCATCCACTGAGAGACTATTTCCTTTCATCACAACTCTTCAATGCGATGGAAACCCTGCAGACTTTACATCAGACGGATATCTTATCTATCGACCCTCTCAGCGTAAGCGAAGGAATTTTACGTACATATTTATTTACATATACGCTTATTAGCTACTGGGGTGATCAATTCATGAGAATAGCTTTGCATTCGTGCGTATGTGGTAGCCGGCAATTCCCCACTTGAGAGCTCAACCCACGTGTATATATATATATATATATATATATATATATATATATATATATATACACCATAGTTATATATATATATATATCTTCGAACGAATTGATCACTCTGGTATCTGATAAGGTATAAAATGTAAACAAACGAACGCGGGTTACTTAATACCTTATAATTACCAAGCTGACGTGGTACACTTGTTGGCCGAGTGGTCTGATACTAAGTCTAACGTAAAGTTGGGTGGGTTTCGATTCCAGTTTCAAGCGTCCTATGTGTCTAGCCACACTGAAGAGTTGTGATACAACGAAACAGCCTGTCTGTGGATGACTGTATATATGTATATATATATATATAATGTTATAATCATTATAAACAATAAGTACAGTTGATTCAGTGGGAGATACGATTGCAATAAGGCCGATTGGGGAATTATGTTGCGTCTTGATAGGTAGATAAATAGATAGATATGAATAGAATACAATATGTATATACAGTGTTGTGGTATGTTTGTGAATGCACACGTATCGATAGATCAATATATACACACAAGCTCTTCCAACAATTCTTCAGTTCATCTTAAAAAAATCTCAAAAACTTTTGTGTAAGATTAGTAAAGACTGGATTAACAAATACGGTTATAGATTCGTAACGACGTTTTATATATTGTATAGTTAGGCAGAAAATCATTACCAAAACAGGTTTGGTTGAATACCACGGATTGTTTCTTTTTTAAAATCTTCAAGTGAAGACGTTCAAGTCTCCTCAAAAGTCTTTTCACTTCTGGGTCAAGTTGATAAAGAAAGAACCCTGTATTAGCCCAAGCGCTTACGACCATTTCGCTGGTTATCGGAGGTCGTGTTAGCTCGTTTGTTGCAGTGGGTTTTATAATTCTTCGGAGTGTCTTTTATATATATATATATATATATATATATGCTTGTGTGTGTGTCGGTGTGTGTCTGTGTGTGTAAGTTATAGATGGCGTTGGAATATTCTGTTAGGATGGGTGGTTAGTTATTGAATACGTTTAATATGTTTATATTTGTGATGAATGCTATCTTATTTATTGTGGGTTTTATATAACGTTCTTTCTTTACCAAATTGGCCCAGAAGTAGGACTAGTGAGAGCACTTGAACCTCTTCACTTGAAGATTTTTAAAAAGAAACAATCCGTGGTATTCAACCAAACCTGTTTATATATATATATATATATATAAACAGGTATATATCAATATGTATATATATAATTGTGACACGAAAACTTTACTTTTATCCCAAAACGGGGTTTTATTTTCGCACGTGTGAAGACGGGGCAGATTGGCACTTGATCCCTTGTAGAATAAGTCCTCGTTCAGAGTTTTTTCCTCAGGCATATAAGAACTGGCATATTATGTGGGGGATTAATTTAGGGCTAGACTGACCACCGCTGGCAAGGGATTCCAAATTTCACACTATCCACACACCCACCAGGTCGCTTTTCTTCCTCCCCTAGAACAACGGAAGATATGGACCTCTAGGTTTAGACGTTATAATATTATATTGTAGTAGTCGGCAACTCCGGTTTCCCATGTGATATTTTAAAGGAATTTATAGGACAATCTTAAGCAAGATAACATAAGGCGAACAGAAGCTGAAAAGGAAGCATGAAGTAACAAATTCGTAACAGACGCCACCAATAACAACTTAGACCACGTGGTAATATTAAAATACATGAATCTTTTACTACACATAGATATACACCGTCAAAGTGTCAAATATATAATAAATGAACAGTCCATGAACATAAATGTCTTTCTTCTTTTCTTTTTTTTCATTTTCCTTCAAATTGAGAGAGAGAGAGAGAGAGGGTATATAAAATTGGGTATAAGGAGAAACAGTCCCAAGGGTACTTATCTTATTTTCTTTGATGGAGTTCCTGTGGAGAATCTTTCTTCTTTTACGGGCTAATAGACTTTATGCTATTTTTAACACTGGCTTGAAGAAAATGGCTTTTTCAATCCGAAATATTTTTTGTCTTCTTCTACCCGGAGTACTGGCTTTGGCTCCGTCTGCCACGAAACCTGTCCAACGACTAACTTTTTTCTTTTCTATTTCCGCTGACGGGAAGGAGTCCCCACTTCCGTTTTAGGGTCCCAGCCAATCATTTGGCTTCTACCTTCCCGTGTCAGGCGACCTGAGTGAGGTCACCAAGTATAAACATCTGGTCTCCCCTGTGACCCATATTCTTTCTTAATGGTCATTCTCTGATGGCTTGCTACTGTTAATTCAAACAAGAGGTTAGTAGTCATCCCACTTCCATCGTCTCAGTGGGAGATCACGTGACATAATATACATCTATCTATATATATATAAAATATATATATATATATATATAAACAGATATATATGTATATATATATATATATATAATATCTGGTAAGTATAATGATTAATAAGTACAATATATTGGAAATGACTTGTTGCTTTCTTTTAATAAGGCCGACGGAACTATGCTTCAATGTACTGATAGATAGATAGATAGATAGATAAATGTGCGAGTGCACGCCTATCGATATATTGAATATACTGAATGTATATGTTAGTTAGATAACTGACGTAAGCAAAAACGGCGGTAGATACCCACCGAGGTTTCATATATATATATATAGGAGGGGAGAGAGAGTGAGAGAGAGAAAAAAGAATATGCATTTATATTCGCCTGTGTTTGTATAGTAATGTGATTGTGAGTGTTGAAATTTTATATTGTTAGAAATGAAAATGTCAGTGCACATATAGAAATAGAAATTAATGTGCACAAGTGTTCATATATATATATGTATACACGAGGATCATTAAATAAGTTTCCAGACTTTTTCGTATGGGCACTTTGATTGATAGTACACACATAAAACTCTAGTCCTCTTCGAAGTAATCTCCACCGGCTGCAATGCACTTGTACCGTTCCAACAACTTCTGGAAGGCCTCATGGAAGTCCTCTTGTGTGAGCGTGTCAATGACCTCCGTCACAGCCTCTTTCATCTCCTCAATTGTCTCATAACAACAGCCTTTGAGCTTAGGGAATAACCAAAAGTCACAAGGAGTAAGGTCTAGGCTATAGGGAGGCTGAGGAACTGTCTTGATGCCCATGTTGGTCAAATAGCGTGTGACAAGGATGGAGTTGTGAACTGGTGCATTGTCCTGATGGAAGTGCCACTGACCCGATTTGAAGAGTACTGGCCTCTTCCGACGGAATCTTTTCCTGAGCTCCCTTAAAACCTCAACATAGTAACCCTAACCGTCTGGCCAATCGACTCTGGTGTATTAACTTCCTTACTCCTTCCACACCTCTCATTATCCCTCACAGACTCCCTGCCTTCCTTGAGTCTCATATGCCACTCAAAAACTGATGCTCGATTCATGCAAGAGGGTCGAAAAACAGTCTGAAGTATTCCATACGTTTCTTTGGCATTTTTTCCAATTTCAAAACAGAATTTTATTGCATATCGTTCTTCACGTTCAGATTGCATTTTTGAAATCCACCAGCTGTGACAATCAGGATTTAGTAGGGTGTATTCCAATTGCCGCTGTAGCTGTTGATTTGAACCTGAAATCATAAAAATTGGTCAGTCTTCTCATAAGATGTATCGCAATAACGTACTGAATTTTCAATAGTCTACAATACTTTTAAATGCCTGTACAAAAAAGTCTAGAAACGTATTGAATACACCACCTATATATATATATATATATATATATATATATATATATATATAAATATATATTAGAAATGTTGTGCTTGTGTGTGAGTGTGAGGGTTTTACCTATTGTGTGCTAGTGAATTATCATGAATAGAGGTGAGATACCTATAAAGATACTTAAGTAGAAAGGTGGAAAATAACAAACACGCTTGAATATATAAATAACAATATGAAATAAATTAATTGTTATAAATAGCTAGATATATTTACATAAAAAGACTGGGATAGATAGATAGAAGCTCGGAATGAGTTAAGCTGAGATAGAGAGACAGGGGTTGACAAGCATAATATACACAGGAAATGTGATAATACAAAAAAAGGTAAGGACAGCTTTAGATAGGACGAGTAAAAGGCGCAGTAAAGTAAAGCAAAAAGAGGCAGACAAACTCGTGCTGATGGATTTTTGCTGTGTTCTGCTCCTACGCTCAAAATACAGTATTAATTAATATTTATAAGGGCATCACTGATCGATCGACCATTACGAGACGCCGGTCAGTCAGACTGGTGCGCTCGTCATCTACGCATAACTTCATTAGACAAATATAGAGATATATTTCAGCCTGCTAAATAGATGATGATGAGATCGGCGAGTTTAGCCGATAGCAGCACGAAAAAACGAAATAACTTTGTTTGTTGTTTAATGGCATATCAACCTTCTTAGATTATCTAATACCAAACCCATTCTTATAGAACAGCAGTGATGTACCATAGCCAGATATCCGGATATGGGGAACGTACATAGAAAGTTCATAACATATATACATAGAACATAGGAATCCCGAAACACAAAAAACACGTAACGACTTCTTAGTTCAGGTACGAAACTTTTTATTACCTTTGAGTTAAAGGTTTCGACATAAGGAAGAGAGATGCACAATCTTTCTATGATGACTTTTCCATCTGCTCCCGATCACGTGCAGCGCCCGTAGCGCACAAATTCGTCTAGCCTCAGCGAACCCCGAAAGTCAACTCTTCCCGTTCAGAGTCTAGTTCTCAACTACTGACTTTTTCAAATTTCCCCAAATCCTCCGCGCATGACATCATTCACATCCCTGGTCACATCCTCTCTCTGAGATTTTTATTTTGACATCTGTAAACGACACATACTCCCCGCACGCGCGTCAACACCTGTGCTCAAGTTTGCACCTGACTAACCCATGTGCTGAGCCGAAAGGTTCTCAGCCTAACTAAACCCAAAAGCAAGATATGTAAAACGAAATCCCTCGGCCATTATATTACAGTGGTACTATTTAACCCATAGCTGGGAGGAGGATAAAGGGGTTCATACCTTTCCCAAGAGTATTTGTCCGAAAGTGAAAATTGAAAATTATAGAGCGACTGGAGTTCGAACTCGCTTACAACGCTTCCGCAGTCGAGCGCTTTAACCATTACACCACGAGGACACCCCACCAACGAAATACGCGTGTGTACGTAGCATTGTGGCTAACGTGTTGGACTCTGTCATCGCAGTAAGCGAGTTCAAATCCCAGTCATACTATTACATTCATTTTCAGACGAATGTCCTGGCGAAAGCCATGAACTCCTTTATTCTCCTCGACTATCGGTTAAATATTACCACTGCTGTCTTTCTAAGATGATAGCTTCGCCATTAAATAAGCCACAAAGAGTGATGTGTCATTAAGCAAAGAAACGAAATCCAAGAACAGACTATGAATTGTTTACTTACTAATACTAACGACATGATTCGAATTCTCGTGGCTGTATGAATCATCAGATACCATCTTGAAAAGCAATTTCATTACCCCGCAATTAACCAAAAAAATCGCTATAAAATCTATTGCACCCAATATCAACCGAGATTATGACCGTCTATATATATCTATATCTATATATAACCCTAATTCTTTTTCTACGATGATAACCACACACACACACACACACACACACACACATATATATATATATACTTAAACTAATTTGAACTGGTTGAATTAGAACTGACTGAATAAGCTGAATAGATTGAAATAGAAATATTAATAACAATTAAACTGTGTACTCATGCTCAGCTGAATTGTTTGAAATAGAACTGATTATTTTATCTGTCTATATTTCTGAGATGAGGTATTATGTACATTATTTACATTTTTCGAACTATTGTCGTTATCTTTGTCGTCATGTTTCACAACGTTTCGGCTGTTGCATGCCCCGGCCTTCTATAGGTGGTTGGAACGTCGAACTTAACCCTTTATTTCGCTTACCGGGGTAGACTTTCGAGTTCCACGTGCCATGCTTAATGGGTGTCAGTTATCAGTTATCTCCTGTTAATTTAGCCTCTGAAAGTTCTCCACTGCCTTCACGAGGTACCAACGCCTTTATCCACTGTGCCATGTGTCCTAAATAACTGATAAGTTTTATAAAAAATGGATTTGGTATTAATTACCCGCCAAAAGTTGATAGGCCATAAAGAGCAAACAACCATCTAAACGAGATGATCCCCCTAACAATGAGTTAAAAAGAGGAATAAACCTTTGTATAAAATTTTCTGCAAAATTCTTAACAACAAAATGAAAACATCAAAATGTTCGCAAAAAAAGCCGCCTCTCCTAAGAATAAGCATTTTTGACCCCTAACAGCGCGCACAGAAATCTGAATAGGTTTCTTTTCTAATCTTACATTTTTTTTTTTTTTTTTTGGCACGATCAGCCATCTCCACAAGTAAGAGGCCTCAAAAATTAAAATACAAATTCACATACTTGGGCGGCAATATCCCATCCACTGATTGCCCAGTTGGCTAGGGCTGTAGAATACACTGATGGTTTCTCTACAGAGGGGTAAGAACCCCCGCCCAACGAGTGTCCTGATATGACACTCAACAATCTGATGGTGAGGTTCCAGCAATGCTGGAGTTTGGGGTAATGCAGAGTACCCCTTTTTGCCACCGCCCCCAGGTCTACTCTGGCCCGGAGTGGTAGCACCTGATAAGGGTTAGATAGAACTAAACCGTGCTTCCTTCAAAATACTGAATTGCTCGAAATAGAACTGTTTTGATGTCTAAACTGTGTACTTATGTTATCTGAAATAAAATTGTTTGACATTTAACTCTGTGTATTGCCCAGTCGGCTGGGGCTGTAGAATACGCTGCACCTCTGCAGAGGGGTAAGACTCTCCCCCTAAGGAGTGTCCTGGATATGACACAAAACAATCTGATGGTGAGGTTCCAGTAATGCTGGAGCTTGGGGGAATGCGGAACACCCCTTCATTTCCATTGCACCCAGGTCCACTTCCCCGAAAAGTAGCAACTGATAAATAGAACTAACGGCATACCTATGCTAAACTGAATTATTTGAAATAGAATTTTTTTTTACATTGAAACTGTATTTACTAACTAAACTGAATTGTTTGACATAGAATTGATTTGACATTTAACTATGTGTAAACAAAATCTGTACTTATACCAAACTGGATTAGCTGAATTAGAACTGCTTGACTAAACTGAATAGCTCGAAATAGAAATGTTTTTGACAACTAAACTGTACTTACATTTAAACTGCGTGCTTATGCTAATCTGAATTGTTTGAAATTGAACCGTTTTTGACATTGAAACTGTACACTTACACTAAACTGAATAGAACTGTATTGACATTTTACTGTGTAAATAAAATCTGTACTAACGCTTAGCTGATTTAGAACTGTTTGAATAAACTGAATAGTTTGAAATAGAAATGTTTTTGACAATTAAACTGTGTACTCATGCTAAACTGAATTGTTTTTAAAATAACTGATTATTTACATAAAAATATATTTGGCGTTAAATAACTTACAAAGGTTGATATGCTATAAAACCCAACCAACCAACCAGCCAACCCATCCACTGAAAGTGATGTTATATTTGCCTAGCAAAGGCGTAGACTGCCATCGATAAATTATCGATGATAGGGATGTCTGATCTATTCGATAAAATAAAACAGGATTTCTTCTAAGCTGTGACGCTGTCAATACTACTGTATGAATGCACCACATGGATGCTAACAAAACTTACAGGGAAAAAGATAGACGGGAACTCCACAAAAATGCTACGAACTATTGCTTGGTGTCTGAGGTGCCCCAAAAATGAGGAATGCGGACAAGATGAACGAATTTTTTTGTGACAGCAACGATTATGTCCCGATTCGTACGTGGTCCCCCCCCACTCCCAATAAAATGACCTTGTGTCAAATTCGACCAGCTGGGAGCTTGGATAAATATCAAACCAACAACTTACCACCAATGATTTTTTTCTTTAGCTTTTGTTTATTCTAATGGCATATCAGCCTTCTTGGGGTATTTAATAACTAAGCCATTCTTGAAGAAGAACAGTTGTTGCACAATTTTATCAATAGCCGGTGGGATAAAAGGATTCTTACCTTATCCAAAAGAATTAGTCCGCGACTGGAGTTCAAACTCACTTATTTCGAGACTGCAGTCCAGCACGTTAATCATTACTCCAGCTACATGTAAATAGTAGGGCAAAGTGAGTTCTTTAATCTTAGTTAGACAACCTGGTTAGGAGAAGAAAAACTGAATTTAAACCTGTTAAATTCCACTTAAAAATTCACCCTGACTGTGCAGAGGTGTTGGTATATATATATATATATATATATATATATATATATATATATATATATATATATATATATATATACGTTACTGAGTAAATTGAAATTCATTCAGCATATTGTAATTTAATTCTTCGTCAGTGTATTTGTGAACGACTCTTTCCGTGTGTACACACGTACCCGTCCATCAACCATACAGGTTTGGTTCTGCAACATTTCCAAAGAGTCATACTTATATACCCAACCCCGCTGCCATCTAGTTGGATGCGACACAAGGTCATTTTCTAAATGAAGTGCAACAGGTTTGATTTCAGAGTTTTCCTTCTCCTAGACTGGTTGCCTCACGAACATTAAAGCGCCCAGTCGGTCCTACTCTTTACGCATAGTTTGAGAGTGAATAGTAGCATTCATATCTTTCTCAAGGGCATCAGCGCTTGGTAAAATGCAATGCAGCTTCGTCCCAGATTTGAACTCGGATTGCCGGGTCCATTTCCTATGTAGATAACCAGTTTGCCACAAGTCATATGTAGCTACTGCTTCTGCTGAACAACTTCCGGGTGTTTCTTTCATTTTCCCGCGTTGACGATTTGCTAGCGACCTGTTTTATTCGATCGATATTTCTGGTAAATATTGTTTCTCTCTCAGCGACGGCTTCGCTCGTGTTTACTTTCCGAACGCTACCAAAATATTATTTCCTTTTTTTTCTTCAGTCAATTCAAGATGAATGATTTGTTGGGGTTTTTTTTTCTTTTGGGTTTTTTTTTTTTGGTGGGGGGTGATTTTTTTAAAAAGTGCTTCTTCCGTTTTAGTCATTCTTTCACAGTTAAGTAAGCTCTAAATGAAAACAAACACACACGTTCACAAGGAAGCGCTATAGCCGACAGATTTGCATTAATATAACACACGTGTATGAATCGAAAGCACAACTGAAAAGAGCCCTGTCGACGAGGCTCAGAATATACTGACTGTCTTCCATGCAGAGATGTAAGACCCCGCAAACACACACAAAAAGAGAGGTTTTGGGTAAGACACTAAACTGCATCTGATGTTTAGAATCCAGCTCTAGAGGTCTGGAGAATATACAGTACGCTTTCATTGATATTATTCTCTGGTGGGCTCTGACCGGTTGATTCTGACCTTGAGTGGTAGCAGCTGTTTGAGAACCATCTAAGAATCAAGTACATTTGTTTGAGATTATCTTAAGAATAACTTTGAACAAAACTAATGCATTGACTCATTAAACATTTGGCTCCGTCGGCTTGGGCTGTAGAATACACCGACTGCATCTCTGCCAATGGACAAGACACCCCCACCAACGAGTGTCATGCATATGATAGTTTGGCTCCTGTAAAGCAGGAGCTTTGGGGAACGCAGAGTACCTCTTCATTACCATCGCTCCTAGGCCCGCCCCCAGGTCCGCTTTGGCCCAGAGTGGTAGCACCTGAGAGGGTCTTATCTATGGGTCAAAGAGAACTAAATTGTGTGCTTATGCTTAACTGAATTTATTGAAACAGAACTGTTTTTTACATTTAACTGTGTGTAAACAAATTACTGAAGTTTAATAGAATTGCTAGTGATATATAGTAATACTTGAAACGATTTAACTTTGTAGACTAAATTGAATAGTTTGAAATAGAAATGTTTTTGATATTTAAACTTCATAATTATGCTAAACTGAATTGCTTGAACTAAAACTGTTTTTACATCAAGCTGTGTGTAAAAAAAAACTGCACTCTAGCTAAAAGGAATAGTTTGAAATAGAGCTGTTTATATGCATAAAATGGATTTGACATTAAATAACCTTCAATGGTTGACATCCCATAAAACCAAATCAAACCAAAATGACTTTATTCAGCATCAAACGAACCGAAAAGGGTTGATACGCCGTAAAACAAACCAACTATCACCCAACCAACCAACCCACCAATGGGTCAAATACATTTGTTTGAAATTATCTCAAGAATGACTTTGAACAATTCTAATGCCCTGACTCTTTTAAAACATTGATACATAAGCATGAAATGTTTAATCATATTCTATTATTTTGAACTATATTTTTATTTACTTGAAAATTTTTAGCGTTACATAATATTATGTCTCAGTTATCATGGTAGGCAATGGACATGACGATCCGAGTTCCAATCCTGGACGAGACTATTTGCATTCTACATAGCACTAATACCATTAGGAAAGGTATGAATCCAAGCATCATCCTTCCAGTTATAGGTAAATAGTAGAACAATTTAAGCTGCTAAAGCTTGGTATGGTAACTCAACTAGGAGAAGAAAAATTGAATTTAAACCTGTTAAACCCCGCTCGTACAGAGAGGTTGGCTGAATACATATGTAATAGATGGGCGAGATGAATTATCAATATGTAGTGTAGCATTCGAATTAAAACCAAAGCTGTTAAATAAGAGAAAAATTCAACGGGTCAAATGAAGAAGGGTAAGATCACCAAAAAAGTGGTGTCGAAGGTATGCATCTGACGGTCAAGCTCCAGATCTGGAGATCTTTGGAGTGTGCAGTACCCCTTCGTTGCCATTACTTTCATGTCTACTCTGATTTGGGGCGGTTGTACCTGTTATAATCTCATTTTTGGATAAAATAGTTCAGTTGAAAAAATATTTATATTCAGTAGGACCATGTGGGAAAAGACCCTCTTGAGAAACGTACAATTAACTCAATTCCTTAACCTTTTAAAATAAAATAAGCCTGAACAGGTTAGCATGCCTTTAAAATCAATCAATCACACACACATAAGTAGCAGAATAGTGTATCAATGATTAATTAAAACACAGTTATAGAAATTCAATAAATTTTACTTCTTTATCTTGAGCGATAAATTTATTGATAAACAACAAGAGTTACAATGTCTTTTCGTCTAAGAAAAGGTTAATAAAGCGTTAATATTCCCCGTTGTGATATCAACAAGAAGAAATTTACTAGCAGTTTGCATTGTTTAAAATCTAAATAATCTGTGTGAAATATATTTGTGTGAGTATGTCACTATGTAGAGGGAAATTATATTTATGTATTGGTCTAATGAGTAGAGTGTTCGCCAATGGTCCGGGAGACCGCGGTTCAATCCCAGGTCGAGTCATACCAAAGATTTAAAAACTGATGCTTGATGCCGTCACTCAGCACTATAAGTTGAGGATCAATAGTAAAGTGGAGCAATACTGGGAATGGAGTTGCGCCCTCCCCTTCAACTCGATGTTGAAGCTATTGAAAAGGGAGCCTTCGAGTTACTCATGACGAAGATCGCCAACTTTACAACTTAACTTACTTTATATTTATGTGCTTATATGTGAGTGTAATGAAGCTAAATATTCAGTAGTAGAATTATTACAGTCGAAAAAGGGAAAAACAAGAAATTTAGGGATGTTGAAAAGCAATATATTCTTGACTCAATCTGTTCTAGAAGTTAAAAATAATTTTATCAGTTGCAGAAGACCGCTTCAATGAAACGAATGTGCTCCACCTGTGCTCTCCGCTCCCAGCAAAATTCGCGCGAATAAAGTAGATGTTGCAAAAAGAAAATGTGCACATAAAAATGGTGTCCAGGTTGATCATTATCACAGCAAATAAGAACTAAGATAGTTTGTGTTACAGCAAAGAACACTACAAAAGAGAAACATCGACTTGTGATACGAGGCGACAGATGACGCCAATAAAAATGACTGCCAGAAAAAAAACAGAACTCAGTGAAAAAGCAGGCACGAAGAACTGAGTGAAAAAGCAGGCACGAAGAACCAATAGGCAGGATGAAATATTATTAGATCGAAATAGCACACTAAAAATCATTTCACTCAATACGAGTTATTCACACCTATTTTAACGGATGTTTTTTCCACTGAAGCTTAAGTGACAACAAGCCTTCTGAGCTCTTCCGGTTTCTTCGCAGTATTTTTGCTGATTTTAACATTGCTGCGGTCTAGATTGTCTCGATTCTTCCTCTGATCTCCAGTTCTCCTAATCTCTTTTCCAGGCCTTTAGTGGATCGTTCCAATATGACAGGATGTTCGGTTAAATACTTAATTAATATGTAAAAATGAAAATTTATGAAATATATGAAAATTATTATATATATCTCAGAAACAAAAAGATCCTTAAAATAAGTATCTTTTTTTTCAAGGTTTAAATTGACCTAAAAAGCTAGTTGATTGTTCCTAAAGATCAGTTAAGAGCGAGACAATTGTCTTTGATTTTAAAGGTCAGCGAATTTATTTAATTTTACGGTTGTCAACTAACTTTATCAATCATAATGATGAAACGGGTCATTTCGTTAAATATATTTTCTAGTCCTTATCTTAGAGGTCAATGTCAAAAGGGACATTTAATTTTGCTCCATCCTAAATAAAGGTGAGCTGGGCATGGCTCATCCAGTCTGGGGAGATTGAGAATTTTTAGTTCAACCCCATTGTTCTAAACCTGTTCCCATTAGTCAAAGAATCTAAAAAGGGGTTTTCCTATGCTTGTAAGATATAATCCTGAACTAGGATTAGCTGATCAATGGGAATATGACTCCTAATTGTCTCTAATTGGACAACCAATCAGAAACCATTTTAGTCCAGATTTTGATCTATATCTATAAAAAACAGACGATAAAACGAATTATCAGAGATGATTAGGAAAGAGACACAGAGGAAACTCAAGACTGCCAAAGAAGCATCCCTTCCATTCTGGACCTGAGCCACTCCGAAGAACCTGCAGACTTCATAAAAATTCAAAGTACCCGACTTCAGAGGCATTAGTGTCATACTAAACGCACCTCTCGATATTATTTCGTCTTCTTTTTTCCAGGGGAGCAGATATTGTTTGCTGGTTATTTATTGGGTCAATAATCATTTCAATCTTTATCATTTGTTAAGAACAGGTTTTCTCCATTCTTTGAGTTGCAAGACAATCTACTCCCTCGTATCACCAAACAGTTAGAAAAAGATCAGTCTTAATTTTGTCAAGCTCGCTTCGGGGTTCTTTCAAACACAGCGTGGGCACGGAAAGACTTGACAAAGCAATCAGTTGGGAGTAAATGTGGTAGTCACGAACACAACAGCCACAGCAGGTATTGTGAATAGTAGTCACACTACATTGGCCACATAGGGCCACACCAAGAGCATCAACTACAGTTGGTATCACGAAAGCGGAAGTAGGGGTTCGGTGTTCTGTGAACTTACAGTAAATGGTGTAATTTTCGATTCTCTCTCATTGGTAGCTGGAGACACGATCAGACGGGTTGTCTTGCTAGAATAAAGCTGTTACCCTGCACACTGAGTTCGTTATTCTGCAGTAGACCTATATTTGAGGCAAGTTGCGTTTTAGTTTCTCTTCCTCGTCAGACAATCAGCTGTCTCCAACAAAGCAGACGTTGGTAACTATGCTATAAAAAATCCTTCAGAGTGTTTTTCGGAGAATCTTTGCCACACTGATGAACCATTTGTCTGTTTTCAGCTCATCCAAAAAAAGTATATTTTGTTCTTCACTAGCGTCTGCCACTATACCCGAGTCACCTATGTAAGCAGTTTAACAAACCATTAGGTACTTATACTCTACTATCGCTTTAAATCCCGTAGAAACTCTTACAGATGCAGATTACACAGATGATCTTGCACATCTAGCAAATACACCTGCTCAAGCCGAATCTCTCTTGAATAGCCTAAGCAGTAAGAGGTATTTTTCTTTATGGGGACGCAGATAAAACTGGATCCATGTATTTTAATAAAGACGGTGCCATCATTTCATTAAATTGCAAGGCTCTGAAATGAGCAGATGAGTTCATATATCTTTGTAGCAATATCTCATTTACTGAAAGCGATGTCAACTTACGCATAAGCAAAACATGGGCAGAAATTGACTGGTTATCGACCCAAGAGGAATCCATTATTTCTGATAAAATAAAATGGGGATTCTTCCATGGTGTAGACGTGTCAGTACTACTGTATTGTTGCACCACTTGAACTCTAACAAAACACATGGAAGAAAAACTAGATATGGACTATATAAGGATTCTGCGAGCTTTTGGATAAGTCCTGGAAGCAGTACGATAAAAAAAAAAAACAGTTGTACGGCCTCTTACTTCTTATATTGCAAACCATTCAAGAAAAGCGAACAAGACTGCTGAAGAAGTAAGGACGAACTCATGAGCGATGTTTTGTTGTCGACCCCCACTCAAGAACATACTATTGCTGGTCAACTAGTAAAAATTTACATTCATCAGTTATTTGCGGGCGCAGGATACTGTCTAGAAGACCTAACAGACCAACAGGTACAGATGGTGAAAGAAAAAAGGAATCTGTGCTATAGGCACGCTTTGATGATGATCATTATTGGTCTCTGTTTAATCGAATATATTTATCTTAACCAACATGTCAACGCCATTTCTTAATCTTAAACAGAAGATTAGAGCCTTGTTATTGCAACATTTTATTCTTATGTCTTGGCAGTTCTTTCATAAACAATTTCATTATTGGTTCTGGAATGTCAGGAAATTCATCACCTGTTCTCGACAGATTTTTACCTTTTATATACAATTTAATTCATTCCGTTGGATTTACAATAATAAAAAGATATCGAAATAACGAGAAAGGTCTCTGCCGTTGCAAAACGCAGTAAAACTTACCAAAAATTAAAGAAAGGCTAACCAAGGTAAAAAAATCAGTGAAGGTTTCATTAGCTTCAATCGAAAGAAGCCAACATTTTTAGAATATTCATAGCACCATTATCTGATCATCAAAGAAATATTTTTTGCGTATCTGGGATTCTACGCCACCTCCACCTAAATTGTATATTCAATAATAAAAGAACGATTCTGCTTTTGATTCGATAAATTTTAACGGCATATCTACCCGTATTGGGTTATTTTAGGTCAAATTCAGGAAACTGCGTTCTTGTAAATGTATATTTACATTTTGTGTCGTTTTATAAGAGTTTTTGCAATACATAACAGTACTTGGACCCATTTAAGTTTGACTTACGCTAAACTGAATTCTTTGAAATAGAACTGTCATTTGATAGTCTATAAACTAATGACTGATGTTTAATTGAATGTTTATCCTTAAGTAGCAATACTCAAAATCATTTAACTGTGTGGAAACAAATGATTAATAGTAAATAGAATTATTAGTATTTGGTAGAAATAAGTGAAAACATTTAACTGTGTGCAGAAAAAAATGAGCCCAGGCTTATATAAAAATGTTATCAACAAAATGTTTTTAGAAATTATATATTTTATATTTATATATCTACAAACACTATTGAACATTAAATAACCAACAATGTTTGATAGGCCATAAAACCCAACCAAACTAAATCCTATATATTTAATATACATGTATAAAGAGGATTTTGCATTTAATAACCTACAATGGTTGACATGCCATGAAACCAAACCAAACAAAAAAACTAAAAAAAAAGGGGTCGTTCATGACACAGAATATGTTTTTGAAACGTTGAAGCGTACTTTTTTCTAGACTTGACCTTGCTATCAATTTTTCTCCAAAGTGTCCTCGAATAGCCTAAACAAAGGTAATAGAATTTTTGAGTTGTTGTCGTGTGATTTTGTTCCTACAAAAGAGTAAACAATACCTCCCAAGTATAATAAATCAATTATATACATAATTATTACATGATCAATGATACTGTGTATCTATATTTACCAACCTCTCTGCTCGGGCAGGCTATGACACAAGGTCAATTTTTAAGCGGGGTTTAACAGGTTTCAATTGAGAGTTTTTCTTCGAGACTAGTTGCCTCACCAAGGCTGAATAACATAGTATGCCCTACTACTTACCCATAGCTGGAGGGAAAATAATTGGATTCATACCTTTCCCAAGGGTATTAGTGCTATGTGAAATGCTATCAGTCTCGTCCAGGATTTGAACTCGTGTCGCCGTATCCATTTCCGATAGCCATTACACCACGGGCACCTCCTCTGTGTATCATCGGTGAGGTTTCAGTATCTTTAGAATATCCAAGTAAACATGCCAGGCTACATCGAGGTATAAACTATATAATTTATTGATGGTATTTGTTTGGTTTGGTTTGGTTTTGTGACATATCAATCATTGTAGGTTGTTTAATGCCAAATCCTCTTTATACATATATATTAAATATATATGATTTGGTTTGGTTAGGTTTTATGACATATCATCCATTGTAGGTTATTTAATGCCAAATCTTCACCATACATATATATTTGATATACAGGATTTGGTTTGATTGGGGTTTATTGCATATTATCCATTGTAGGCTATTTAATGCCAAATCCTCTTTATTTAGTTTGGTTTGGTTTGGTTTTATGGTATATCAACCATTGTTGATTATTTAATGCCAAATACATTTTTATACATATAAACAGTTCTATTTCAAACAATCCAGTTTACCATAAGTACAGTTTTTTTTTATGCACAGTTAAATGTCAAAACAGATCTATTTCAAACAATTCGGCTAAGTATAAGAACACAGTTTAGATATCAAAACAGTTCTATTTCAATAAATTCAGTTTATCATGAGTACACTGTTTAGTTCTATTTGCCCCATAGATATGACCCTGTCAGGTACTAACACTCCGAACCATAGAGGACGTAGAAGCGATGCCAATGAAGAGGTACTCTACATTCCCCAAAGCTCCAGCATAAACTGAACCTCACCATCAGATAGTTTTGTGTCATATGCAGGACACTCGTTGATGAATCTTACCCTTCTGCAGAGAAGCAATTGGTATATTCTACAAGCCCCTCAGCTGATTGGCCAATGTACTATTACGTTCACTTTCGAACTAATACACTTGGAAAATGTGTGACCCCCAACTTATCCTTCCAGCTATGGGTTAATAGTATCATTACTGATATTCTATGTGCAAATGAATGATTGATGTTAAATTGAATTGTTTGTATTACATAGCAATACTTGAAACAAACAGTGAGCAAATAAAACTTGTATGATTATTATCAAATAGAATTATTAGTGTTAGCAATACTTAAAATTATTTTTGGCACTTCAGGTGATGTAATACTTAGTAAGCCAAATTAGCAACCCTTCATGATGAGTTCGATTCTCTTTGGGTGCACCATACATATAGCTTTTTGCCACATCTAAGCAAAAAACGCTTAATAAATTACTGGTCACTTCAGGTTGTGTAATGGTAAGCAAGATAATGCAAGCAAACCTTCATGAATGAGTTCAGTTCCCACAGGATGCACCATTCATAGGGTCTTGTGTAAAAAACGCTTAGAAAATTACTGGGTACCTCGGGTGGTATAATGTTTAAATTTCAAACAGTTCGGTTAAGTATGAGTGTAGTTTTTGTTCAGTTAAATGTCGAAACATTTCTATTTCAAACAATTCAGTATATCATAACAACATAGTTTTGTTCTATTTAAAAACAGTTTTATTTAAATCAGTTCAATTTAGCATAAGTACGCAGTTTCCATGTCAAAAACAGTTCTTTTTCAAACAATTCAGTTTAGCATAAGTACAGAGTTTAGTTCTATTTGACGCGTAGATAGGATCCGATTAAGTGCTTGAAGTCTGACCCAAAGTGGACATGGTTGGTTGGTTGGGTTTTATGGCATATCAACCTTTGTTGGTTATTTAACGCCAAATACATTTATACAAATAATCAGTTCTTTTTTAAACAATTCAATTTAGCGTGAGTAAATAGTTTAATTGTCAAAAACATTTCTATTTCAAGCTATTCAAACTGTTCTAATTCAGCCAATTCAGTTTAGTATTAATATAGATTTTGTTTATACAACGTTAAATGTCAAAATAGCTCTATATTAAACAATTCAGTTTAGTGTAAGTACAGTTTCAATGTCAAAAATAGTTCCGTTTCAAACAATTCAGTTTATCATAAATCCACAGTTTAATTGTCAAAAACATTTCTATTTCCAGCTATTTAGTTTAGTCACACAGTTCTAATTCAGACAATTCAGTTTAGCATAACTACACAGTTTAGTTCTATTTGACCCATAGATAGGGCCCTATCAGGTTCTACCATTCAGGGTCAGAGTGGACCTGGGAGCAATGGCAATGAATGATGTATTCTACAGCCCCAGCCAATTTCACAGAGTTAATGCCAAACCAGTTTTATTTCAGATAATTCAGTTTAGCTTAAGTACGCAGTTTAAATAACAAAACAGTTCTATTTCACGCAATTCCATCCCCAGCCAACTGGGCCTGTGTTTGTTTGGTTTTTAGTTGCAGCATTTTTGAAAGAATAAGTAAATACTGTTTTTTTTTTTTTTGTGATTGAATGCTAAAGACATATTTTTGTTGGTTATTATTGTCAAAAGTCCTAGGATGCAGTACATGATATACACCTTATTGTGGCTGAAAATTAGGGGTCGTTTATTACATGAAACCGTACATTAATCGAGTATATTTGTACTTTATTTAATAGTGATTATTAATCCTGATATTTTAAATATCTAGCTATTGAAGTATTTTTAGAATATATGCCATACATCCAAATCTACATCACGAATCAAGTACAAAAAGCTTTTCCCTAGAAACTAAATTTCTAGGAACCTGATATCTAAAAATACAATGGCCCATTTTCCTTCGGGGATATTCTTAACCTTAACTTATTTTTTCCGACGAGGTGATAGCCGAAAGCACATCATATAATTAAAAAAAATGATCTGTTAAACAAAGATTCAAATCGAATGTATTTCCTACGCTCAAAACTGAGCCTCGTTCAGTGACTTTGTCAGTGTAAAAAATTTATCCCCAGGTTTGAAAACTAGAATATAAAAAACTCGAGTCGTCACTAAAGAAACTGCAACACGATGATACCACATTCAAAGTTGAACGCAAAGCAAAACCACAACGAAAAGAAAATCCTTATAACCGTTCTTCTTGAGAGAACACTTCTTGAGAGAAAAGCATAATCAAACCAACACTCTCTCTATTTCTCTCTCTCTCTCTCTCTCTATATATATATATATATAAGTTGGTGACCATAGTCGAGGGTAACCCGAAGGCTCCCTTTTCAATATCTACTACACCGAGGCGTAAGGGAGGGCGCTACCTTTTTCCTTGGATTGCTCCACATTACCCTTGATCCTAACCTTATAATGCTGAGTGTAAAGCAAAGGCAGCATCAAGTACCATTTTTGAGTCTTTGGTATGACTCGACCTAAGATTGAACCCCGGTCTCCCGAACCATTAGCGAACACTCTACTCATTAGGCCAATGGCCCTGTTATAGTAAAGTAAATTTGGCGACCTTAGTCGAGGGTGACCTGAAGGCTCCCTTTTCAATAGCTACTACACCAAGGTGTAGAAGAGGGTGCCACTTCTTTCCTTGGATTTCTCCACTTTCTCCTTGATCTGTACCTTATAATGCAGTGTGTTAAGCAAGGCGGCATTAAGTACCACTTTTGAGTCTTTGGTATAACTCGACCTGGGATTAAACCATGGTCTCCCGGACCATTGGCGAACACACTACTGATTATGCTAATGGCCCGGTTAATATATATGTATATATATATATATATATATATATATATATATATATATATATATATATATACATCCATTTAGTTTGCTACATTTATAAATGAAGAGTGGTCAATATTGGTGATAGAGAGCAAATAAATATTTTGGGTATTCTTGGAAGGGTGATCTTGTTTATACGGTATGTTTATGACGTTACATTTTTTCAAATGATTTACAGCTCATTCGGCTGGGGTTGAAGAATACGCCGACTGTATCTCTCCTGGGGAGTAAGACCTTCTCTCAATGATTGTCCTAGATATGACACTAAACCATCTTGGAGATTTGGGGAATGGGAGTACGCCTTCATTGCCATTCCTCCCAGGTCCACTCAGACACGGAATGGTAGCAACATACGAGGTCCTATCAGTGAGCCAAAAAGAACTGTTTCACATTTAAACAGTGAGCAAACAAATGACTAGCATTAAATTGAATTGTTAGAAATATAACTGTTTGACCATTTAACTGTATTTACTTACAAATCATATGTACTTGGTATATACATTGTCGAATATTTTGGATGGGCGTATTCCTGTATTAAAGGATGGCTCTTGCTGCGCTGCCATTGTCCAACGATCCCTGGACTGTGTTGCCACTTATGATTCTCTTGGCTGATTTGACAGCGAGCTCTGCTCGACCATTGGATTGTGAGTAAGCAACAGATGATAGCCTATGTTTAACTGCCCAATCTTGTAAAAACTATTTGAATGAAAGGGATGTGAAGTGTGACCCACCATCGCTGCTGGTAAAATGAGTGGAGGTAATTCTCTATATATGCCAGGTTTTGTTTAGCACTGTTTCAGGGACATTATGGCGGTAAGTGCTTTCATTATTCTACATACATAAAAAGGATTTGCGTTAAATAACCCTCAAAGTAGAGGTACTATTTAATCCATAATTGTTGAGGAGACAAGGTGGTTCATGCCTTATCCAAGAGTATTAGTCCGAAAGTAAACATGACTGCGCGACTGGAGTTCGAACACGCTTGCTACGATGTCACAGTTCAGTGCGCTAGCCACTACACAACGGAAACAACCACTCCAGTTAAAAGTTCAAGATCTAATAATGAAAAGAAACGTGTGCGCTTTCAAAACCTGGAATAACCATGGATTAAAAATATCAGTCTCGATATATAGTATTTTTATTTATTTTCTTTTTTTTCTGAAATCTTCAATCCAATCAGCCCTCATTTCCAACTCTCTTGTCCAAGATGTTTTCCAAAATACATAAAATGTCTGAGGAAATTTCGCATGAAAATATTCAATCGACAAGAATCACGCACTCAAATACCGTGCAGAATCCATCATTTGCATTCTTGAATGTCTAAACACCATTCACCCATTTTATTTTGTTTTGCATGTGTGAGCTATGTATTTTTATTCATTTTATTTTGTTTTATTTATTTATTTATTTATTTATCTATTTATTCATTTTGCCGTTGTTATCGTTGTTTTTCCACAAAGTCCATGATTACTTTTAGCTTTGCTGTAGAGGACATCTTCAGAATGACACACATTCATTGAGAGACACAAACAGACTGTTTTTTATTCACTTATGATTTCACTCCCAAAGGAAATACACGTATTTTCAAGTGCCAGACACAGACACACACACACAAACACACACATAATTAAATGTACAGATGTTTCTTCGAAAATTTCATACTGTTTACAGTTTTTATTTTCTTTGAAAAAGATAATCATTTTTTAATTAGATTTTGTGAAATGTCTGAAAAAAAAACGGAGAAAAAAAACAAAAACAAAAAACAAAAAATACTCTGAAGCATCTAAATGTCAATATAATTATATGTTGATATTAAAACTATGAATACTCGACAATTATTTTATATCCATAGTAAACAGTGAACATATTAACCAAGGATCTATTAATGATTCTATTTATGCCATTCATTTCCACTCAACCACTGACAGAAAGTCTCTCTCTCTCTCTCTCTCTCTCTCTCTCTCTCTCTCTCTCTCACGCGTGCGCATATGCATCAGTAGAGAAGCCCTGGGATGTAGTGGCTAACGTCCTGAGCTGTGACATCTACCCCCCCATAACCCTTAATAACATCACAAAATCTTCAGTTAAAAGTCAGTTAGATACGACAAGCAATCTGGTTAGCTACTCCAGAAAATAAATAATATAACATGGAACACAAATTATATATATATCTCGTCAAAAATTATGAAATTGTTTTAAATAATTTAATCTTGTTGGTTTAAGGAATATTTTCTGGAGCCAGAATGTTCAGCTATTAAATAAATCATGTTTTTTGTCTTTTTTATTATTAGTTTATTTACAGCTAAATAAAAAATACCTAAGTGAACATCCATCATTTTTCAAAAAGTTAAATAAAAAGAAAGAATTTAGATTTTTTTAGACTGCCTTTTAATTCCTTTGAAAACCTAACCAGTCGCTTATGTGAAATGGTACTTTTCTTGGAATAATTCCAAGAGGACATTTTTATCACCTTCTTTCATGATAACTCCAAGACTCTCCGCAGAAGTGAGATCAGATGAATTTTCTGGTCTCCATCCAAATTCCTCACAATTGTCTATACCTTTAGGTTCTATCACGAATGGCATGCAGGCTCCTTTCGAGCCGAAACATCGAGCCGAAAAAATGTCAGTTTTATTACCAGACACGATTTATAGAAAAAAACTTTTAAGAGCAACTAAATCATCATTTCTGTTTTAAATTTTAGATAAAGAAGGTCATTTTTATTGTTTAAAAAGACGTTCCCTGAGGCATTTGGGTTTCCTTTTGGTTTAGCAGCGATATTGATGCTACTTTCATCGTTTACAGCTATCTATGATGTTATTAATACGTATATTTAGGAAGGTGTGTGTGTGTGTGTGTGTGCGTGTGTGTGTGTGTGTGTGTGTGTGTGTGTGTGTGTGTGTGTGTGTGTGTGTGTTTTGCGTATCACACAAATTGACACATATGGAAATATGTCCGTAACACACATAGTTGTACGTAGTTAATTTACTTAGTTAATTAGTTACATATAACAGATTATCATTCATGTATATATATATATATATATATATATACTGACAATAATAAAAACAAATGTTGACAATAATAAAAACAAATGTTGACAATGAAATAGCCTGTCTGTTTTAGCAAGAAGAGGAGTATAAAAACTAAAATGATAATTCTTCACGTTCTCATGGCTGTTACAATCAGTTTTATATGGGGAAAATGTCAGTCTTTAAATAGAAGAATCCTTCTCCAGGTGGTTGATTGTAGCGTTTTTACAAACTAAAAAGACAATTCTACGCACACACACACACACACACACACACACACACATATATATATATATATATATATATATATTACCGCAAATGTATGGAGGAAAAGTTAGCTATAGCTTCTTACAATAACCCCAAAGAATTATTCAACCAAAGATATGAAATACTTAATGCTGGAATGCATAAAAAAGCTTGCCTACTTGGTTAATAGAATGTGGGTTTGGTTTGTAAGTTTGTCTTTTTTTTTCTGTTGTTTTTTATATTAATTTCTTATTCCTTTTAGTGGCCGCTTTATTGATAAAATGTAGTTTGGGCCAACCATGTTTACTCAGACTTATCCAGATGATCCGGTTGGTGAAACTTAGGTAGATAATTTCTGGCTCTTTTTGTATTCTGTATATACTTAGACAGACAGACAGAGATTGAATATCATATAGATAATATTTTATAAAAAGTATTGTCATAATATCACTGCTATAACGAGAATTTGAAATATCAAAAATATGACATTTAGTTAAAACATAAACTTATCATTCAGTTTCAAGTTGGACGGAAAATTAATTTATTTAATAAGAGTATAGCTCCTTACGGATCTCAGCATTAGCTTTGACAATATTTTAAGGAAGACCAGTAGGTGTTCCCTCTTTACGATTCTGATGTTACCAAAAAAGAGTTAGGTGCTATCATGGGTGTCATCAGAGTCTGATTGTACCCCTGCACTGTAACAATTTACCTTACCATACTTGAAAGAGGTTTAAATTACAAGTTTTTCTTCTCCTAGAATGGTTTCCTTTCACTGCTAAAGGTTTCATTCTGTGCAACTATTTATCCATAACTGAAGAGAAGTGGTTTATTCAGGCCATTCACAAGGGCATTACAGCAAAGTAAAATACAAACAACCATATCCAAAATTTGAACTTCATATTCAACGACAATAATCATTACGCCACCCCTTTTAGGTAAATCTCACACAAGAACATATTAATGTAGGAATCAATAAAAATCGCAATCAGTACACTATCTAACTGGTCTAAGAGATGAATTTGTGTACCCTCGGACTATTTAAATCATCTTGGCATAAATTAGGAGTACCCAGAAAGGATTGTATTCACAATGATATTAGTCTGGTCGACAAGTGTCCTGAGTAGGACACCACTATGACCCAGAGAAATAGTTCCTATTAGGGCTCCGTTTATGTGTCAAATAAATCTGTTTAAAAATCATTTGTATTAGAGAAAATATGTCAAATCATATGAATGTGGACTAAGAAATGGCTATTTTAGAACAGAAATAATGACTTGAAACCATATACTTATTGGTAATATGAATACCTAATACCATTTAACAGTGTGAAAATTATTTGTATTAGATAAAAATACTTGATGTCATGTAATTGTGTGCAAAAACACTCAAGAAACAAAGGCTCAAAAAGGCAAAAGTACAATAAAAGTGATTCCTTAACCTTTGGGTGTAAAATAACCCAAGATGAGTGATCTGCTATCAAAATTAATCAATCTAGTAGACAAGAAAACAATAAATCAACAACTTTTACAGTGATATTTGATAAACATTTGAATGACACAAAGTCCCAATGAGTCACTTTAGTATAATGATATGATATGAACTCTTGCTTGCGTATCGTGATACACGAATCACCAGAAATACGTGTGTGTACGTGTGTGTGCGAGCACACGTGTGCACTCACGTGAATACAAGTGTCATGTAAAAATACATACTCAGTAGAAAAAAAAAGAAATCTATAGTGACACATTTATCCGATATTCGATTTTTGGAAGATAGAATATATCACATGAAATGAATAAAATTAATTGATATTGAATTTCTCGTACATATTCAGTTAATGTGAAATTGATTTTTACAAATATTCTATGACTGAAATATTGAAAGCTTTATTCTCTTAATAGGTTAGGTTAAGTTAGTTGAGTTTTATGGCATATCAACCCTTGTAGATTATTTAATGCCAAATACTGGTTATATATAAATATATATATATATATATATATATATATATATATATAAGTTAGCCGACCGTAGTCAAGAGTGACTCAAAGGCTCCGTTTTAAAGAGCTAGTACCCCAAGGTGTCGAGGAGGGTGCTACTCCTTTTCCTAAATGGTCTCACTTACCCTTGATCCATATTTTATAATGCCGAGTGTTAAACAAAGAGGCATCAAGTACCATTTTTTTTAGTCTGCAGTATGACTCGACTAGGAGTTGAAGCCAGATCTCCCGGATCATTGACGAACAAAATAACTTTTAAACAAGCCAGAACTCATACAATTAAATGTTTCCAAGTATTCCTATCAAACACTTATAATTCTTTTTTTTATTAATCATTTGTTGGCACATAGTTATATAGTTTCAAATATTGCTATGTAATACTAGTAATTTAATTAATCATCAGTTATTTGTTTAAATGGTTTTACATTTATGATTTGTAAATGAATTTGTTGAAAGTTCGTTTTTAAACAAATATGAACTGATTTGTTTACACTTATATAGTTTCAAGTAGTAATTTACTAAGCTTTTTGCTCTGATCTGGCACAAGACCGTTTAAATGGTGCACCCAATGAAAATCGAAATCACTCGTGAAGGTTTGCTAGTCTAACTTACTAACTATTACACTACCTGAAGTACCCAGTAATTTATTAAGATTTTTTGCTTAGATGTGGCACAAAGCCATATGAATTGGGCACCCAAAGAGAATCGAACTCACTCATGAAGGTTTGCTCATCAAACTTACTAACTATTACACCAACTGAGGTGCCGAAATTAGTTTCAAGTATTGCTAACTCTAATAATTCTATTAAATGTTAATCATTTTTTACGAGTTTCAAATATTACTATCTAACTCTAATAGTTCTATTGAACACCATTCATTTCCACATAGTCAAATGGTTCCAAGTATTGCTATGTAATACAAACAATTCAATTTAACATCAATCATTCGTTTGCACATAGAATATCAGTAATGATACTATTAACCCATAGCTGGAAGGATAAGTTGGGGGTCACACATTTCCGAAGCGTATTAGTTCGAAAGTGAACGTAATAATACATTGCTGAGGGGCTGTAGAATACACCAACTGCACCTCTGAAGAGGATTAAGAACCCCGAACGAGTGTCCTGGATATGACACAAAATAATCTAATGGTGAGGTTCCAGTAATGCTGGAGCTTTGGGGAATGTTGAGTACCCCTTCATTGGCATCGCTTCTAGGTTCACTCTGACCCGGAGTGGAAGCACCTGATAGGGTTCTATCAATGGGTTAAATAGAAATAACTGTGTACTTGCGTTAAACTGGATTGTTTGAAATAGAACTGTTTTGAAATTTAACTGTTTGTAAACAAAAACTATACTTATACTAAACCGAATTGTTTGAAATTTACTTCGGCGTTAAATGACAAGAAAAGGGTTGGTACGCCGTAAAAATCAACAAACCAACCAACGTAATAGTACGACTGGAATTTAAACTCTCGCAATGATTCTGAAGTCCAGCACTGTAACCATTACGCCTCTTCTAATAGATGTGAAAAGACTAAGACTAATAATAAAATGGTGATATATCGTCGTTAATCGAAAGATGTAAACAGCGAAATGTTTTAGGAGATAGGGAAAAGACTTCTAAACAGACTGAAGTAGAATGATCGTACGTGTTCCAAATGGATTGAAATAAATCGAGCGAGAGAGACACAACTTTTAGTCCCTTTTTATTTCTTTAGTTTAAAAATATCTTATACGGGCAAAAATGTTTGCCTCGTCCAAGTTTTTGGTTTTATTGACGAAAGTTACATATAACTTTCTTTAGTTGAAATAACCCTCTGATGATCAATTTTACGCGGAGCATATCCTCTGCAGACAGTAAGGCATCACCCAAAAGGAGGATGTCCTGAGTTTGACAGTAAATTATATCCGGCGGTGAGGCTATAATACTGAAGCGTCGGGTAGTATGAAGTCACCTTTTTACTCTCAGGTCCACTCTGACCCAAAGACGTGTTACCTGTTAGGGCCTCATCAATGGGCGAAATAGATCAGTTCGAAAATTATTTGTTTTAGATAAAAATTCTTGATGCCATGTAACTGTGAGAAAACAAATATCTGTTGTTATCGAATAGAAATAGTTGCTTGAATTATTGTGCATGGTTGTTTTTTTTGGTTTATGGCATATCAAACATTGTAGGTTATTTAAAGCAAAATCCATTTTTATACAAATAATCAGTTCTATTTCAAACAATTCAGTTTAGCATGAGTACACAGCTTAAATGTCAAAAACATTTCTATTTCAAGCTATTCACTTTATTCAAACAGTTCTAATTCAGCCAATTCATTTTAGTATAAGTATAGATTTTGTTTACACACAGTTAAATGTCAAAACAGTTCTACATTAAACAATTCAGTTTAGTGTAAGTACAGTTTCAATATCAAAAACAGTTCCATTTCAAACAATTCATAATAGCATAAGTATGCAGTTTACTTCTATTTAACCCATATATTGGGGCCTATCAGGTCCTTCCACTACGGAGCAGAGTGGACACTCGTTGGGGAGAGCTCTTACCCCTCTGCAGAGGTGCAGTTGGTGTATTCTACAGCCCCAGCTGACTGGGCAATTAAATGATTGCGTGTGACTTATGTATAACTTATTACTATTTGATAAAAATACTTGAAACCATAGAACTTTGTGACAGTTATTTGTATAAGATAGGGCACTTGATAGCATAACACTTTGTGACTGTCTTTTGAAGGATTATTATTATAAACCGGCTCATTGGCCTAGGGGGGAGAGTGTTCGCCAATGGTCCGGAAGACCTTGGTTCAATCCCAGGTTGTGTCATACCAAAAACTTTAAAAATGGTACTTGATATCTCCTTGCTTAACATTCAGCAATATAAGGTACGTATCAAGGGTAAAGTGGGGCAATCTAGGGAAAGGAGTAGCGTCCTCCCCTACTCCTCGGTGTAGTAGGTATCGAAAAGGGAACCTTCTGCTCGCCCTCGACTACGGTCACCAACTTACTTATTAGTAACATGAAACCACATGACTGTAGGCAAACAAATGATTATTATTAAATAACCATAGTTACTCTAAACCATATAGTATTAGTATTAGAGAAGAATACTTGGAACCATACAACTGTATGATAACTAGGGACTCGATATCGTATTATTTTGTGCAATTTATTTGTATTAAAAATATTTCTACCCGATGATGTCCTGGGTATGACAACAAACATCGTCTAATGGTGAGGCTCCACTTTGGAGATCTGTGAAGTATATCTTTATTTTCATTACTTCTAGGTCCACTCTACCCCGGAGTGTAAATACTTATCGGATCCAGACTATGATATATAAATCTGTTTATAAATTATTCGTAGACGATTGAAATAACTGAAACCATACAACTCTATTTTTTTTATATTAAGAATAATTACTTGAAGCTATAATTGTTGTCTAAGGATCATTATTAATTACTTGAAACCTTATAAATGTGTGAAAACAAATGATTATAATTAAATAAGACTAGTTAATACTATCAGATAGGGATACTTGATACTATGTAACTGTCTGAGAATTATATGTATTAGGAATAGTTACTTGAAAGAATAATTGTTTACTTAGGATTATGATTAGTTATTGAAGTACCTAGAGTTATACGAGGATCATTAAATAAGTTTCCAGACTTTTTTCGAATGGGCACCTATATTGATAGTATACACATGAAACTCTAGTCCCCTTCAAAGTAATCTCCTCCGGCTGCAATGCACTTGTATCGTTCCAACAGCTTCTGGAAGGCCCCATGGAAGTCCTCTTGTGTGAGCGTGTCAATGACCTTTGTCACAGCCTCTTTCATCTCTTCAGTTGTCTCATAACGACAGCCTCTGACCTTAGAGAATAACCAAAAGTCACAGGAAGCAAGGTCTGGACTATAGGGAGGGTGAGGAAGTGTCTTGATGCCCATGTTGGTCAAATAGTGTGTGACAAGGATGGAGTTGTGGACGGGTGCATTGTCCTGGTGGAAGTGCCACTGACCCGATATGAAGAGTACTGGCCTCTTCCGACGGAATCTCTTCCTGAAATCTCTTAAAACCTCAACATAGTAACCCTAACCCTTTGGCCAATCAACTCTGGTGTATTGACTTCCTTACTCCTCTCACACCTCTCATCATCCCTCACCAAGTCCCTGCCTTCCTTGAATCTCTTATGCCACTTAAAAACTGATGCTCGATTCATACAAGATGGTCGAAAAGCAGTCTAACGCATTCCATACGTTTCCGTGGCATTTTTCCATGTTTAAAACAAAATTTTATTGCATATCGTTCTTCTAAAGTGTCCTGACGTCCAGATTGCATTTTTGAAATCCACCAGCTGTGACAATCAGACTTTACTGGGGTGTATTCCAATTCCTGTTGTAGCTGTTCATTTGAACCTGAAGTCATATCCTGTCCGAGCGGAGGGGTTGGGTAAATAGGATCAACTGGAGCCAACTTATGGTAGATGAGTTTGGAGTGATTCTGACAAGAAAAGGATTCTGAATCACCATAAAAAGACTCGACCGTTTCGTCTCAATAGACTGAAACAGGCGACTTCGTCGGTCGTATTTGACGTCATATCAATTCTTGTTGATTATTTTATACCAAATCCTCTTCATGCATATATCTTAGATATATATATATATATATATATATATATATATATATATATATATATATATGATTTTTCTGGTTTGTTTTGGTTTAGTTTGGTTTTATGACATATCAACCAATGTTGGTT
Organism: Sepioteuthis lessoniana; assembly: GCA_963585895.1. Classification (NCBI taxonomy): domain Eukaryota; kingdom Metazoa; phylum Mollusca; class Cephalopoda; order Myopsida; family Loliginidae; genus Sepioteuthis; species Sepioteuthis lessoniana. The sequence continues at coordinate 72,988,799 of OY757907.1, forward strand.
ATTTTATGGCAAATTCTGTTTTTACTTATATATCAAATATATGATTTCCAAGCACATTTTGTAGATACACGCAGTTAAATGATCAAACAGTCCTATTTTTAACAATTTAATTTAGCATAAGTCAGGAAATTTAAATGTTTTCAAGCATTGCTATGTAACAATTCAATTAAACATCTGCAATTGTTTACACAACTAAATGATCAAACAGTTCTATTTCAGATAGTTCAATTCATCATAAGTCATTTGTTTTCATAGTTTAAATGACAAACATTTCTATTCGACCCATAGGTTGGACCCTATCAGGTGCTACCACTCCGGGTCAGCGTGGACCAGAGAATGATGGCAATGAAGGGATACTTCGCATTCCCCAAAGCTCTAGCATTACTGGGAATTCACCATTAAACTCTTTAATGTTATATCCAGAACGTTTGGGGAATCGTAGCCCCTGCAGAAATGAAGTTGGTGTCTTCTACAGTCCCAGTCGACTACGCTATATGATTTGTGAACGGATAGTTTGTAGGTAACAATTTTTAAATGAGCCAGAGATTATTTGTCTGCATACAGTAAAAGGATTACAAATATTGCTATCTGGCACTTATTGTTTTATTTGTATATAAGTAAGTAAAGTTCGCGACCGTAGTCGAAGGCAACCAGAAGGTTTCCTTTTCAATAGCTACCACCTCGAGGTGAAGGGGAGGGCATTACTCCTTTCCCTGGATTGCTACCCTTGATACGTACCTTATAATGCTGAGTGTAAAGAAAGGAGGTATCCAGTATCATTTTTAAGGTCTTTAATATGACGCAACCTGGGATTAAGCGCATGTCTCCCGGACCATTGGCAAACACTCTATCAACTAGGCCAATGAGTCGGTTATTTTATTTGTATATACATGGTTTCAATAATAGTTATATTATACTAATAAATCAATTTGACATCAATCATTTGTTTGCACACATTTAAATGGTTTCAAATATAGAAAATAATTAAATATCATGTTTGATACATGGATAGGACTCTAAACAGTATTACGAACCTTGGAGTAATGACAATGAAGTTTTTGCCACATTCCTCAAAGCTCCAGGGCAGGAGCCTCAATATATAGTACAATTTAGTGTCATACCCAGGACACTCATTGAGGAGAAGTTTTACCCCAATGCAGAGATGCAGTCGGTGTGTCTTGTCTGCATTCCATTTTATTCTGCATCCAGCTATAAGCGATCATCTAATAAATTGTATTTACTAGCCAACCAGATACTGGTCGAAGTCGCTACGCTATGTAAATGCGCGCGTTACATTAGGATTAGATTGGTACACCAGAAATGATATAGATGTGAGCAAATAAATGTATTATTACTAAATAGGAATAGAACCTTTAAATTATATAAGTGTATATAGATTATTTCTACAAGTTACTTGAGCCTATAATTGTATATAATTAATTCTTATTTGTACAAACTTGAAAACATATAATTGCTTAATAAAGCATTAAACAGCCCGACAAGGGTTAAGGTGCCGTAAAAGCAACCAACCAGCTTAAATATCGACATAGACAAATATCTCTTATCGACTGCACACACAACTTATTCATTCATCGATTACTTCGGTGTAATTAAAATCAGCGCTATCAGTATCGATCACTCAAGCTTTGTCAGTTGAAGACAAAGCGAATTACGGCAATACCTCGGAGAAAGCCATAAAAAGACATGTATTTAATCAATCCCTCACTTTTTAGAATATGTTCGGTGCACATGTCATTAGTAATTGTAACTCAATATTGTAGGATTCAAATATTTCAAAAATAATAGTTAAAAGTAGTATCAGATTATTCCTTGGAATATTCGAGGGATCTCCAGAAAGCAATGTCAGTTTCTTTGTTTAATGGCATACCAAACTTTTGGGCTTATTTAATGCCAAAGCCATCATTGTACAGAAATAGTTGTGGTGATATTTAACTTATAGTTTGAGAACAAGAGAGTTCGAACCTTTCCAAAAGTAATCGTACAAAAGTTAACGTAATACCGTTATTGTCCAGCGTGTTAGCCACTACGCCACGCTTACTCAAATAGATAGATTGATATGAATAGACTTAGCAAAGCTAGTAATCTAGATAGATAGATAGACAGATAGATAGGCTCGAAAGTTTAAATTGAACTCAAGGCGAACATTAAATCCGAAATTGTCATCATGGATTATCTGAGTAAATGGTAATAAAAAGTGCCAATTCCATTATCAATCTTTAAATTGATTGTTTTCTTTTATAATTCCACGGGTAGATTCCCTACACCACAATTTCAGTTTCAAGGAATCAAAATCGCCAAAGAAAAATATTCATAAAATTTTAGAAATGACCCCATTCTACTTCACAGTAACATATTTCTCAAATCCCACCTCAAAATATTTCCTTCTCTCACCTCAGTTCACTTTCTATGAACCAACGTGTAATGACACCTCAGAAATAAATACTTCCGATATTGATTGCTTATTTCTTTTCATGTGACGTTACAAGCATTTCTTTTTAATTGAAAAAGGCTAGAAAAATTTGGAAAGTGTCTGAATCCACAGTAGCTGACTAATGAGGAATATGTAGCTGAAGGTGCTAAAATTGGATATGTGATTTCCAAGGGTGTTTACCAATTTTCCCTATTGTAAATTTAATAAATATATACTAGAGTGATTTGGTCTGGTTGTGTTTTATGGAATATCAACCCTTTTGAGTTATTTAATGCCAGACCATGTTTCTATATATATATATATATATATATATTAATGAATATATATGTTTTTATATATATTTAATAACATGGATGCTGATCTGCGATCACTAGTTGAATGCCGTCTTTATTCGGCTAAAAGAAAGATTTTGGAGAAATCGAAAAAAATCGAAAAGCTATTGTCAAAAGGATTTTTACGTATAATATTATTACGTATAATAATATTATTGCGTATAATACTTGTGTTTTTGCGTGTGTGTATGAATTATCATCATCATCATCATCATCTTGTGATATCCCTGACCCTCTCTCGCCACCCCTCCCAATCGTTCATCGCTTCCGGCAGATCCTCTGGGCTACACTCCATATCCCCATAGAGCTGCTGTACTCGTACGTAGGTTCGAGCCGATCGCCCTGCTTTTGATCGGCCATGTGAATGTGTCCTTAGGAGTACCTCACTTATGAGTTCATCCCTACTTCTCCAGTAGTGTCCTGCATGTCTGGTTCGTCTAACATTGATAGTTTTCGTGATGGGTGGTAGGTGGCCGTATAGCTGCTGCATGGTGGGGTGTTGCCTCCAAGACTTGTTCAATATTGCTCGCAGCATTCTTGTATAGTTGCCGTCAAGCCTTTTCTCCATTCGTTTGTTAGCGTCTATGTAGTGCATCCATATAGCAGTATCGATACGACCGCAACTTGGAAGAAACTGCGTTTCATTTTATTTGCGAATAGTTATGTGTAATCATGTAGGTCATTGTGTGTGTGTGTGTGTGTGTGTGTGTGTGTGTGTGTGTGTGTGTGTGTGTGTGTGTGTGTGTGTGTGTGTGTGTGTGTGATACATTCACGAGACAGATTTGAGGTTGTTTCAAGATTATATGTGTAGCAAAAGGTGTCGGAAGTCGAGAGACGGTTGGGGATTTGGCCGTATAAAAAATTCTGTTTATAGTGATGATTTTAGCTAAGGGACAAAGTTATCATTATCATAGCATTATAAAGAAAATTGATTAAAAATGCCAGACTAATTGACGAAATGGATGCTGGGTTTAAAAGAATAATAGATGACGTGGGAATATCATGGTGTTATGAAATATATAATGTTATTTACTATGGTGTATCATGCAATACTACCATACATATGTTGGTTATATGTTCAGTGTTAAACTGCAATAATAACGTTACAATATTTTGTATTGGTTACCTGTGTCGTGTTAATGTTATATTACATATACGTTATTGTTATCTATGATGGTGTGATATATAGTGCAATGATGATATCGAAGTTCATTACAATATTATGTATGTGTTTGATACAAAGCACCATACAATGCTATACACTTCTACCATATTGTAAATAATATATTGATTTTGATATGTTGTTTAATGTTACAATGTATTGGGTTGCTTTATGCTGTCCTTTGTATATAATGCAATTTACTTTGTTGTTACAACTATATGGTAAATTGATGTACATAATGAATATGATAAAAATACGATATTAAGTAGTACTTCTAACAGTCATAAAATTATAGCGAACATTATATCAACGGGTAGTGGTGGTGTTTGTAGATGCATGTGCAGTTTCAATGGAGAAAAAGGATACTTACGGTCCAGGTATATTAAGGGATTTTTCGTGAAGTATAGCGCTTTTTAGTGATGGAGATGTTGTTGTTATGGTGCATGGTGGTGGTGATGGTATGTGTATGAGTCGAAGTACGAGAGTATATGTCGTTATTTGGATAATATTACGGATTTTTTCTTTTGTTGGGTATTTTGTTATGAGTGAGTGATAATTGCAAGTTTCTCATGACGACAAAGAAGGCATTTTTTATGTCTCTCTGAAGGCGGGTTCGAGTTTTAGGATTTCCCAGGTAATGGTGGGTGAGATGATCATGTCCTTTAGATGCCAGATGTGTGTGGATAATGATGTATTGGTTGAGTAACTTCTGTTGGAGAAGGAAAGTTTCCTTCTCCAACAGAAGTTACTCAATCAAGTATTGCTATCTAACACTAATAATTCTTTTGGGACTGTCAAATAGTTTCAAGTATAACTATCTATTGTTTGCACATAAACAGTTTGAAGCATATAGGGTTGGCTAGGATTGACGGTATACGGTTTTGATCGAAATCAAACTGGAGCGTTGATAACATACGAGACGACGTCTGGGGAAGAGAGCTGCGAGTCGACGGCTGAAAACCGCTTATATGCATTCTGTATGCATTCTGTATATTTGCATAGGCACGTGCGCGTGTATACAAATATTCAGGTCTATAGGTTGGCAGTATCCATACGCCAAAATGTCTCCACATATAATACTTCCAGCCACAACACAAAGTACTGCTATTAACACAAATATTTCTATTTTATATAACTAATAATCCCTAGTAAAAAATTGAACAGTTCTATTTTACCCGTAGATAAGATTCAGCAGGAACTATGACTTCAGGTCAAAGGAGACCGGACAAAAATGGTAATGAAAGGTTACTCCACATTCCCCAAATCCCAGGACTGGAGCTTTACCATCAGATGCAGTTTAATGTCATAACCTACAAAGGTTCATAACATAACCTACAAAGGTTTATAACAGGTTTTGAAAAATCTTTCAAACGAGACGCATTTGGCTACTCTGAATTCTTTTGCCAAGGTCGTGAAAGTAACAAACCACAATTGAGCTGCCAAACTTGTCCAATATTCTCCGATTGCCACTCACCGAATTTGCTTCTACGGTTTAAGACCTACATGACCTTACCTGGGGCGCTTCGGGTAGTGTAATGGTTAGCAAACTTGACAAGCAAATCTACAAGAGTGAGTTTGAATCTCATTGGGTGCCTCATCTATTCGGCCTTGTGCCACATCTATACAAAAAGCTTTGTAAATTACTTCATGACCGTGTTTGATCGTTGAGTTTCTTGTAACCCGAGCGAAATTTCTAGTACTATCGGCTTACGGAACTGTGATTAATTGTAACTTTCCGCAACGTGATAGATAAATAGATGCAAAAGTTCAAATTAGTGTCATATTAAAAACAAAACTATCATCTCTATTATCTGAGTTTCTACTTTCCTCAAAAATTCCGACAATTCTTTTATCATCTTCTAATCTGATGTATCGCTAAGAAATTTGACGCATTTTAAACATTATTGTCTGTGCCAGTCACGTAATAGTTTTTAAAAAAAAGGAATGTTGATGGAACGGTTGTGAGTTTTTCTCTGTACATACTTTCTCTTCTCCCAATATTTTATAAAAACATCCATCATTGTTCAAGCGAAAATTTTATCTCCATCATAAAGCCCTAATGAAAGTTTAATAAAACCGAAAAGTTTCAACGTTAACTTTTCCATCAAAAATAAATTCATGAAATTTGGAATACTTTGTTTTCCTATTGTAACGTGATATGATAGATCTAATTTCTGGTGAAGGAGTGAGAGAAGAAAAAATAAGAAGAAAAAGGCAGACATAGAGTCTACTGTACGGGCAGCTGACCTCTGGGTGACTTAAAACAATGCATTCGTTTTGGGTCGACCAGTCGCAGGTGAGTGACTATGGTAATTAAAACAGACAAGAAAAAATCGAAGGACCCAAATTTTTTGCGCAGGTGTGGAACCAGTGGAAACAGGTGTTCTTACCTCCGCCACCAAGCCGAAATAAAAGGACGACTAGGGTTTGAAAGTTATTTGGCTCGGAGACGTGACGAGGTAAAGATGCGAGTGAACTCTAGCCAGGACAATATGAAGATAGTCGAAAGTTACGGCCCCCATTTTGGTCTGTGCTCCAAAAAGGAATTTCACGCCAGACGTGGAGCTGTGGAGACGAAACTAGCGAACACGTACGTTAGAACTACAACGGAAAACCAGCAAGAAAATTCAAGATCTGTATTCGCACTCCCTTCCTCCTTATGATATGATGTTTCTCTTCGTTCAGCTAACGCTGGCGACTCAGTTTTCATACGCTGTTTCTTTCTCCCGCCGACTACTGAAAAAGTGTTGTAGCGAATAAACTTTTGTATAAGTGAACTAAAAGAGTTCTGTGTGTTCTTGAAATTTTCCCATAGCGACGTTACAACCGTACATCTGGTATGCAGTGGTACAACTTCTACTTGAGACTCATATTCGTACACTATTTTCCTCATACTGACATAGGGATTTGATAAGCAGGTGCAAGTATATTAATAAACGTCCTTCAAGTTCGTTAACCCCAGATTAAAAAAGAAAGAAAAAAGCAGTATGAACAAATAAAAAGAAAAGAAAAATAAATAAACAAAAAAAGTGTTATTTAGAATATTACATTTTGAAAGGACTATCAGAAACTGTCACATGTCCAACTTTAATATTGTTTCTTGGGTGCTTGCAAAAAAAAACCCAGAAAAAAACAGGAAATGTGCGCCAGGGGACAGCCAACACACACACACACACACACACACACACACACACACACACACACACACACACACATATATATATATATATATTGTCTACGCACTGTTCTAAAACTAAAAACTAGAACCTCGGTTTAAAATTAAAAGAACAATAATAAAAGTAGAAAATAAAAACAATCGTAAATCCACAACTAAAATGAAAAGAGGTCCCTTAACCTACAAACCTAAGTTCCACGACAGTTAATCATCATGAAAGTATTACTTAGTAATACTTCGGATTATCAACTTCCGTAGGAATGAAAGTTTTAATTTTGGTAACTTTTTTTTTCGGGTACATAATCATGTTATAGAACAAAGACATCGAAGACAAAACAGGAGACAGCCAGTTAGAACCGACCCACGAATGGAAATACATGCGTGGGAACTGATCAAAGATTTAAAACGAAAAGGCTCAGAAAACGATTGATTCTAGTCAATCGTGTGAAGAACGCACAACCTATGGGCCGAGCTAAATACCCTCCTAAGACAGGGCAATGTGGAGATTCTCAAATGACAATAAGTAACAATCGCCTGTCACGGAACGATTTCACGTTGTTCAACAAAGGCTTTCTAATTATAGATGCGCTTGTAACGTAACGGTTATCATCGTCAGGAAAAGTTTCGGCGATCCGAGTTCAAATCCTTGACACGTCTGTTTGCATTTTACACATCGCGAATATTCTTGAAAAAGGCATGGGTCCAACAATTCTCCTCACAGCTATTGGTAAATAGTAGAGTAGACTAGGCTCTTCAACCTTGGTATGATAACTAACCAAGGAGAAAGAAAGCTCTGAATTCAAACCAGCTGTACTTCACTTTAAACGTTTATTTTGTGTTGCATCCTGCCAGTGCGGAAGAGTTGAGTAATTACAAATTAAGGGTTCCTAAGGAAAATAACACAAAAGGGTTCCTAAGGAAAAAAACAACTACAAAAATAGCGCTGCAATTTTAAGAAAAAATAACTGAACTCGACAAAAAGAAGATAATAAATAGTAGTTAGAATTCTTCAAAAGTCTTCTAAACAATATACTACACTTGTTATTTACAAAACTTCCCCTAGCGAGGCACAAGTCAAGAAGTGCAGGACTCTCTGTAAGAATATCATGGAAGTTTTAATGAGTAATACTTACAAGATGATCAACTTTCCTGAGGATTAAGGTTTTAACATAAGTTGTTGTTTTTTTTCAAATATAATGATCTTCAAGCCTTGCTCATATAACATTAAACTAAGTCCAGTCGTCTGGGGCTTTACAATACACCGACTTCATCTATAAAAAGGGGTAAGACTGTCTAACGAGTATCCTGGGTATGATATTAAACAATCTCATGGTTCATTGTCATTGCTCCCAGGTCCACTCTGCCCCACAACGGTAGCACCTGATAGGGTCCTATCTATGGGTCAAATAGAACTGTTTCTCGTTTAAACTGTGTGCAAACAAATGACTTATGCTAAATGGAACAGTTTAATCATTTAACCGTGCATTAACAAATGACTGATGCTTAATTGAATTGTCAGTGACAATTCATATATAGGATATTTCAATATATATGGGACCCATGTGACAGCTAATAACTCTACTAATGATAATGTGTTCTGTTTTGTTTCAGATTCGAAAATAGTATACTATAACAACTCCTCGAGCACAATGCCTTGAACAAGAGGGGAAAATATTTTGCGTCACTTCTTTATTGGAGTCTCAAAACTGTCTAAAAATAGATGCAACCCATTAATATGATAATGATTCATTTCTGAGACTAGAAATTCCAAAAAAGATTGCATGTCCTAGAAACTGATATCATGATAATCTAAAAAAAAATAACATCGATTTGATGTCTCCAGCTCAACGAATGCTTGATTTAGAGGACGTGTTCCAAATGACTGCCATTGGACTTCTCAGTAATAAATCAATCATATTAACGGGTTGCATCTATTTTGAGACACCATGTGTTTATAATATGTCTAAAGAGGATTTGGCAGGAAATAATCTACAATGGTTGATATGCCATAAAACCTAACCAAACAATACATTAAATTAGATGGAGTGCCAGAAAAACCGACAAGAGTTCATTTATGACGCATGAGATTAGCTTTAAAGAATCGTTTACTAGTCTTAAGATTGACAAAAGATTGCACTTGGAATTTTTGCATCCGTTAATGAAATTGAACTGTCTCGCGCCAAAACAAGTTACCTACCCTTGAGAATCAAATTTCTTTCACTCGTCTTAAGTTGCAATTCGAATAAATGAATTTTGAGCAATGCGGTTCAAATATTGTTTTATAATTCTACTTCTTCCCAATATCTAATTATTCATATGAGGCAAAAAAATGATCGATTTTAATGAGGCCGTTTTGACGTCCAAGAAAGATTGTCGTAACGATATGCACCGTGAAGAGTGTTGACATCATTAACCAAGTTATGTTTAGTCGGTTACAATCCCAGAAATACGGGGCACCCAGTGAGTATCAAACTCACGACAGAAATAACGAACGACCTGCGAGATGTGCTTTCTAACAATTATTGTTTTATATTGTCACATTTTCTTACCAAGCTTATAATGGCAAAAGATTTAAAAGATTATTGGTTTTACGGCTTGTCAAATAATAATAATAATAATAATAATAATAATAATAATAATAATAAGAAGAAGAAGAAGAAGAAGAAGAAGAAGAAGAAGAAGAAGAAGTGTATTGGAGACTTGATGAGAGTTACTCTTGGACTTGCTCAAACCAGAAACTGTCCTAGAAAATGAGACGCACAAAAACCTTTGTGACTCTGAATCATAAACGATTCGCAAAAATCTGGAAATGAGACAAGGGAAGCTTGAGAAAAGAGAAAGAATTGAAACTATCGAAACTACAGCAGTTAAAGTCACTAAGAATACTTAGAAGAATAAGGAAACTTTTTATCACTCAGACTTTTGCGTAAAAATCACTTGTTAAAACTCGTGTAAAGATTCATATGTAATAATCTTGGTACTGCCACCAAAGGATTGGTAAAAGGACTAGAGGACTTTAAAATAAGAGAACAAGTGGAGACAATCCAAACTACAGCATTGCTCTGATTGGCTAGAAGGCACCTGGAGACTTGAGGAGACTTGTTGTCACTCGGTCTTCAGTGAAAGACCATCAGCTAACTCTGATGAGAAAACCCCTCAAAGAGTAAAAATATTAATAATCCATCCAAAAAAAAAAAATGAGACGCATAAAATTCTCTATAATTTTGAGATACAAATGAATCAGCCAATCCTGATCAGAAGATCAAACCTAGTGCGAATTAGCAAAACAAGAACAGGAAGTCTAGTGGATTTGGCCGTTTCAACGGACAAAAAGTGAAAATAAAAGAAGAAAGCAAAAATAAATAAATAAATAAGCACATATTCGTATTTTACTAAAGAACTAAAAAAAAAAAACTGTTCAACATCAGAGTGACGGTGATACCAATTGTAGTTGGTGCACTCGGAACGTTCCCCAAAGGTTTGGAAAAGAGACTGGAAGAATTGGGAATCTGAGAAAGAATCGAAACCATACTGTCTACAGCATTGTTTAGACCCACCAATATATTCTGACGAGTCCTGATGACCCGAGGAGACTTGCTGTCACTCTGATTCCAGTAAAAAAAACTACCACTTAATGCTGGTGTGAAATACTCACAAGGAGTAAATGATCATACTTTTTAAACAATTATATATTCAATAAAGCGTTCTTAATACAAATAATTTGCACACTGTCATATTATATCTAGTATTCGTATTAAATACAAATAATTTGAACACTGTCATATTGTATCTAGTATTTGAATTAAATACAAATAATTTGCACACTGTCATATTGTATCTAGTATTCGTATTAAATACAAATAATTTGCACACTGTCATATTGTATCTAGTATTCGTATTAAATACAAATAATTTGCACACTGCCATATTGTATCTAGTATTCCTTTTAAATACAAATAATTAGCACATATTATATTTAAATAGTTATTTCTCATTCTTCCGGTATCAAACTAGCAGGTCCTTTTAATAAATTCTTGTGTGTGTCTGTCTCTCGACCTTAAAGTAATAGTTTTAATGGTTGGTCTTTTGTGGTTGGTCACACAGCCGGATACAAGATACACAGGAGGTGGGAGGAGACGACTACATTATATAAGTCGACCTCACTTACAAAGTTCACCTAGCCTAGTCAATTAACCATAGCACCACACGAGACACCCTAAAAATATACATCGCTTAGATCTGGCTTAAGTCTGCCAATATAAAACGCCCAGTGAGGATGGAACTTTCGACAAAGTAATAATCAATCTGCTAGACTACCTTTTAAATCATTACCACTGCCTTCTCGGCGGGACTTAGAATATGTTGACCCGATAAAAGGGTTGTTCTAGGTAGGACGCTAAAGAGTATCTGGTGGTGAGGCTCCAGCTCTGGTGATCTGAGGAGTGTCATTACTCTTAGGTCCATTCTGACCCTGAATGGTAGTACCAATTAGGGTACCATCTAGGGGCCAAATAGGTCTATTAGGGTTCAATATAGGGGTCAAATATATCTGCTTAAAATTATTCCTATTCGATCTGACCGTGTGCAAAAAAATACCGATAAAGGAACAACTTGGCAAAAAAATGTAAATACGATTCCCTAAATTCTAGGCGTAAAATAACCCCAGACGAGTTGACATGCTGTTAAAATCAATTAATTCATCAATCATAACCATTACAACACAGGCAATTAACGTTTGAGAGCAACAGTGATTCGAAATCTATTAATTATAGTTTAGTGAAACACAAGGCCATAATAATTGAGCACTGAGGAACAAATTCAATTCTCTGTTGTAATGACCTGCGGGGACTGTTAACCATCATGCTGTGACTAGGCGCCTACCGAGAATAGTAGTGAGTCGTTTACAAATCTGAATGATGATATTGAAAACTGGTTCTTTAAGAAATACTCAAAGCAAAAATATAATAAATAATAAAAAAAACTTCTTTTTAACCCGAAGAGCACAAATAAATCAGTAATCATCTTAAAGAATTGAACTTTTTGCCATTTGATCCGGGATCAAAAACATTGTCGGTATTAGTCACGACGTGCAACATGTTACAAGAACAACCCGCTCTCTTACAATTATCTAGATGAAAGGGCTTTCTCTACATTGCGAACAACTTTGCCTCAAGGTAGCGAGAAGTTTGATTACAATGACCACATCGTTAAGGTCCCGGCTCAAACCGAATCCAAGTCATTGGCAGAGTAACAAAAGGTATATACCCTGCATTGAAACAGACATGTTCAGTTCAAGAATGACTCTGAAAGATGACTCAGAGGCCTCGATGATGCAAACAAGTTTTCTATGGAGTATAGAACACGATTTTTTCATCATTGATCGACTGACTTAATTGATTATATAGATGTTTCTATATAATTACAGTTAAGTATGTATGAGAATAAAGACTTACAGCCATAAATAGTGAACAAATGGTTTGTGGGATTGAATGTCCGTCCTTTCAAGATTATCTGCATCAAAAAATAACATTTAAAATATGTATTAGACGTGTGCAAAAAATTGTTTTCATTTTTTCTTTTAATCTCTTTTTTTCAAAATAGGGCGTTGGGAACATTCTACGTTATATATATATATATATCGGCCCATTGGCCTAGTGGGTACAGTGTTCGCTAACGGTCCGGGAGACCTGAGTTCAATCCCAAGTCGCGTCATACCAAAGATTTTAAAATGGTACTTGATACCTCCTTGTTTAACACGCAGCAATATAAGGTACGTATCAAGGGTAAAGTGGAGTAATCCAGGGAAAGGGCTAGCGCCCTCCCCTACATCTCGGTGTAGTAACTATGGAAAAGGGAGCCTTCTGGTCGCCCTCAACTAAGGTCACCAACTTTAATTTTACTTTATATATATATATATATATATATATATATATATATATATATATATTTGTGTGTGTGTGTGTGTGAAAATGTCACAGGGGTTAAGACAAAAAACCGGTGTTCGGGGTCTATTACTAACCTGTATTTGATGGTGAGGATCCGATTCTAGAGACCTAGAGAGTATGGAACTCCCCTTCATTACCATTACTCCCCGGTCCACTCAGACTTATTGAGGTGGCACCTTCCATCGATGCGTCATTAAGATCTGTTTAAAAATAATTCGTATTCGATAGAAATTCTTGATGCCATTTAACGGTAATTTTTTTGTATTACGAATGGTTCGTTGAAGTTTACTAAGGATTATTATTATTAGTTATTTGAAACACTATAACTGTGTGCAAAGAAACAGTCATTACATAAATTATATTTAATCTTAAACAGAAATAGCTAAAACCAAACAATGATATACAAAATATTTGTTGTAGATGGGATACCTGCAATCAGGTATTCCTTTGTGCAAAACTATCTTAAGATATGACTACTCAAAAGTGTAAATGTGAATGCAGAATGAATGCAAACCTCTAGGCAAAAAATAACTCAAGACGCGTTGATATGCCATTAAAATCAATCAATAAGAATGTCTCTATCGAGCTAAACAACTGCTGTGTGATTTGGGACTGGAGTGAATCGAGTAACAAAAATAAAAAGCCATATGACTTAATTATTGCATCGCCCGTTTGGGTACTATATATATATATATATATATATATATATATATATATATATATATATATATATATATTAATTCAGTAGCCTTTAAAAATGTTTGAAAGTAACTCACTTGACTGTAAAACAAGAAACAACAGAAGACTAAAGTCTTCAGTTGCTTCTTGATATATCTTATTAATATAATATTGGAATAATTACACGGCCGTTCCGATTTATTTCAAACTTATGTGTATCGAGCACCGTAATAATTTTACAGGTGCAAATGGTTTTGATTTTATCTAACGGAAAGATTGCCCATTTTAATTATATATATATATATATATATATATATATATATATATATATATATATATATATATATATAAAGACCATATTAATTGATAATGATGAAAAAGATAAAAGATGAAAAAGAAAAAGCTAGCAAGTCGGTTTCGTACCTCACTCATCAGAGCTATAAGAAAACCCAAACCATATGTTGGGAGAGGAAAATGGTAACAGAGAAGGGAGAAAGGGGGGCGGGAATAGATAATACTTTTAGTCCAAGCAAGCATTCCTTCCGTTTATAGAAGAAAGGTTGTCCGGACGTAATATTGATAGTTTCTAAAAATTTTAGATTAAATTGACAGTGTGCTTTACTTACAATGGAAAACTACTCGACACTTTTTCTATTCTAAAACAATCACACTCGACACTATATCTAAAAATTTTAGAAACTATTTATCTATCGTCCAGACAGCCTTTTCCCTGTAAACAGAGAAAATGCTTACTTGGATGTAATACGTTTTTGTATAGTTGTTTCCTAAGTGTGTTTTTTTCTTTGGTTTTCTTTTTATTACTGTCCTATCAGATACGAATAATTTTTAAACAGAACTATTTGACCCATAGATAGAATCCTAACATTATTACCACTACAGGTTAGAGTAGATTCGAGGGTAATGTCAATAAAGTACACCATAATCCCCATATATCCATAACCTCATAAATAGAGGCAGTTTAGGGTCATTCAAAACAACCCTTTTTATAAGATCTTTTCCTTCAATAGGGGATACAGTTCTCGTCCGCGACAACAGGCCTAACAAAATTTTGGGTTAAAATTAGTATTATTACACAACTAGGTATCCATCTATTTACACCTTTGTTCTACCTGTGTACTCTCGCACTACAGATTGAACGTGTGTCACACTTGGGTAAGGTTAGGTATAAATAGACGAAGCTTGTTGCAGCGGAAGCTAATCTGCCAATATATGGGCGCCTCGGGTGGTGTAATGGTTCGTAAGATAGACGAATAAACCTTCACGAGTGAGTTCGAGTTCCATTAAGAGCCCAATTCATTCGGCCTTGTGCCACATCTAAGCAAAAAGCTTGCTAATCTCCCAAAATGTAACACACGCTTTTACTACATGAGTCAAAAGACAAACCTTTTTAGCAAATTAATTCTTAACATAGCGAATCTTTACCATGACATCTATTCCAACCAACCGGTTTCCACCACTTTCTCCCACTTTTGCTGAAATACAATAGCAGCATTTGAGCTGTAATTAACAATTGTTTTATTTTTCATTTCATTGAATAAATTTAATTTATATACTTAAACGAAAACATACATTTCCACAACTAGATATCATATTGATTTAGTTATAGATTACACAGTCACAATTTCAAATTAAAATTCAGGTAATCACAAAATGTCAGGCCACAGACTTATTGAGACTCCCTAGTATGTACTCTCCAACTTTTTCCCTTCTCTTTATTCAATATACAAAGTTACTCCCCTTCTTCACACTCGTTGTGAATGTTTGTAATTCACACTGACTGGTATTGTTCGCTTAATAGCCATATATGTGTATACAGAGATCTGATTATTTCTACACCAACAATCTGTAATTTGATTTTCAAAATGCCAAATTGAATCATAGAATGTCTTAGTTACGTATAATAGAATCTAAGGCCTTTCTCTCAACCAAGTGCTGTTGAATCTATCAGTTTCTGATGGTAATAACAAATACGAAGTTCGACCTACCATATCAATTATCCATGCATTGAACACTGACAATTTCAAGTTTATACATTAACCAAATAAATAAAGTATTAAAAATTCTGATCAAATGCCAGTGGGTCAATTGGGCATCTTTACTTAGCTGAAACTTACGCTGTTATGTTCATCATGAGGTCGACCAAAATGCTTTTTAATGCTCTGTTTGTCTACGAAAATATTTAAACAAATTAAAATAGACAGATCCCGATTTGAAATGATTTATTCCAATGTGTATATTTTTCTAATTTATAGCAAGGTGGTCTTAGTGTTCAAATCCGTAAGTTAGCTGACATGGACAGGCAGAATTCTTTAAGTATTACGGGTTTTAATCTCGCAAGAAACCTTTCCTTTATTTGTGATCTGTAATCGTACAATGACGATCGAAAAGTTGCGATAAAAAGGAGCAGAAATAACAAGAAAGAGATTCTTGTGAAACAAAATTGGGGGCGCGCTGAGCGTATAGGTTATCGCCTTTGATAATGGACACGGCGACACGAGTTCAAACCCTGGATAAGGCTGTTTGCATTTCAGTTAGTGTCAAAAAAATTGGAAATGTTAGGCATCTGAGTAAATAGTAGGATAGACTGTGTTCTTTTGTTGTAGTAAGGCAACCAGTCAAGGAGAAGGAAAACTCTGAACCCTAACCAACCTTACTTTGCCAAAACCTTGAGTTTGTGCCACATCCTACTAGAGCCCTGTCAGTTGGGACAGTAGAATAAACCGACTGCATCTCTGTAGAGAAGTAAGATTATCCACCAACGAAAATCCTGTTTGTGACATTAAGCAATTTGATGGTGAGGCTCCAGAAATGCTGGAGCTTTGGGGAATACAGAGTACCCTTTCATTACCATCGCTTCCGGGTTCACTCTTGCCTGGAGTGGTAGCACCTGAAAAAGGGTCCCATCTATGGAAAATTGACATTTAAGCTGTATGCAAACAAATGCTAAATAGAATTGCTTGAAATATAGGTATTTGGTGATTTAATTTACTGTAAACAAATGACTGATGTTTAATTGAATTGTTAGTGATACATAGCAAATCTTGGAACTATCTAACTTTGTTGACTTATGTTTACAAATCATATATATCTAATATATATGAATAAACCGGATTTGGCATTATATATATATATATATATATATATATATATATATATATATATATATATATATATATGGCATTATATATATGAATAAACCGGATTTGGCATATCAAGGGTTGATATGCCATAAAACCAAACCAAACATTCTGTTCGTATTAAAGAATTTGGGTATATACATACGAGAAAAAAATCTATATAGTAATATTAGGAAAATGTTTGTTTGTCTGTCCTCTATAGACGGCCAAAATGTTTGATGCAAAGCTAACAAATTTGATATCTATATTTACTGGATTCATAAGGCACTCTTAGTGTAACGGTTATCGCTGTATTAAATTGGTGACCCGAGTTCAAATCACGGATGTATTTTATATAGAAATGTAGAAAAAGCATTATTCGAACTCTTCTCTCGCCAGCTAGGGTTAAACTCCGTTCTTTAGCCTTGGTCAGACAAATAGCCTAAAAGAAGGAAAACTGAATTCAAGCCAGCTTTACTCCCCTTAAAAATATTTGCCTTGTGTCACATCTTATCCAGGGCAGTTGGATGAAGTAAACAAATTCTTACTGAATTGATGGGAAGATTTTAATTTAGAAAAACTCGTTTCAACTGAAGACTAACAGGGTGCCTTCAACAATAAACGAGAGTCGGAGGAAAGTCATGTAGCTGCAAGGCGAAACTAATCGCACACGATTTACATTTACAAACTTCAAAAGATAATTACTAATTAGGCTGATATTTAGTTCTTTAGGTTGGTGGGATGTAAAAAGCATTATTGCTTAATTAGGACTTACAATCTACATTTAAAAAATCTAATTGTTTAAATCGATAGAACTCTGAAGAATCAATCACTAATTTTCTTTTTTTCAAATATTTCTCGACAAAACCTCACGAAATTTTTCACAGAGAAATATTAACTTCAAAAGATAATATCAAATATAATTATAAATCTTGTTTTTGTTTTATGAATTTTATAGTGACACTTGTTTATATTTTGTAGGCTATTATTGAGTGGTTAGAAAGAAAGAAAGTGATCGATATATAGATAAATAGAAAGATAAGAAAATACTGCGATATATATATATATATATATATATATATATATATATATATATATATATATATATATAATATATATAAAGTCAAGTTGGTGACCGTAGTCGAGGGTGACAAGAAGCCTCCCTTTTCAATAGCTACTACACCGAGGTGTAGTGAAGGGTGCTACTCAATTCCCTGGATTGCTCAACTTTACCCTTCATTTTTACCTTATAATGCTGAGTGTTCAGCAAGGCGGCATCAAGTACCTTTTTTGGTGTCCTTGGTATGACTCTAGACCACTGGCGAACACGGTACTAATTAGACCACCCTCGGCTAAAGTCAACAACATTCAGCATTTTTATGTCCGTCAATTTATTTTCTCTGTTTCTGTGTCTGTCTGTATGTATATATATATATATATATATAGACAGACAGACAGACAGACAGAGACAAAAACAGAGAAAATAAATTGGCAGACATAAAAATGCTAAAAGAAGGAAAGAAAGAAAAAAGGTTGACCAATAAAGAAAAAAGAAACAACGAAATATATATATATATATATATATATATATATATATATATATATATATAAACAGAAAGAGAGAGGAAAAGAAAGAGAAATAGATTGAAAGATATGAAAATATTGAGAAAGAAAGGTTGATAAAAAAGAGCTCACCTTTTATTCTTTCTTATATATATATATATATATACAGAGAAAGAAAGAAATAGAATGAAATATATGAAAATACTCAGAAAGAAAGAAACAAAGAAAAGCAAAATACTGCGATCGATTGAAAGATATTCTTTTAATCAGATGAGCATTCAGGGATCTTCTTCTTCAACTCTTTTTTTACTTCTGACTTCCTCCTCCTCCTTCTTCTCCTTCTCCCTTCCCTCCTGTTGTTTGTTCGTCGAATGACTCATCTGCCCAGTCCAGATCCATTCACCGATCAGAATGTTACAAGTACAACTCATTTGCTTCCTTGTTTTTTCCGCTTCTGATTATGCACTTCATTCAAAGAATTATCAATTCCCATCAAATTAGTTTATCATTGTTACAGCCATATTTATTCAGGCAATGTACGCATTCTTGCGATTCGTATTTCACCTCGACTTTTTAATTGTCTTTCGACTGTTCCGTCACACACCACAATATTTCACTCACATGAGACCACCTTGACATTCCAGGAATATTCATCTATTTTCACTCAAGCACTCCACCCCTACATTCACACACACACACACACACACACACACACACACATATATATATATATATATATATATATATATATATATCATATTAGTATGTATTATGAGATGCACCTTTTTAAGAATCCGACTTAGAACAGAATGTACTCTACAGAAGGGGAACCACCTGCCAAAATAAAGACGTCCTGTGTATGACGCTAAACTGCAACTGATGGTGAGGCTACAATTCTAGATCATTCGGGGGAACTGAGGACGACTTCATTTCCATTATTTCCAAGTTTACGCTGAACATGTGGGATAATAGATGTGTTATATGAAATAAGAATTCTTGAAATCTAACAACAGGTTGCAATTTTTTTAATATTCGATAGGAATATTTCATATCAATTAACCGAGTGCAAAAACCTCTTAAGAAACTACTAACAAAATACAAATATAGATATAAATATAAACGTACAATATACGCAGTTTCTTAACCTCTAGGCATAAAATAATTCCAGAGGTGTTGACATGCATATAAGTTAATTCCAATCAATCAAAAAATCAATTATAGAATGTGAGTTTGAGCTTTCATATGACAACATTTGTCAACGTAAATAAAAAAAGCACGTATTTTTTAATCTCAACAAGGACGACTTTTTGTTTTTCCAAAGAGAATTAGAATTGTACGAAAAATATTAAATGTAAACGAGATCGACACCATCTAAAGTAACAAATAGAAAACACTCCCAGAGGATTTTGCTTGGCTTTAAGATGAAATAAAAACTCTCAACAAACAACTGTATAAAAATATAAATACAAATGTATGTGAATGCCTAACATTTAAGGATAAAATAAAGCCAGACGGGTTGATATGCCTTTAAAATCAACCCATCATTAAATAAATATAATTAGATATGAATATTTGGTATCATGTAACTCTTAAGAAGAAAAAAAAACACAAAAATCTAAAAAAAAGTGCAATGAACAAGATTCTCTAACCTCGGCATAAAATAATCGTAGATGGGTTGACTTGCTTTTAAAATCAATCAATCTTTTTAAGAATCTGGACCCCAAATACAATGAAGATAAAACTTCGGGTCATTCTTATAGCTTTAGCATAACAATCAAGGGGACTTAAGTAATAATATATATATATATATATATATATATATATATATATATATATATAGTTTATGCGAGATTTAGACCGCGTCTGCCAATTCAGTACTTTTTGCAAGCTACTTAATATGATACATACAAAGGATGCTGGAAAGTTACGTTGATATGTGAGCTTTTGTCTTGACTGCATCTCTGAAGAAGGGTAAGACCTCGACCCCAACGAGTATCATGGATATGGCATTAAAAAATCTGATGGAGAGGCTCCAGCCTTGACGATTTGGGGAATGTGGAGTACCCCTTCATTGCCATTGCTCCCAGGTCCACTCTGACCCAGAGTGGCAGTATATAATAGGCTCCTATCAATGGGTCAAATACAATAAACTGTGTGAAAACAAATGACTGATATTAAATTGTGACTGTTATATAGCAATACTTGAAACTATTTACTGTGTGCAAAAAAAGAGCTCAGGCTCGGTTTAGATTGTAATGTACAAAATGTATTTAGAAATCATACGTATATATTTATCATATATGTAAAAAAAAGGATTTGGGTATAAATAACTTACAGTGGTTGATATGCCATAAAACCCAAACAAATTAAACAATACTTTATATATATATATATATATATATATATATAGAGAGAGAGAGAGAGAGAGAGAGAAATGAGAGAGAGATGACTTGTTAAATACCAGCTCATCGGATAATCAACAACGTAAAAATCGAAGTAATGAGTTTTTATCCAGTTTTATCATGACCTTATTTCTTACCTAAAATTGACTGTGATATTGTGCAAAATTTTCGTGCATATAGCGCTTTAAGAATTTTACAGATTAAAACATTTTTACAATTAAATTTCAATAAAATATACACGTATACATATATATTCACCGTCCAGGATTTGAACTCGGGTCGCCGTGTTCATTACCTACGACGCTATATATATATATATATATATATATATATATATATATATAGTGGAAATATGCGTTAATATGTAAAGATGCTGGCCTGTACATACAAAACATACGTAAGTATGTACGTGCGACCAACAACATGTACACAAAACTACTAACATTCGCACAAACGTAGGTACACACACAAATAACCCCCATTTTTCGAACAAAACATTAACCGTACTAATAGGGTTTTTTTTTAGATGTTCTCTGTCCGAGGATTGCTGATAGCATGAAACAAAGGGTCATAGGCTGTACCATCTGAGCGGTATGATACAACGTTTAACGTAAAGTTTGGCGGGTTTCGATCCCAGCTTCGAGCGTCCTACGTGTCTAGCCGCACTGAAGAGTTGTGATATAACGAAACAATCTCTCTGTGGATAACAATATATAATACATATGTATACATTTCTATATGTAGATGCTCTATCATTGATATTGAGCGCTGTTTAACAATACTGTAACAGTTGGTCCTCCATTAACTCACGAAGTGAGATAGTAAGAACAACAAACATCTTTTATATATATATATATATATATGGAAACGTTCGTGCCGTAATGGTTAGCGTCGTAGGCAATGGACACGGTGACCCGAGTTCAAATCCTGGACGATGAAAGCTGCTGTTTGCATTTCACATAATGCGAATACTCTTGAGAAAAATATGAACGCAACTATTCTCCCTCCATCTATGGGAAGATGATAGGGACAGAGAGAGCTCTTTAACCTTCATAAGACAACCGGTCTAGGAGAAGGAAAATTCTAAATTCAAAACTGATTCCGCCTGAATATTAACTTTGTGTTGCATCCTGCTCGTGCGAATGTCGTTGGTAAATACATGTATATATCCGCGTGGTTTGGATCGGTTGGGTTTCATGGCATATCAAACGACATAAGTTATTTAATGCCAAATCCTCTTTACATATTATTGCTTTGTAGATGCATATAGTTCTTACATAGTATTCTCAAATGAGCGAGAGCTCATTCGTTTGCAAACAGTTAAATGATTATACATACGATTTGTAAGTCAATAGTTTATTGGTAATCTTATTTTTAAACAAGTCAGAGCTAATTTGTTGGCACACAAATATTACGATTGTTTGCACACTGTTAAATGGTTCCAAGTATTGACATGTAACGCTAACTATTCAATTTAACATCAGTCATTTGTTTACACACAGTTAAATAGTCAAACAATATCTATTTTTAACAATTCAATGTAACTTACGTTATTTGTTTGCCTTCAGTTCGATTTGGTCCATAGATTGGACCCTATCAGATGCTACCACTCCGAGTCTAAGTGGACCTGGGAGTGATGGCAATGAAGGAGAACTCTGCATTTCCTAAAGCTCCAGAGTTGTAACCTCGCCATCTGATGGTTTAGTGTCATATCTAGGACACTCGTTGTGGGAATGTTACTCTTCGGTAGAGATGCACGTGGTATATTCTACAACTGATATACGTGCGTGTATATATATACATTTATATATAACCGGATTTGAGAATTTAGTTCCCGAAATGGCCGCAGTTTGTCTCAGGGTTGACGAGTTTTGCAAAAATTTGTAAACCACTACGTCTTATTTTTCAACTCCTATATATATATATATATATATATATGTGTGTGTGTGTGTGTGTGTGTGTGTGTGTGTGTGTGTGTGTGTGTGTGTGTGTGTTTTATCAACTTTACTTTATCTGATGGTCGAGCTTCTCTCATCCCAAGCAAAAGTTCTTCAACCAATTGGTTACTGTATTGTCATCAACTGATCAAATGTCTTGGGTTGCTCCAGTGGCATTATGGCCCAGTTCAAACGTGTGAAACATAAATTCCCAAATTAGATAACGTTTCACATTGACCAGTGCAGCATTTAAATCACACATGGAGTGAAGCAATGCATAACGTGTAAGCGCACCATCTACCACGATACTACCATGGGTACCTACCATTGCTTAAACTGCTTCGGTCACCGGATATACGTAACATCTCGTATAAAAATATTGCAAAACTTTTGACTCACTTTCGGACATTTCATCTCAAAAGTACTGTCGCTTTTCCCAAAACATCAAAACACCGTTTACTTTGATATCTGGTAGCTAATCAAACAAGATCCATGTCTAATGAAATGCTTCACCTATTTTACCTTGACCCACATATATTAAGCACAGTGTCCATCTGAACCAGAGACTAAAAGATTTTCATATCTACCCGGTGGATTAAATAAGGGGTTCGGTTCAACATGAAACACATAAAGAAGGCCGAAGGACACATCAGCTGAAACGTTCTGAGTACAACAATAAAGATGAAGACAATAGTTCGAATATTCTAAGTGAAAAAAATTATCACGTTTCATCTCAGAAATTTAGACAAAAATATTATACTATTCATGATTTAAGGAAAGCTATCCACACGCAATTCATCCCGGTTTGGTTTGGTTTGGTTTTATGGTATATCAACCTTTGTTTGTTATTTAACGCCAAATCCATTTTTATGTAAATAATCAGTTCTATTAGTATGAGTACACAGTTTGTCAAAAACATTTTCATTTCAAATTATTCAGTTTATTCAAGCAGTTATATATAACATTTCAGTTTAGTGTAAGTACAGTTTCAAGGTCAAAAACAGTTCAATTTCAAATCATTCAGTTTTGCATAAACACATAGTTTAAATGTAAGTACAGTTTAATTGTGAAAACATTTCTATTTCGAGCTATTCAGTTCAGTCAAACAGTTCTAATTCAGCTAATTCATTTTAGATTTTGTTTACACACAGTTAAATGTCAAAGAAAGACTGTTTCGTTGTATCACAACTCTTCAGTGTGGCTAGCCACGTAGAACGCTTGAAGATGGGATCGAAACCTACCTAACTTTAGTGTCATACCGCTGTGCCAACAAGCGAACCACAAAATTCATCACGGAATTGTGAAAATCGAATTAATAGTGCAAGAGATATATAAAAATTTTAATATGATATATATATATATATATATATATAGTTCCTTCTTTTCTTTTTCTTCCTTTTTTCTTTAATTTTTCCATGTTCTTTTCCTGCTTGTAAGTTTGTTCGCTTTCTTTCTTTCGTTTGTTTCCTGGAACTCAAATCTTGCCGAGTCTCATACATTATTTCATTCACATTAATTTCTAAGCAAAAACGATAGAACAATAGCGCTGTCAATCTTTTATGGGTAACCAATTCTGCCCGCAAGCAATTCTCCCGCGCAGCTTGTTTTCATGCAATCATAGAGGGATTTTCAAACGATATTATCATAATAATTACCGTTTGCTGCAAAGGAACCATTCACTCTCATTTCAATCCAATGTTCCATTTTTTGGCTGAACTGAAAAAGGCCTTTGTAAAACACTTTCTGCTTTAAATGTGTATTCAAAGAACAGCTTTAGTGTTTCGAAAACCGTGGATTTTTATTCTGAAATTCTAGCTGTTTCTAACGTTACGGGAGTTGGCGTTTCCCGTTTAACAAATGGCTGATATATTTGATATGGAACAGGCATTGTGTAATTTGCGCTGTTGAACAAAGAAGTAATCGATCAAAAAATCAGCAATCTATCTATCTATCTATCTATCTATGACAGTTTATTACTTTCTCTCTCCACTATATCTATCACATCCACTGTTCTGATTCGTTTATCTTTATTCATGGCTTTAAAACTTCTTTTAATAGATCTATCTATGCATCCGTAAATCAGTCATAATACTTAGACGCTTATGTCTTTATCAACACCAATGGCATATATATATATATATATACGGTTCGGAAGGAAAATATGGTATAATTTTTAAAACTATATTTTTAGTTTAATCAGTCCAGTTTTCTAAAAAACGGAATAAATCTTAATTTTCATGATTAGCCTTATTATTCAAGTACAGTTTCATTAAAATTCTGCCAAATATGAGTGAGCAACAGAAGAAATGACAAAAAACCAATGACTTGCTTAACGCCGTAACAAAGCCAAAAACATTTCCGAAATAATTGAAGTTTCTTTATGGCCTCCATCAAGCCCAGACCTTAAGTCCCTTAATTACGCTATATGGGGCATTTTAGAAAACAAAATAAATGCAACTTCCCATGTAAATATTAGTTTGCTTAACTGCTATTTAGAAGGAATTGAATAAAATGTCTGTAGAATTTATCTTGAGGGCATGCAAATTGTTTTGAAGGCGTGTTGATACAATAATTAAGAAAATGGCGGTCATACTGAGTAAATTTACTGTTTTGGGTCTATCTTCTTATTTTTTTATTTATTTTTTAAGATGAAAATTAATCTTGTTTTATAACTGAGTCGTTTATCATTATACTAAAATATTCCTAATTTCGCTGCCGCATCCTGTATATTTACGTATATGTATATATATGTGCTACTCTTGGCAAACATATAGAATTAGCACTTTTAAAAGGATATTGCTATTTTTTTATTTAGCAACAAATAGGATGCAAAAAATTATGACTCGATAAAATAGACTTTAAACCAAATAGATTGAATTATTCAAGTTAAAGGTATATTTTTGCCAAGCTATGCAAAGGAAAATATCAGAAAAAAACTAGGAAATGATCTGGTAATTTGCATTTTTACAACAAATATCAACAGATTTCCAGAAGTGGAGCTTCACCATCAAATTCAGTTAAGTGACATAAACAGCACCGATTAACTGACTTAACGTTTTTGCTTTTCGGTTAGTGACGTTCCGATTTAAAACACTGATTGTAGCATATACGTGGAACGAGTGACCCGACTTCGCTTTTGGCGGATACAAGTTTTAAGCTACAGTAAGTATTTCTTATTTACCTGTAGTCAGGACTGAATCAACAACCATCAGATGATTTCACTTCAGTTATTTAACCATGGTAAACGGACTTCGAACAAGTTAACCCTGTTTATATAAAGGGTTCTGTACAAAGTTCTGTGTGGGCTTCCGAATTCGACATAAGAAGGCTGAAGGACGCATTGGCCGAAAGGTTTTCAGTATAACAATAAAAATGAAGACAACAACCCGAATATTCTAAGTGGAAAAAGTATCATATTTGATCTATTCTATTTTCTATTGTTTACTACCGTGCTTTGACCAGTCGGCTGGAGCTGCAAAATGCATCGGCTGCTTCTCTGCAGAAGGGTAAGATCCCCTCCAACGAGTGTCCTATTTATGACACTAAAAAATCTGATGATGATGTTCCGGTAATGCTGGAGCTTTGAGGAATGCGGAGTATCCCTTCATTACCAGGTCCCTCTGGCCCGAAGTGGTAACACCTGATAGGATTCTATCAATGGGTCAAATAAAATTAAGCTGAACTTTTTCTAAACTGAATTGCTTGAAATAGGACTGTTTTGAAATTTAAACTTCGTATTGATGCTAAACCGAACTGTCTAAAATAGAAATGTTTTTAAACAGAATTAAACTGTGTACTTATGCTAAACTGAATTGTTTGAACATTTAACTGTTTGTAAACGAAAACTATTCTTATACTAAACTGAATTGCTTGAAATGTAATTCGGCATTAAATGACTCGAAAAGGGTTGATTCGCTGTAAAACAAAACCACTAACCAACTAACAAACTACCGTGCTATTTCTCATATATATATATATATATATATATATATATATATATATATATATATATATATGTGTGTGTGTGTGTGTGTGTGTGTGTGTGTGTGTGTTTTATTGAAGATGAAAGACAAGGATTTAGAGTTGGGTTTTTTACTAACCTTTTCTTGTTCACGAGTGAAATGTCACAAATGAGGATGAAGGCTGGTTAATAGTTGTTACTACATGTACTATCAACCTTCATTGATCATTGCCGAGGATGTGCGTGTGACCATGCTGTGGATTATGAGATGTTTGATATGATCAATAAAGATTCTGAAGGGGAGAGTGTTCATTGCATGCAGTGACTGTTTTATTTAAATGCGCTGTCCGTTGGTACTGGATTGAATTTGTTGAATCCACAGATTATGATCACGTGACAATGAACCACCAATGCTGTGGATCTATGCACCTGTGTCAGATGCATTTAGATAATATGGCTCTGAATTAAAAGGGAATTTATTAAGTGGTGGGCGTCTGCTATTTTATAAGAATGGTTTCGAACATCTAGAGTTTTGCATTCTCTTCAGTACAGGATTTTCGTGTTATCAACGAAAATTTTTATTAATCTACAATTTTTTTTATTCATTTATCTTCTAAAATGTTTATTTATTTGTCAACTAAAATTTCTATTTATTTATCAACTGAATTTTTTATTTATTTATCAAGGAAAAATTTTATCCATTTATCTACGAATTTTTTTATTCATTTATGTCTTTAAATCTTTATTTATTTGTCAACTATAATTTTTATCAATTTATTAACTAATATTTTTCTATTTGTGGATGTGTTGTGGTCATGAGAGATGTGTTTTTGGCGAGGATATGAATAGTGTAAGCATTATATATATTTTCACATATGAAGTAATTAAGGTTTTTTCCTATTCTGCTTGTCAGCGTTTGAGCACTTATATATATATATATATATATATATATATATATACACACACACACACACATATATATATATATATATATATATATATATATATATATATATATTCACAGACACGGTAATCAAGCATTAGAGAACAATTGTTACATACAAATGTATGTCGAATCAATTATTCAGAAGAGTTCTTTGTTCTGCACACGACTCGAACTCAGCACCAGTTTAACATCTTACAAGCTGCTGTGATTATTACACGACGTTCGACTGTGTACATTAAGAGAATTCCAACACAAATTAGAAATATTTACGGAGTCATTGATTACGGAGTATCGAGTTCGATGAATATTTTTTCTCTTTTTTCCTCCCAGTTTTAAGATACTTTTCTTTTAAAATCTCATTCCCATCATCAGTAAATACCGACGATTAACTTATAAAGAAGTGACAGTCGAAAGACACTTAAGTTTTATATTAGTTTTTATCGATTATTAAAATCATATTTTCCATTTTACAACTTTTTACAATGGTGTTGTACAAAAATTTATTTGTTTATTCGAGGTGTCAGTACAACCACTATTTTATCAATATCCTCAACGATACTATCTATTTGAGAGGTAAATTACACTCCCTTCAGAATAAGATCAGGTTTCTTGAGTCTTTTTCTCCTTAACAATGCTATTCCTGTTTATATCTTTAAGAGAAAATGCCGAAATTCCTTTGGTATTGAACCAGCGTTTCTTAGAGATGAAATTCTTCATTATTACGATTTATTGAACTCCGTAAAAATCCAATATCAATCTTTCTGGGACGAAATCTAGTCTACTTTATCTTCTTTTGACAGATTACGTTTTTCTTTTTATTTATCTAAAGGTGATATTTTCTCCCAAAACCTAACCATTACTAATAAGCAGAATTATTTAAATTTGTTAATAAGAAACAATTGATTCGAGGACTACTTCAAATAAATATATGCTGACTTGGCTAACTTATAGTTTATCTGATAATGATAAATTTTCCTTTCCTAAGGAAAAAAGGTTTAAGTATTTTGCGAATTTGAAATGGTATATTTCCCAATTGAAAACTTCCAATGAGAATTTAGGTTACGTTAAAGTTCGCCTGAATGATTTAACCCACAAATTCGTTAATTCCCCAATCAATTTCACTGAGTTCTTTTAGCAAGAAACCATTATCAGACTGCCAAATTATTAAAATCTTGGACATACCTATATTACAAGGGACATATCTATATTATGTCAACAAAATATCTATTATACTTAATGGCATCAACAAATTGCAGATATTAAGTTGTATTTCATGTGATAGCACTTTGAAGACGAAAAGTAAATTTCTAAAGTTTCTTGAATTTCAAGAAAAAAATGTTCTTTTAAGAAAGGTTTTGAGAGAATCGGTCCTGTGGTTTTTCAGAGTCTTAGAATGAATGTTTAACCAAAAATTAATATTGTTAATACTATCCGACCCATTTTGTCTATACGTGGTTCTGCCCAACATAAATTGGCTAAGTGGTTAGTTGAAATCATTGATTTTGTCTGATTCATTCCAATTTGCGTCATATATATGTAAATCAAATTGTTCCAAGGACACAGATTATCTTGTGTCATTTGAAATTTCTTGCCTGTTTATGAATAAAACCTTAGATGAACTATGGATATTTGTGCTAATTATTTATATTATAGCACCTTTAAACATCCTCTTTTTCCGGAGAATATTTTTGTTGAGCTGATGAATATGGCCACTAAGATTGTTTCAGTTTCAATAATATAATCTACCAACAGGTTGACAGGATATCAATGGGTTTTCTTTTGGGATCCCTTATGACTAATATCTCTTTAGATATTCCGGGAGAAACAACGGCTGGATAAGATCCCCACACAATACTATTTTGTTCGTTATGTTGATGATACATTTGCTTCTACTTCATCTCATAGCGAGGTGAATAGATTTTTCAACATTTGAACATTTTCTATCCCAACTTCGTTTTTATAGTCAAAGGAGAAAATAAAATTATATTGCGTTTCATCGATGTTTTAGTCGAGAAAACTTCCACATTTTCATCATATAGAAAACCCACTTTTATTGGGTTATATAAGAGTTCGGATTCCTTTTCTCATAAATCGAAGGAGATTAATCTATCAAAACCCTTACACACTATGCAATGATTATATGCTCGGAGCGTAAATTTTGATGAGGAACTCAAGAAGATGACCAAAATTTTCCTTGCAAATGGCTGCTCTGAAAGCGTTTTTCTGATTAACATTAAATTTACAATTTCTAAATTTCATATCAAAATATTCGGTCATCGAAAGTGTCCCGTTTACATCAAAATACAATGGATCGAATCTAGAAGTTAGTTTCTTTGTTGATAAGATTTCTTCGTTTGTCATACACTATTTTAACTTTATTCTAATTCGTATCATCTTTCTACAAGAAGTGCGTTCCCCACGATCCGTAAAGAAATCTTACCTTCCCTCCCATAAAATATAATTCCTCATCGCTTCAAATGTCAGTGCGATGCTCTATGGGGAAAACTATCCAATGATTAGAGGTGAGACTTACCCATGTCCCAAGTTGTAGAAATAGTAGTAGTAGTAGTAGTAGTAGCAGCAGACATACACCAATAACATCATCCGGGCATTTGAGAACATGTGTTAAATACGTTGAATCGATTATACAGATGAGTTCTTTGTTCTATACCCAGTTCGAACTAAGCACTACTTTAAACTCTTACAACTTGTTGTGATTAATACATTTTGTTCGACTCTGAATAGATTAAGAGAACTCAAATACAAATTAGAAATATTTACGGAGTCATTAGTTACGGAGTATCGAGTACGATGAATATTTTTCTCTTTTCTCCTCCCGATTTTATGATCCTTTTCTTTTAAAACCTCAATCCCATCATCAGTAAATACCGACGATTAACTTATAAAAAAGTGTCAGTCGAAAGTCACTTCCGTTTTATATTAGTTTTATCTATTTTAATCGTTATTAAAATCATGTTACCTATTTTACAACTTATATATATATATATATATATATATATATATGTATATATATATATATATATGTGTGTATATATATATATATATATATATATATATATATATATATATATATATATATATATATATTAATAACTATATTTTTAACGACTAATATTTAAACTATTTTCAATCTAAAAACTATTTATGTGCATAATATATCTTTGTAAGAGAGTATTCACCAGTTTGCTATTTGATTATTTATATGACTTGACAAACAACTGGGGTTCAGATGAACTGCTTGTTGATTGGAACGTATTCTTTTTTCTATTTCTGATTGATTAGAAAAAATATTTTTTCTGATTGGTGAGTAAAAGGGTTTCTGTTTCTGATTAGTTAGAACATTTTTTTTCTTTTCCTGATTGGTTAGAAAAGATGACTGGCTAAATGTCATTTGTTGTAAATCGGGGAGTTAGCTACTTTTGCATGAAATTTATGTCAAACGAATTATCTTTTATTAATATCCAAAATATCAAATTTCATTCACAAAATTACATAGAAGAAAATAACATCTTACTACCCGATAAAAAACATCATCTAAAATTTTTAAAAGGGTATAATTTGTCAATACATCTTTTGAGATAAACAATTCAAGGTGAAAAGACTTTACATTTTGGAGACTCTTAGAAAAGGCAATCGTGGCATAATGGTTAGCGTCGAAGAAAGTGGACCGAGTTCAAATCCTAAACGTGGCAGTTTTCTTTTCCTAATGAGCTAATATTTGGGGTAATGGTATGAATGAAACTATTTTCCCTGCAGCTATAAGGGATAGTAGGGCAGAATGGGTCCTTTAACCTTTGTGTGGCAGCCGGTGTAGGACAAGGAAAACTGCATTTAAACCAGTGGTCGACAAGTAGAAGGATAAACTCTATCATGAATAGCACTCACCATATCCAGACCAGTTAACGGAACCAGTGACCAGTGATGTATCTTAAAATCAACGAAAAACTAAACTAGAATTATTAACAGGAAGAACCTTTACCATTTAAAAACATAATGTTAAGGTATTTTATAACTAATTCTATAAAAATGAATTTATTGACAATCTAGCACGAATATCAGGTTTATAGAATGAGTTCGAACTAATCCTATATAATCTTGATAAAGTGAGTTTCGAAATAGGTTTACAGAGAAACAGAAACAAGACACAAGTAATGTTCAACTGTAAAGTCTCGAAAAACCAACCATAAAAATAAAACAAGAAGCTGACAGAATTAGAGAAAGATCCTAAAAAGAACATAAAAATACATATCGGCTAGAAGGCATTTAGTAAAAGTAGAGATAGAATGACGAACACCAACGCAATGTGCTTAAAGTGTGAATTATATTCATGGCTGGCCTTCGTGAATGCAGATTAAGAAGAGGGTGGTTCACGCTAACTACAGGAGCTTTCCTGGCCAATGCGAGTTTGGCAGGCGTGGTTGCAGCGGTTGCAGGTAAAGGTTTGATCAGTATTTGATGGCATAGTATTGAAGTTCTTTCTCCTATGCCATTTATCCTTGTGGTTGTTTTCAAAGGAGGCAACATGGTTAGTGGTGTGATACCAGGCGTCACGATTCTCAGCTAGGGTTGACCATTGTCGATGTGATAGGCGCCAAGGGATTTGGGGGGCAATCTTTGTATTCCTTTCAATAGTGCCCCTCTGTTGCGATGGCTAATGGAGAGTTCGTCGTACAGTGTGACCTTTGGCAGGCAATGATTTCCCCAGTTTGGAGACATGTCCAGGCCAGCGTAGTAGGGACTTCAGAAGCATGACTTCCACGATGCTGGTGATCTTCGCCTGTTTAAGGACTCTAATAATGGCTATGAAATCAATCCAGTGGATGTTAAGGATGGTGAGTAGGTAGCGCTGGTAGAACGACTCGAGGAGTTAAAGGTGCTGATGAGGAGAAAAAGAGAGCAGATACAGACCTTGAAGTTTCTTCCTGGTTTTTTGTTCTAAAATGCTTGTCCGCTGAGTTTGTCTTCACAGGGTCGCGTCTAGTGTAAGAACCCCTTTCGTAGCCCACCTCCAAAATGGGGATCGAAAATTTTCATCTCCTTACATTTCGTGGCTAGGTTTCAACTGACTGTTTTTTCCTTCTGACGCCTTCTAGCCAACTCCTTCAAACCGAGGCGTCCCCTTTCTTCCGCTAAGTATCCGTGGGAGAACCACATCCGCCTGCTCCCGTAGACTCTCCATCTACTGTTTTGTCTTATCATTCCTCTTCTTCTCTCTTTCCCTCTCCAGAAGCTAACCTCTCGATCTCTTGGATCTACCATATCACATTACATTCTTCTGTTTGCATGCACAACCATTATACATTTTTAGCTTGAATCAGAGCGTTGTATCTTCTCGACACAAGGGGTTTTTTTTAATAGGAATCAGTTACGCTTTCTGGTCAAGAAAGCTACATAATAATCTTAAGCTGGAAGTTATAAGCGAAGGAGGACAAACTTAATCATATATAGGAGGGTTTAAGGTTTTCGTTGACATTAGTTACAGCCATATACCCATAGCTGTGGCCCGGATGGTTTAGATTTTCAACCGTATTTCCATTTTCCCAGTCTCTTTTCCATGTTCTTCACAATTGTTTCGAGAGATTTAAGTATGAATGGTATCACCGTCACCTCCATGTTCAATAGCTTTTTCAGCTCTCTGGCAAGGTTCAGGTATTCATCCAGTTTTTTGTTTTCATTTACTTTTAGTTTTTGATCTACGGGAAAGGAGAAGCTTTCTTATTGACAAATACTGCGTCTGGTATCCTGGCTTGTATTTGTTGATTTGTTTTTATCTCAAAATCTCAGAGAAGTGTATGTTTCTTTTTCCGGATCGGATTTTCGTCTTGGCATTGATCACATTTTTGTATAACCAAATTATTATTGTTGTTCTTGCCGTTGTACTATTTGTATGTTTTCCCACCAGTACTTCAGCTGAGGATCAAGTGACAGCAAGTTCTATCGACTTTCCAGTATTCTTATCAGCCGCCCTCAACAATGCTGTGGTCTTGATAGTCTCGAGACTATTCCGAATCTCCAGTTCCCACAGTCATTAAAAACATTTTCGAGATTACTCCAAGGGCTCTAGCTATTACTGGTATCACTGTTGCGTCCATATTCCACAGTTTGTTTTTCCTTTCTCTGGTAAGATCGAGGTATTCATCTAATATTCTTAAAGTATTTTTCTTTACTTTTACTTTATGATCTACTAGAACGCCTAAGTTTTGTAGCTGACAAGTTCTTTATTCTTCTTAACTATATTAAGGTCTAGTCTTCCTCAATATCTTCGCAAATCGTAACAGTCATGGTCAAGACAGTTTTGATTTACTTCAAATTTTTTCTTCACTCCTTTTCAATTTTCGTGGACTGTGATTTTGTTCCAAGTGCTACACCTGTAATGAACACAACCCTTACCGTCATGTTACACCGTTTCACAGATCTTGCGCGAGATCCTGCAACTTTTTTTTTTTTTGCTTATTTTCATCTTTACTCCAAATGCTACAATCGACGCGGATCAATTTATAACCAAGGCCAGTGTACTCTTATAAACGTCAGATTTACAGTTTGATTTAATGTGGGTTAAATGTCTCCAATTGAAGTTAATGTCCTGAAACAATTGAACAAATTGATTTCCACTATTCAGTATTAACAACAACAAAATAAAGCAAAATAAATAAAGAACGATAACTCTTGCATTAGATTAAGAGCTCTTCAAAATGATGAGTGCAGAACGTGCCTGGAAGGAAATCGTCTGCGCATTGTAATGTCATGAAGCGAGTCTTTCAAAAGGAGGATCGTTTTTATAGTCCTGTGTAAGTCGTGATCAATTGATGAAGAAAGTCAGACTTCTCGAAACTTTTTGGTTTCTTTCAAATTAATTGCTGAGATAAAAACTGTTTATAGATTATTGGTCACTGCGACACTAATTATTAAAGATCTTCCTCCATTTATGATACATTAACTGAATCTTCTATTACGGGGGTAATCCCCCCACTCTATACATCCAGGGGTGAGGTTCCTGTTCTACTAATTTGTTAAAATGAATATATAAATTCAGATATGAAAGATAACAATGGAATTAACTAACAGTTATTCATTGAAACATTGTAGTCTTATATCATATATACACTATCTCTTATAAAGTACACTACGACCAATCTTCTGCTGTATCGGTGAGGCTTAGTATCCGCTGACTGCATCTGTGTATAGGGATAGAAATCCCCCCGAAAAGGGATATTCAGCTTATGACACCTAAACGGCATCCAATGGTGAAGCTCCAATTCTGTAACTCGGGGGCGTATAGTATCCTTTCATTACCATTACACCCACGTTTACTCTGACCCGGAGTGGAAGTACCTCTTAGAGCCCCATCTATGTGTCGTGTCCGACAAACCTGCTTCAAAATTATCAGTTTTGAATAAGAATCCTTGAAACCATAAAACTGTGCGCAAACAAATTAATTATATTATTAAATGGGGGGGTACTTTAGACTATATGATTGTGTCTAAATTATTAGTATCAGATCGGAATACTTGAAACTGTGTGCAAAGTAATTGTATGAGATAGGAGTATTTGATACCACATAACTGTGTGCAAACAAATGATTGCTATAAACAAATAAAAAATATATAATTTTTTTGAAATTGATTACAATAGAATGTTGAAAATGAATTCCATTTCAGCAATGAATATCCCATAAAAGGTTGATTAGCTGTTAAATATAGCAAACCAAATATATTGATATATTAGGGACCCAAAATAAGAGCACTTTTTATATCTATACAATTTCATGACCGAAGAGATTCAATGCAGTTAAGTTTGACGATAAATAATGCTTAATAATAACGTTTTTCATTGAATAAGATTCCGTCAGAAATGATAAAAACTTGGTATTTTTCATTTACCTGGCCATTGGCCTAATGAGTAGAGTGTTCGCCAATGTTCCGGAAGACCGGGGTTCAATCCCAGGTCGAGTCATACCAAAGACTCAAAAAATGGTACTTGATGCCGCCTTGCTTAACAATCAGCAAGGTAAGGATCAAGGGTAAAGTGGAGCAATCCAGGGAAGAGAGTAGTGCCCTCCCCAACACCTCGGTGTAGTAGCTATTGAAAAGGGAGCCTTCAGGTTGCCCTTGGCTATGGTCGGCAACTTTACTTTTACTTTTATCTTTGGTTTAAAAGAAAATTACCCTTGTAAAAAGAATTTGTTTCGGGGTGTATTTATTAATGGGTAAACTCACATATGTATTCCGGTCATTCAAAAAGTTGAAAGCTTTACCCCAAAAGAAGAGCAGAGCTGATTATTTTTGCTACGGCAAAACACGTGGTATAAAACTAGAAAAATCTTAATTAGTTTTGAGGGTGAGGCTTATAATTTTTGAACGATAATTGTATGTTTATGTTGGTCTTTGTGAGTGGTGATTAAATTGTGTCTGATTGCGTTCCTTTAGAAAGAGTAAAAACATTCAAATATTAAAGAAAATCACTAAATACAATGATAATTTAAAAGATAACAAATCTTTTTATGAATAGAGAAGGCCCTTAAATTATTACACCCTAACATCTTTTCAAGATGCCTGATATTTTCTATTCCCAGGGGAACATTATTAGATCAAAATGGATATCATCAGGCATTATTTATTACCAAAATTTACAGTATCGAAACTCAGTTACTAAAAATAGGAAAATGTATTCATTCGCTCTACACCTTAGTTACAGACAATATTTGACACGAGATCAAGCAGGGTAATGCTAGTTTAAATTCATTGTTTTCCTGGGCCCATTCGGCTGGGGGTGTTGAATACACCGACTGCATCTCTACAGAGAGATAAGTCTCCCCCAACGTCTGTCCTGGATATTATATTAGACAATCTAATGGTGAGGCTCCAATAATGCTGGAGCTTTAGGGAGTGCAGAGTACTCCGTCATTGCTACTGCTCCCAGGTCCACTCAAGAACGGAGTGGTAGCACCTGATAGGTACCTATCTATGAGTCAAATAGAACAGTTTGACCTTTAAACTGTGTACTTATTCTAAACTAAATTGTTTGAAATAGAACTGTTTTTACATTTAACTATGCGTAAACAAAAAACTGTATACTTATGCTAAACTGAATTGTTTGAAATAGGTCTGTTTTTACATTTAACGGTGTTTAAACAAATGACTGATGGCCCAATCAACTGGGACCGCAAAATACACCGACTGCACCTCTGCAGAAGGGTAAAACTCTCCCAACGAATATCCTGGTATGACACTAAATAATCTGATGGTGAGTCTTCAGTAATGCTAGAACCTTTGGAAATGTCGAGTATTCCTTCATTGCTATCGCTCCCAGATCCACTCTGGCCCGGATGGTAGCACCCGATATTGTCTTATCAATGGGTCAATTATAACGGTTTCATATCTAAACTGCGTACTTATGCTGAATTGAATTGTTTGAAATAGAACTCTTTTGACATTTAACTGTGTGTAAACAAATGGCTGATATTCAATTCAATTGTTAGGCATACATAGCAATTCTTGAAAACTAAACTGTGTGCAAACAAATAATTAATTGTTAATAGAATTATTCGTATTAGATAAAAATAAATAATTTAACTGTTTACAAAAGAAATGAGCTTAGGTTCGTTTAAATATGCTATCTACAAAATGTGTTTAGAAATCATATATTCAATACATATGTAGAAAAAGGATTTGGCTTTAAATAACCAACAATGGTTGATATGCCATAAAATCAAACCAAACCATTGTTTTGTAGCTCCTCGACGGGTCGCCAAACAAATGCCAAAGAACCCAGTCTGTTCTACTATTTATCTATGACTAGCGGAAAAAAAGATCGGTTCATGCCTTTCACAAGACAATTAACACATTGCTCAACGCAAACAGCTGTGTCCAGGATTTGAACTCGTCGATTCCATTTCTTACAGGATTCAAAAATAATGCAGCAATTCATAAATAAGAGCACCATGCATATATTTATGCAGTTTTGCTTTTGGGTTACAGAGTCTCCATGATATCGAGTGCGGTGATGAATAATACCTAATAATAACTGTTTTGGTTATATAATGATCCACTAGAAATTATAAGTCCTAGTATCGTTGGCAATGACATAATCTTGGAATCTACAAGCGAGTTTGAGGTTCAGTCTGGCTATTACGTTTACTTTCGGACTAATAGGAAAGGCATAAACCCCCTTATCCTTCCTATTGGTTAAATAGTGCCACTACTATTCTACAATTGGCATTAAATAACCCACGGAAGTTGATCTGCCATTCATCAAATAAAGCAAACTAACTTTGGATTAGAATAAAATCAACTTTTATTTAAATAAAAGATTTATAGGATTGATTTGGTGATTTTTATGATATGTCAGCTTGCCTAGGGTTATTTCAGGCCTCAAGTTTTTGGAATTCCATACATGTTATACATTGTATATGTTATACATTACATACATTATATGCTTAAGTTGTAGGAACTGCATACATTATATGTTTGTATTTATAATTTTCGTGTAGTTTCTAAGTTCTTTGGCACACGGTTATATGATATCAAGTATTTCTTTCTAATGAAAATAATTTGCAAACAGATCGATATAACAGATAAATTGGACAATAACAGTCACTAGCACTCTAGTAAAGTGATGATGATGCCAAAAAAAAAGGGTACTCCACATTCATCAGAGTTCCAGAACAAGAACCTCACCCCCAGTTGTAGTTTGGGTTCATGCTCAGCATATCCCTCCTCAAACAGTCCAGTCGGATAGAACTGTCAAATATACCGACTGCATATCTGTAGAGGGGTAAGACTCTCCCCAATGAGTATCCTGGATATTGTTGGAATTCTATCGTAAGGCTCAGTAGTAATGAGTCAGTGCTCATATGCGTAATGAATTACGAGTTGAAGTAAAATTAAATGGATAATGGGACGTTCCACTATTCGAAGGTGGCTAAGTCCATTCCCTGGACAGTGATTAGTTGCTGGCCCAGTGAGTAGGTATATTAGTGTATATATATTTACTTTTATATATTATATTTAATTTTGACTAGTTTTTAAGCGTTTATTGCTCATGGTTATATGATATCAAGTATTCCTATCTAATACAAATAATTCACTAAAACATATATTTGACCCATAAATAGAATTCACACGGGTACAACCACTCCGCGTTGGAGTGGACCTGGGAGTAATGCAATTACGAGGTACTACACACTCCCCAGAATACCAGAACTGGATCCTCAACATCAGATTTAGTTTAGCTTAATACACAAGATATCCCTTTGGGTGGGTCTTACCTCTCTGCAGAGGTAATGTCAACGTATTCTAAGCCCTGGAGACAAGGCAAGCAAAGCTTTGTAAATAATACAAATGTGTAGATTTCTGAAGTTAAGCAAAAATAAGCCTATTCGGTATTTAGATTAGTGACTAAAAATAAATACTGTGTGTAATCTAGGTTATGTTCGGTCATTTTATTCAATGGTATATCGACCCTTGATGATCATTTAATGTCAAATCCTATTCATATATATATATATATATATATACTTCAAGTACTGCTACGGACATTGGCCTAGGGTTTAGAGTGTTCACCAATGGCCCGGGAGACCTGGGTTCAATCCCAGGTCGAGTCATACCAAAGACTCAAAAAAAAATGGTACTTGATGCTTCCTTGCTTAGCACTCAGCATTATAAGGTACGGATCAAGGGTAAAGTAGAGCAATCCAGGAAAGGAGTAGCGCCCTCCCCTACACATTGGTGTAGTAGCTATCGAAAAGGGAGCCTTCGGTTTACCCTCGACTATGGTCGCCAACTTTACTTTTACTGCTACGTGGTGTCTTCAATAAGTTTACAGATTTTTTTGTACAGGCATTTAAAATAGTCGTAGTCTCTTGAAAATTCAGTATGTTATTGCTATACATGTTATGAGATGACTGACCAATTTTTATGATTTCAGGTTCAAATCAACAGCTACAGCAGGAATTGGAATAAACCCTACAAAAGCCTGATTGTCACAGCTGGTGAATTACAAAAATGCAATCTGGACTTTAGAAGAACGATATGCGATAAAATTCTGTTTTAAACTTGAAGAAAATGCCATGCCGTGAAAGCTGGATCTACTGCTATGACCCAGAGACCAAGAGACAGAGTTCCTTGTGGAAGCATGCTGGCTCTCCCAGACCAAAGAAGGCCAGACAGAGCAAATCCACCCACAAACTTTTGATGATCCCTTTTTTTGACAGCACTGGCATGATCTACATGCACTGGGTTCCCACTGGACTGTCAGTCAACAAGGAATAATATGTTGAGGTTTTAAGGGAGTTCAGGAAGAGATTCCGTCGGAAGAGGCCAGCACTCTTCAAATCGGGCCAGTGGCATTTCCACCTGGATAATGCACCAGTGCACAACTCCATCCTTGTCACAGACTATTTGGCCACCCTCCCTATAGTCCAGACCTTGCTACCTGTGACTTTTGCTTATTCCCTAATCTCAGAGGCTGTCGTTATGAGACAACTGAGGACATGAAAGAGGCTGTGACGAAGGTCATTGACACGCTCACACAAGAGGACTTCCATGGGGCCTTCCAGTTGTTGTTGTTGGAATGGTACAAGAAGTGCATTGCAGCCGGGGGAGATTACTTCTAAGGGAACTAGAGTTCCATGTGTGTACTATCAATAAAAGTTCCCATACAAAAAAGTCTGGAAACTTATTTAATGATCCTCGTATTTAAGATTTGTAATTCTATTTACCAAGTATTTCTAATGTAAACCATTTGTTTTCACGCAGTTAATAATATTAATCATTTGTTAGTACACAATTAAATGGTTTCTCATTGGCCTAGTGGGTAGAGCGTTCGCCTAATGGTCGCGTCATACCAAAGACTTTTAAAATGGTACTTGATACCTCCTTGCTTAACACTCAGCAATATAAGGTACGTATCAAGGGTGAAGTGGAGTAATCCAAGGAAAGGAGTAGCGCCCTCCCTTACATCTCGGTGTAGTAGCTATTGAAAAGGGAGCCTTCTGGTCTCCCTCCACTACGATCGCCAACTTTTTTTTCATTAGCAGACAAATCATCAAGTATTCTTATCTAAAACGAACAACTTACACACAGTTATATGGTTTCAAATATCTAACAATCCCTAGCAAAATATTGAACAGTTCTATTTGACCTATAAGTGGGACCCTAAAAGATACTACAACTCAGAGTGTGCCCGAGAGTAATTATAATGAAAGGATACCTCACACTCCCCCAACACCAAGGGTTGAAACTCACCATCAGATGTTGTTTAATGTTATATTCAGAACACTGTAAGCAATCTAAAACCTGTGTGTCAGATAAAGTAAAACTTTATAAATAACAATCTAATAAAATCTTGCACTAAATTTGTTCATTTAAATAATATATCTCTGAACTTTTTCAAAAAATTGCGTAGGAAGCATAGAATTTACGATGGTTTTTCAAATTCGTTTTATATTTGGAAATTTCCAAATAACTTTTTTAATACTTTGTTTTATACCACATGTAAACATTGATTCGAAAAGCAAATTACCTTTTTTCAGTAAAACGGAAGACACTAGGTGAATTTTTCTTTTGAATCATGCAAATTTCGCAAAAAAATTAACTCGTTTTATGTGATTAAACAGAACTTTTCACAATGGGAATCAATTTTAAAGAAAACCCCGCGATTATAACTTCAACTTGGCCGAGTGGTGAACTACTACGAAGCCTGATAGATTCAAAACAAGTCAGTTTCCAGAAGAGACGATTTTCAGGAAATTCCGGTTTTCTAGAAGCCGAATAAATGGTCTGATACTTCTGTCGACAAAATTCTCTCTCTCTCTCTCTCTCTCTTATATAAATATACATATATATATATATATATATATATATATATATATATATACGTAATGGATACGGCAAACCGAGTTCAAATCCTGGACGAATCTGTTTACATTTCCCAGAGCGCTAATACCTTCGGGAAAAATATGAATCAAACAATTCTTCCTCTAATAATGGTAAATAGTTGGACAGGCTGCGCTCTTTAACCTTGGTATGGCAACTAGTCTAAGAGAAGGAAAACTTAATTCAAACCAGTTAAACTTCACTAAAAAAATTACTGCGTGTCGCATCCTGCTCATGAGTAGTAATTGGGTATACAAGTTGTACATACACACACACACACACACACACATATATATAAGTTGTAAGAAGGCTCTCTTTTCCATAGCTACTACATCGAGATGTAGAGGAGGGCGCTACTCCTTTCCCTTGATTGCTCCACTCTACCCTTGATACGTACCTTATAATGCTGGTTAGTCTTGGGACCTTTCTAGATAACAATGTCCTACTATGTACCTTATTAGAAAACCAGAATTAGATTTCGGAAAATGATATTAGCAGAACAAAATTAGCAATGTTTTCCTGGACTTTTTTCAATCAATTATAAGACTCTGAAATGTCGGAATTCTCTAAATTTCTTAAGTAGCTTTAGCAATTGCTGAAATAAGTCATTCAACTCTTTCATCCAAAATAATCACTTATTGAATAGAATAACCTCTGTAAAAACCTTTGTACACAACCTTCTAACAAACAAAATCTACGTAGAGTGATCGAAAAGTATCGAGACAGACAGTGAAGTTTTTATCATTAAAATTCAAAATTTAAAAGAAGAGTGTACAACTGAACAATTTATATAATAAAATGATGATGTTGAGACGTTTAGATGGCCATGCAGACGGCTCAGTGCGAATTAGAAAAAAATGGATAAAACCAGTCCGATACTTTTTTTAACTAAATATTTTTGGTAAAACACTGGATTCTCCACCTTGTTTTTTAACCTGAACGGCAAGGTTTTCGAACGTAATCGTCAAAAAAGAAATGACAGCACTGCTTTATACGATATCGAAAAGGGGTATCACAAATGCTTCCATCTTCACAAAACTTTCTTAAATGATTTCGTTTAAGGTTAACAGGACTATTTTGAAAAAAGATTAATACTTTGATCATTTCTTATTCGGTAAATACGGTAGATACTTTTCGAATACTCATCTCCGAAAAAACTAGGAAAAAACTAGGAAAACAAAGAAACATGTTGTTTGCGCCACTCTGTGAATGGCACGTAAGTAACAATGCTTAGATCACTGTCTATACAAAGTCTGGTGCAGCCAGTACCAATTTGAAAAAGATTTTAAAGCCATTCACGATATTTGATTGATTTGGTGGGGGGCGAAACACAAGATGGTGCAAGTGTAGCACTTCTCATAATCAATACACCTAGCTTTTTGTGACTTCTTTCCAAAATAGAAAATTCATATGAAAAAGTCAGATTTTCCAACGCAAAGGACATTAAAAGTAATAGTATGGCACAATTTCAAATGATATCAAAAGAATAGTTCACAGACACTTCTTGTCCAGTCGGCTGGGGCTGTAGAATACACCGACAGCTTCTCTGCCGTGGGGTAAGACCCGCCTCCAACGAGTGTCCTAGATATGACACTAAACAATCTGATGGTGAGTAATGCTGGACTTTGGGGGAATGCGAAGCACCCTTTCATTGCTATCACTTCCAGGTCCACTCTGACGGGGAAGGTTGAAGTAGAACTGTTTATATGTTTAAATATAGCTTTGGCATTAATAACCTACAATGATTGATGTGCCATAAAACCAAAACAAATCAAACAGATTTTTCGACTTATGGAAAACTCGATGCAATAATTAACAAATGTTAAGTGGACTATTTTGAATAGAATTAACGTTCTAATTCAAAGTTTTTCTTCTTTTCCGATTTTCATACAACTGTAAAAGAGCACAGTCTGCCCTGCTATTTACATCAAGCTGGAGGAAGAATTGTTGGATTCATACCATTCCTAAGATGTTAGCGCTATATGAAATGCAAACATCCTCGTTCAGGATTTGAACTCGGATCACCGTGTTCATTTCCTCCGACGGTAACTCTAAAAATAATATCTATTTGAACTACGATATCATTCGTTTAAGTGTTAAATTGATATATCCCTGGTGGAATTTAATCAGTATAAATTAATCAGATGAAATGAGACTCAGCACACAGAATAAGTTATAACAGGTTTATTGTACAAAGGTACAATGTAACAAATCAGATATTGACACTCGAACGTATCTGGAATGCCGTAGTATCCAGATTAGCTCGCTCTCGATTGGTTACCGCTTGTTAGCGTCTTTTACAGACAGAGTAATCCGTTGTCAGGGGGTGTCAGGATCTTCCACTATATCAAAATGTATCTGACTAGTCTCTCTCTATACGCTTTCAAGGTTAAAATCACATAAACCTATATAACCATAATCGCCTCCCTAAAAGAAAGTTATACATAAGATTTTTGACTAAATGGTTACTAATGTAATACATTCAGCAGCGAAGCTTTTTTTTAAAAAAAAGGTAGTAGATATGATCAAATGAGAAGTACGTAACCATGACACATGATTTATATATGTAGGATTACTTGATCAGTAAAGTTATAGAAAGAGACTAGTTCGATACATTTAGCGTCGGAAATGAAAGATACCGTGTTACGAATAGATATTATTTTTAAAGACAACCAGCAGCCGGGAGAAAGGGGAGTTGACGAAGTTCAACATCTCGTTCATTGGGATTAGTGTAACAAGATATGCTGCCTCTAGCAACCTGGACTGTGGTCACCAAACTCGATCAGCCACCTGAATGATGACAAAAGCTAGACAGACGATGCCACCCACGCCAGGAGAAAAAGATTGTTGACTGTTCAGTGAACCCCATAAAAGTCATTAGTGACTACGCCACACACAATGGCTTGCATAATTTGACAAGATCTGCAATTTTGGGAAAAGTCAGTCAAAATGGTTTCGTTTTTTGGTAGACGCAGAAATTTCGTTCTTATTTTAGCCTCTCGAATAAAGTGAGACTTCTATGACAAAATCTAAAGAAGTCTTTATAAACACTGCTACAAGAAGAAAACAATTATGAAAATATTAGATAAGGTTCAAAAAGAAGAAGGAAAGTTTACAAATTTTTCCCTTCGTCTACTATTTAAAACAATTTAACTGTGTGCAAACAATTGATAGAAATACTTGAGACCATTTCATTGAGAGCAAACAAATGAGCTCTGACTCGTTTAAAAATAATGCTACTGACAAACAATTTATTTACAAATGTTTTATATATATATATATATATCCAGCGGTTAGAATGTTCGCCAATGGCCCGGGAGACCTGGGTTCAATCCCAGGTCGAGTCATA
This sequence comes from Sepioteuthis lessoniana, assembly GCA_963585895.1. NCBI lineage: Eukaryota > Metazoa > Mollusca > Cephalopoda > Myopsida > Loliginidae > Sepioteuthis > Sepioteuthis lessoniana. The sequence continues at coordinate 73,033,733 of OY757907.1, forward strand.
CCAAAGACTTTAAAAATGGTACTTGATACCACCTTGCTTAACACTCAGCATTATAAGGTACGGTTCAAGGGTAAAGTGGAGCAATCCTGGGAATGGAGTAGCGCCCTCCCCTACACCTTGGTGTAGTAGCTATCGAAAAGGGAGCCTTCGGGTCACCCTCGACTATGGTCGCTAACAAATATATATATATATATATATAGGATTTGGTATTAAATAATCTACCAGAGTTTATTTCTATGAAATACAACTAAATAAACTTTATCATAGCAAATTTATTATAACACGTCTTACCTCTTCGGACATTCTGGGTTCAATACAAAATTCGTTGAGTTAAGAAATACCATTGTCAGATTTTTTGAAAAGGTACCTTCAGCATGGCTTAGAATACGCAGGCTGAATCCACTAAAAAAGAAGAATCCTGTGTTGGATACGAACCTACACTTAGTGGTGAGGCTCCTGTTCTTGATCTCTGGGAAGTGCAGAGTAACTTCTGCGCTGCTATTATCCCCAGCTCTACTCGGACTCGAAACTGAAGAACCTGTTAGGGTCCTATCTAATGGTCAAATAGATATATTTTCCGACTTGTCCGCTGGAGCTGAAGAGTGAACCTCAAACAGATGAGTAAAACCGAGTGAACCTCAAACAGATGAGTAAAACCGCTCCCAACTATCCAGTGTCCTCGATATGGCACTAAACTGTTCCTGATGAAGTTTTAATCCAGGAATTTCGAGAATGTGGAGTAACCCTTCATTGCCATTACTTCCAGGTCCATTCTCCAATAATACATGAGCTTTGGGAAATACGGAATACACCTTCATTGCCATTGCTCCTAGGTCCACTCTGGCTCGGAGTGGTAGAACCTGATTGGGTCCCATCTATGGATCAAATAGAACTAAGAAGTGTTGGTTGAGGGGAGACTGTTTTTGCATTTAAACTGCATATTGATGCTAAACTGAATTGTTTAGAATATAACCATTTTCCCATTTAAACTGCATATTTATGCTGAACTGAATTATCTGAAATAAAACTGTTTTTACGTTTAACTCTGTGTATTGCCCCATCGGCTGGAGCTATAGAATACACCGACTGCATCTCTGTATCGGGGTAAGTCTCTCTCATCGTGTTTCCTGGATATGACACTAAACAATCTGATAGTTAAGCTTCAGTAATGGTGGGGCTTTGAGAAATGCAGAGTATCCTTTTATTGCCAATACTCCCAGGTCAACTCTATCCTGAAGTGATAGCATCTGATAGGGTCTTATCTATTGGTCAAATAGAACTGTTTGACATTTACACTGTGAACTCATGCTAAACAGAATTGTATGAAATAGGAATGTTTTTACATTTAACTATATGTAAATAAATGTCTGATGTTTAATTAAATTTTTGAAAACGTTAAACTGTGTTCAAGCAAATGATTAATAGTTTGTGGAATTATTTGTATTGGATACTAGTAAGGAAAACCATTTGACTGTATGGAAAAAGTGAGCTCAAACTGGTTTAAAATGTTATCTAAAAAATGTGTTTAAAAATCATATATCTAATATATATGTATAAAAAGGATTTGGCGTTAAATGACCAACGATGTTTGATATACCATAAAACCAAACCAAACCAAATGTTATGGTATGGCAAATATAAATAGAGCCCTAATACGTACTTCCACTCAAGTTCAGAATAGGTCTGGGAGTAATGGTTATGAGAAGGTACTCCACTGTCCCCAAGGATCCAGAACTGGAACCTAACTATTGGATGCAGATTAGTGTCCCACTCAGGATACATTTTTACAGAGGAAACAGTCGATGTATTCTAAGAATCACCACTGTGTCCTTTAAAAAAAGACCAACTTTGGCTATAGAAAACTTAGGAAGGGTTGACCGATCATAAAACCAATCAAACAAACCTTAATCCACTCTGGATGATCTCATAGCGGTAGTCTTCTCTTTATGAGTATTTCCGGCTTCCTCAAAATCCTATTTTAACAAACAATAAGTTATTGAATTATCTAACCTTATTAAGCGATGACGTTCGATATCGGCTGTTTTTTATTTGTTTGATTTTTTCTTGATAGTAGAAATAAAGAACCGCTAAATCACTTATGAAGATAAGATGATAAAATCTGAAAGTTTAATGTTTTCGAGCCTATTAAAGAAAATATATATGAATCCAAGATAATCACTGTCAGGCTTATTCATTCTGTTAATGACCAGATTACTTTATCGTTTATTCAATCAGGATTATCAGACGTTAAAATTTAATTTACATAAACTGGCAGACTCCATACCGTTGACAAGAGAAGACCATTTCCTCGAATTTCACCAATTAGTTTAGTAATCATATGAATTTTTCACTATTCCAGGGGATTCAAAAGCAATTTATAAAGGCTTATTATTAACCAACATTAATTAATGTGAATATTTTAGATAAAACATGCAGAGAGTTCATAAATACTCTTTCATTTATAGAGTCCTATGCGCATGTTTACAGATATATATCTATCTGTTTTCTATCACTTGTTCATTTCTATTCTTTTCTCTAAATATTATCAATCTATCTCTATCAAAGTTTTTAAATCTATTTTGTTCATATTTATCTAAAAAGCAATCAGTTTTAATCTGTTCATACTTTGTTTTACTCTACTTATATATATATATATATATATATATATATATATATATATATATATATATATATATATATTGATCTCTTCATAAGTATCAATTAATGTTAGTCAATTCAATTTTAGTCTGTTCATATGTATCAATTTTAGTTTATTCATAGCTATCTTTTTTTTATTTTAGTCTTTTCATATCTACCATTTTTAGTCTTTTCTTATCTATCTCTCTATTTATCCATTTTAGTCTGTTCATATCTTTCTATTTATTTCTATCGAGCTATTGTAGTTAGATATGAACTGACTTAAAGAGATAGATGTGAATAATTTATCTATTTCAGTTTATTCATATCCATCAATTTTAGTCTTTTCCTATATTTCTATTAATTAGTCTACTTATCAACAATAATGTCCATTACAGAAAAGTGATACTGATTCAATACACAGACGAATAGATATATAGATATATATCATAAGACAGGAGCTAGAGAGAAGTTCGAGAATCGATCAATGCTTAAACACAGACTTGTCAATCTCGTGTTTTCGGGATCGGGTGAGAGAACACTGTGATACGAGTTCTCGTCAGATGAAAGGTTTCTCCTCCCCACAAGCTGTATTTCAAAGCCAGCCTGACGGAGGAATCTTTCCTTCTTTTATGGCATATCAGCCTTCGTGGGCTATTTAATACAAAATCCAATGTTTTAGAACAACAATAATACTATTTAACCTATAGCCGGATGGATAAAGAGGTTCCTACCTTTCCCAAGGGTATTAGTCTAAAAGATAACGTAGTAGAGCGACTGGAATTCGAACTCACTTACTCCGAAATAAATTGGTATAAAAAGCTTTAAAACACTTTTATATTTTTCTTTTCCATTATGGAAAACCATAGCAATTCACTGATGAAGCTACTGCCCTAACGCACAGGAGAAAATGATATTTACCGGCTCGACGGCCCGGCTGACGTCGGCTAGCAAACAAATGCCAATGAGTGGGCCAGCATATATGGACGCTAGCGTAGTCACTCCTAGGCTCACTGCCAATCAACACACTGGGAATGGACGAGACCACCTGTGCATGGTGGAACGCCACGATGAGCATATAATCTTCCCTTCCTGATGCTCAAGAGACTATTCACTTTCACACGTAATTCAACACATGAACTACACTCAAGTACCGAACTTTGACATTCACGACTTAAGAGTTCTGGTCGAGAACAAGAGTCAGCAAGTCACTTGTTTGACCCACCCCACCCCGAATCTATTTTTTGATCTAATAAAATTCCTGAAAAGGAGTATGTTTTTTATCGAATGATCACCTGATTTTCTACAGTTTTGTGCTTTGGAACAAAGACCAGTTCTGCATTATATTTTGAAAAATGACTTAATTGAAATGAAACGCCTTTCCACTACCAGATACAGTAGTTTTCATTCCACATAGCAATCTGAATTTTTAGTTATTGGATAACTATAGATACGGGACAGAAAAAAAAAGGACAGTCATAGAGTTCTTAACCCAAGGAGAATGAACTGCTGTAGTCATTCACGGAAGTGTCAGAAATTAGATATAATGACAAGATGAGAGCAAAGAGTAAAAATGAGAGGAAAATTTAAAGGAGGAAAAAGAGATGAATATGAACTGTATATTGGAAAGGGATCATTAACAGCCATGAAGGGAAGAGAATCCAAAGACTACGCAAATATATCGCTAGTTGTGGAGACCGTTTTCAATAATACCATTTGCAAATAAAGACTAACTCCGTCCTAAATCACCCGTAGATAAGGAAGACTTTCCGGAAAGGAGTGTCCTAGGTATGTCACGAAACCTCATACGACAGTGCGGTTCCTGTACTGGAGCTCAGGAGAGTGAAGAGTTACCACTTCGTTGCTATTACTTTTAGAAGTAATAGCAACGAAGGGGTAACACTGAGCCGGAGAATTAAGAGCTGTGAGAGTCCCACCTATTGTTGTATAGTCATCTACATCATCATTCAGCATTACAACGACTCAATATCAAAGACGCAGGAAGGAAGACGCAAGAAGGAAAACGCAGGAAGACTTCTTTAACAATATTTTACCTCTCACTTTATTTGTAAGGTTTGAAAAGGGTTACTCAAGGTTTGCATGTGAGAGGGTGCTGGAGACCGAACATAAACTTCATATTTTGACCTCCACTACTTATGACCGTCACGTTGTGTCTTTCTTGTTCTCTTTGATGCTCAACCAGAGGTCTTGGAGTCCACTGCAGGATGCTGGCTTTCTTTATTGCATCTTATCAGCATCTTCTCTGGACCCCTAACTCCATCGGGGGTTTCCGAGGACCCCCTCAGTCGGGTGTGGCTTTCCCTACCACATCTGGTCTCTAACTCACTGGAAGTCTGCTTTCAACTGCTTTGGCACCCAACTCAACTCAATTATATAATAATTCAACGCCCACACGATCGCCCACTGGATCTTTGAAATCGAATGTTTAATCGTCATCAAGCGGAAATAACTGTCATGCAGTTCAGAGGTTACTCTCTTCCGGTGCATCACTGTAGTGGCACAATGGGACCTCCACCTTGTCCCATATCATAAGCCTTAATCCGCCCACGCGATCTCTTTCGATTACTGGCCATTGGAATGTGTCACTTCCTTCTGGTGTATCACCTTGGAATAGCATTTTTGGGCCGGGTCGAAAGTCAAAATATAACACTATGCATTAAATAAATTTGTTTAAAAAAATGTTTGTATTTAATACGAATACTCTACTTCATATAACCGTAAATTATTTGGTTAGAAGGTTTTACGGTATGTCAACCATTTTAAGGTTGTTTTATGCCGAGTCCTAATCATTATTTTGCATCTTGAGTACTTTTTTAGAATTATTTGTAAAGTGCTTTGTTTTGTCTTTTACGATTTTGTCTGTTTTTGTTGAAAGACTTCAGTTAGGTTTCTTGCCGGAAAATCTCTTTCTGATAGAAGCTAACATCTTGCATTTCGGAGAAATGTTTTACTTTGATTATTTTTCCACGTAGATTCTTTGTTACTTGATGCTATAATTGTCCCCTAAGGGTAATTATTAGTTACGTTAAATCATATAACAGTGAGCAAACAAATGACTATTACTGAATATATTTAATTACTTGAAAACATTATAATTAGTATTAGATAGGAATACTTGAAACCATATAACTGTGTGAAAATTATTTGTATTAGGAATAAATGATTTTAAATAATTAAGAACAAAAAATAAACTCATGAAAAACCACGACGCAAAAATGGAAATATAAATGTACTCTGAATGCGATTCCCTAACCTCTAAGCATAAAATAATCTTAGACGGGTTGACATGCCTGTAAAATCAATCAATCAATAAATTTGGTTGATAAGAAAACAATTAATCAACAACTGGTACTGCGATATTCAATAAAAGTTTATATGAAACATGGCCCCAATGAGGACTGAGATCATGAATATAATAATGCATTACAAAAAAAAACCCAAAGAGATAGTACCTGTTAGAATTTTATCTATATAGTCGAATAGACTTGTTTAAAAATTAATCATATTAGATAGGAATACTTGATACCATAAAACTATAAATTATCAAAATAAAATGTGAGGGAGACATTAGGTTTATAAGTCCAAAAAATTCAATCAGAATTGTCCGGCAGATGATACATGGCGTTTAGTTCGAGATTCTGAGTGGACGTCTGAGTTCATCATGAAACACCTTAAGAAGGCTGAAAAATGAGGTCAATAGTCTTAGAAAAAATAATTAATATAAGAGTTATAACTATTTTCAACTAGGATATTTATCCGACCAGACATGGCCATCTTTTCAGATGCAACCAAGCAGGTGTTCATGCGGTAATTAACTTTCCCTTGGGAGGAGCATTTATAGGAAAATGATGTGAGCAAGCTCATCAAATACCAGGAGCTGTTGAAAGTATAGAAATCAGTGCTGGTGAACGTTAAGCGAGCTAACATATGTGGGCTTTCGGGAGAGCCGAATTCATTTAACAGAAGCTGCTATAATGTGTGGGTCATTATAATCATCAAGGGGTCAGAAAAAAGCTACTAGAGAGTTTTAAACTGAGCGAACCCGTGGATTATGGCAGCCAGGAAGGGATCAATTAAGTTGGGTTACCTGAGTAAGGGGGTCATATACTGTAGGACTCAAAACTGCGAGGCCATTCATTAATGTCACTGAGGATCCCAATGCAGCTGTACGATATTTTGTTTGGTTTCTTTGTTTAATGGCGTTATCAACCTTCATGGATTATTTAATATTATATCCACCCTTGTAGAAAAAAGAAGTGGTACTATTTAACCCCAAATTGAAGGAGGCACTCTTTGTGCTATGGATATTGTAGGAAATGGACACGGCGACCTGAGTTCTAATCCTGAAGCTAGTTTTTTTTGTGGGGGGTTGCATTTCACATAGCGCTAATATCTTTAGGAAAGGTATAAATCCAACTATTCTTCCTTCAGATATGAGAAAAAAAGACGGACAGGATGTGCTCTTTAGCCTTGGTATAAGGAAAAGGAAAAAAACTCTGAATGTAAACCTGAAAAACTCTGCTTAAAAAATTGACCTTGTCTCGCATCCTGCTCGTGCGGAGGGATTGGTAAATATACTTTATTTAACCCATAGATGGGATGGATAAGGAAGATTCATACCTTTTCCCAGGGTATTATTCGAAAAGTGAACACAATAGCGCAATTAGAGTTCGAACTCATTTCCTACGATATCGCAATCCAGCACATTAGCCACTGGGACTTCCCCCTCTGTAAGATGTGTATTTATAAATACTGAATATGAATTGTATGTGAGTAAATCTAAAGATAATCAAAATAACTGGCCCAAATTTTTAGTGGATATTATTAGATGCATGGGATTAAGAGCATTGACAAAGAAGGTTGTTCTTTTTTTTACCGCATGTGAACCTTTTGGGGTTATTTTATTCTGAATAATTTCCACCCATGAATACCTCCGTAATCAATTTAAACAGGGAAGCTTTTAATACTTACATGGGTTTACTCCTCTACGGAGGATGCAGTCAGCGTATTATGGGTACTACCGACTGGGCGATTGACCCCGAGGTGGTTTATGCATATTCTTATGGTTTTAAGCATTCCTTATACAAATAAGGGCCTCACAAAGTTTCTAGTATTTCAAATAATTAATTATAACGATCATTTTTTAAAAATTGTAGCTTCAAATAACTATTTTGGTTGAAATAATTTTCTCTCAGTAATACATGTTTTAAAATATAAAAATCCCTAAGACTTCATCAATAATATTGTCTAAGGCCTTGACTCCGGTGTCAAGACATGGAAATTGGAATGTAATATCGAGATTTGAGGGCTTACAAAGAAGAGTGACAATATAATTTAAAAAAGTAATAGGTTACAGTTATAGGGAGAGATTGGAGAATTTAGGATTAACTAAAGTAAAGTTGGCGACCGTTGTCGAGGGTGACCCGAGGGCTCCTTTTTCAATACACCGATGAGTAGGGGAAGTCGCTACTCAATTACCTGGATTGCTCCATTTTAACCTTGATCCTTACTTTATAACGCTGAGTGTTAAGCAAGGCAGAATCAAGTAGCATTTTTTGAATCTTTAATATGACTCGACCTGGGATTGAACCCCGGTTTCCCGAACAATTAGCTAAGTGGTGGGCTCATTGAAACTTTCCAAATAATCAATGGAATTTCTATTTATAGATGACTTATTCAATATTTCTCCTCGAACTGGCCATTTAGGGTTAAAGATTTCAAAAACTAAATCGACTAACTTGTCAGATATTTTTGCTAACTGAGTTGTATATTCTTTTAACTAATTGCCAAATCAGCTGAAAAAACTGCAATAGCGTAGAAATATTAAAAATTTAATTAGAGTATTTCTGCAGAAATGGTAAGAAAAAAATTATCAGGGTATTTTTAAAAACTATCGGATGAATTAACAAACAGAATTTGATTTGTATAGAAAGATATTGTATAAATTGTGAATATGATCTGCGCAAAGATTTTTTAAACTTGGATGTGATACGATAATAAAAAGCGGAGATGTCTATAGAGGATAATGAATTAATAATAATAATAATAATAATAATAATAATAATAATAATAATAATAATAATAGGCACGACTGGGTGGGCAAGGTGATCCACTGAGAACTGTGCAAGAAACTGAAATTTGACCATACAAACAAATGGTATATGCACAACCCAGAATCTGTCCTGGAGAATGACACGCACTAACTCCTCTGGGAATTTGAGAGCAGCGTATTTCACACACTTATCCATCACTTCAGCTGTGTTGGTAGCAGAGTATGGAGTCATGACCGACGTCAGTAGATGAGATGGATTCATTGTTTGATTTTAATGTAAGGTCAACTTGTCTGGGGTTATTTTATTTTAGGTTAGGGAATCATGTTCATTGTACAGCAACGTTTACGTTTTTTTTTGTGTAGTTATATCAAGTATTCCAATCTAATACAAATGATTTATAAACAGTTGTATAGTTTCAAGTATTCATATCTAATAATAATAATCATAAAGTTTCAAGTAAACATTTCTATTTAATAATATTTTTTTGTTTGCAATCAGTTATATGATATCAAGTATTCCTATTTGATATTAATAATTTGAAACAAAGTTATATGGTTTCAAGTATTTTGATTTTGATTTGTTTAATTTGAATGGCATGTCAACCCGTCTAAGGTTATTTTATTCCTAGAAGTTAGGGAATTACGTTCATTCCACATTTATATTTACATTTTGTGTCATTTTTTAAAGAGTTTTTAGCACAGTTATGTTATCAAGTATTCCTATCTAATACTAATAATTTTATTGTTTCAAGTAATCATTTTTATTTAATAGTTGTCATTTGTTTGCTCATCGTTATATGGTTTCAAGTGACTAATAATAATCCTTAGTAAAAAGTGATTATAGCTTCAAATCTTAATACTAACTTTTTACACCTGTATAATATCAATTATTTTTGTCGAGTACGAAAATCTTTTAAATAGATCGGGTTAATCCATCGATGAGACTCTAGTAAGTACTAACACTACGGGCGTGTGTCGACCTAGGAATAGGAATAGCTTTGGAGATTTGGGGAATGTGGAGTACCCCTTCATTTACATTGCACCCAGGTCCATTCTGACACGAAGTGGTAGCACCTGATAGGGTTCTATCTATGAGTCAAATAGAATAAACTGTGAGCAACCAAATGAGTGAGGTTAAATTAGGACTATTATATAGCAATACTTGAAACCATTTAACAAAGCAAAAAAGGGTTCAGGTTCGTTTAAGAATGTTATCAACATTTATAAATTATATATATATATATATATATATATATATATATATATATATATATATATATATATAAAGAGGATTTGGCATTAGATAACCTAAACTGGACCTTGACCATCAGATTAGTGTTATAATCAGGACACCTCTTTTGAGGTTGGAGGGTCTTATCTCTTTGCAGAGGATACAGTCAACATATTCCAAGCCCAAACGATGAGCCAATAGATGCGGTAGACTGAAAGTATCTTCCCAATCAGATGGTTTACTGTTATATCCAGAACACTCATTGTTGCGGGGAGTCTTACCTCTCAGCAGAGATGCAATCAGCGTATTCTACAACCCCGCCCTATTGGACTTCAAATAAGTGTGTACTTTCAAGTCAATGTATTTTTTTTAAATGCGTTTAGTAAACGAGTTCTTTTCAAGAAGATGTGTCATTTTAAATTCAAAAATGATGCATGAAAGCTGTCGTTAATCATGTGTGTGTGTGTGTGTGTGTGTGTGTGTGTGTGTGTGTGTGTGTGTGTGTGTGTGTTTCTCTCTCTCCCTCCCACACATAGAGATTATTGATTGCTTCATTGTGGAATCCATTTATCTACCTATCCAACCAATTTCTGTTCAGTTCCAATCAGAAATCCAAAAACACAATCTAGCCACCCACTCTCAGTTAATTATACAGTGAATTGTTAAAGTTGTGTTTTCAGTCGTTCATCTTTTTTTTTAATTAAAACTCTGCTAAATCCAAGATTCTTAGCTTTTTGGTTGGTTGGTTGGTTGGATTTTTATGGCATATCCATTCTTGTTGGTTATTTAATGTTGAATCTAGTTTTTACATATATTTATTAGATATATAGTTTGTAAACGAATAGATTGTTGGTAACATTTTTAATCGAGTTTGGTTTGTTTGGGTTTTATGGCATATTAACCGTTAAAGGTAATGCTATGCCAAATCCATTTTATACAAATAAACAGTTCTATTTCAAACAATTCAATTTAGCGTGAGTACACAGTTTAATTGTCAAAAAAATTTCTATTTCAAGCTATTCAGTTTAGTCAAACAGTTCTATATCAAACAATTTAGTTTAGTATAAACATAGTTTTTTTTGTTTACTTACGGTTTAATGTCAAAACAATTCTATTTCAAACAATTCAGTTTAGTGTAAATACAGTTTCAATGTTAAAAAACAGTTCTGTTTCAAACAATTCAGTTCAGTATAAAAAACAGTCCCATTTCAAAGAATTCAGTTTAGCCTAAGTATGGCGTTTAAATGTCAAAACAGTTCTATTTCGAGTACAGTTTAGCATAAGTACGCTGTTTAAATGTCAAAACAGTTTCATCGCAACCAACACAGTTTAGTTCTATTTGATCCATAGATAGGACCCTATCAGGTACCATCACTCTAGCCAAGAGTTGACTTGGGAGCGATGACAATGAAGGGGTGCACAGCATTCGCTAAAACTCCAGCATTACCGGAACCTCACCATGAGATTATATAGTTTAATATCTAGGACACTCATTGTAGGTTAGGGTCTCACCCGTCTGCAGAAAAGCAGTCGGTTTATTCTACAGCCCCAGCTGACTGGGTTTTTTTTTTAAAGCGAGCTAGAGTTCATTTGTTTGCACACAGTTAAATGGTTTCAAGTATTGCTATTTAACACTAAAAATTCATTTTAACTTCAGCCATTTGTTTCCACACAGTTAAATGATCTAACGGTTGTATTTGACCCAGAGAAAGGACTCTAATAGATACCATCACTCTGGGTCAGAGTGCATTTGGGAGTAATAGCAAGAAGGGGTGCTCTACATTCCCCAAAGCTCCTGGTTAAAAGCCCCCCATCAGATGATTTAGGACTCTTGTAAGGGGTCTTACCACTCTGCAGAGATGCAGTCAGCTTATTCTACAGCCCCAGACGACTGAGCTGTTGCTATTTATTTGACGGAGAGTGCTAACTCTATAAATAAACACAAATGAAAATGCCAATATCTGTTGAATTCATTTCACCAGCAGTTATCATCATCATCAAGGCAGACTGACAGCACGAATTCCTTTGATTAACTCGCCATTCGTCTCTCGCAGCTATCTCTTTTGTTGACTCCTCTAGAGTGCACTCAGTGTTCGCACAGAGTTAATGAATGTAAATTTTTGCCGGTTAGCCAACTCTGGTGTGTTTTCTTCAGCGCTGCCCAGCATATCTCATTTGTCTTACTAGGTTTTTGAGATGGGAGGTAAGTGACCGTACAGTTGCTGTTCTGTTGGATACTGCATCCAAAACTTATTCAAAACAGCACCCAGCATCAATGAGTCGTCTAACTTTTCTCTAAGTCTTTCCTTAGAGTCTAAGTGGTGCAACCATACAATAGTACTTACAGGGCTAGCTTCTTTCTTTAGTGAAAACAACGACAATACATGATAATGGAAAGATAATCTTGTTGCTTCTTTTCCTCTTTTTTTTTCACGATATATCCCCTGTTCTCACCAAATCGATATTTAAAGAATTTGGAATAGCAAAGGACGTTGACAAAAAATATAAAAGAACAACTCATAAAAGATCCAAAACGTAACCGATACAGGATTTAACATTTCAGCTCAAACGGTCGCAAATTTAACAGAGATACAAGGTCCATTATCAAAGAAAGAACCGGAAAAAACAGATACCATTACTATAATAGAAATACATGAAGATAAATTTACCAAATGTTTACAAATGTCTTATTGTAGAGAAAGACAACATTGATATATAAAGATATAATCTGCTTCTTTTTTTTTTTTTCTTTTATTACCAAAATGTACCGTTGGGTTGAGTACGGAGGGTCGAAGACGGTTGAGCTGCACACACAGAGTCCGAAGGACGAATCTTCAGTGAGCCGCTTTCTTCTTTCTTTTTGTTATATAATTTCCCGGACACCTACGCAAATTCTCATGGTAACAACTCCTCCAGTCTGCCACCTACACACTAAACGTGGAAACGCCTCCTTCTAGCATGGCACGTCAATTTACGTGGTATTTCCGCCGAGAACACCGGCGTCCTATTCATTTTATGCAACAGGTGTATTTCTTGCAACTTTTGTTCCCAGTGTCCGACTTCCGCAGCTGCATCGACATGTCAAAGGCGTCTTCAAGTCAATATCTAACGCAAACAATCACTCCAAATGGATTTAACATGAAACGCGGTGGCGCTGCCTTAGAATAATGTGGATAGACTTGGGGTCACTCATAAGCACTAAACAAAAAAAAAACAAGGAGTCAAGATTTATTTGAAGCACATTCTTCCACTGGTTATCATATATCTCAAAATGAAAAACATTTTTGCTAGGTTTCCTTACTGCAGATATATAAAGGTCAGCTGAAACACTCGATACCAAAATATAATTCTCAACCAACAAATAAATTCTACGTCAATAGTACATTTTTTCCGGAAATAAGAAAATGTTTATAAGAATTAATAATAAACTGAATTATTTATAAATGCGCACATACATATTTGTGTGTGTGTGTTTGCGCACGCGCAGGCCTGAATAGTTTGGTTTGGTTAAGTTTTATGGCATATCAGCCATTGTTGGTTATTTAATCTCAAATTCTGTTTTTACATAAATAAATTAAATGTATGATTTGTAAACATATTTTGTTAATAAGCACAGTTAAATAATCAAACAGTTCTATTTCTAAAAATTCACTTTAGTCAACAATACTAAATTGTTCCAAGTATTGATATCTATCTATAACAATTCAATTTAACATTAGTCATTTGTTTACATACAATTAATGATTAAACAGTTCTATTTCTTACAATTCAATTTAGTATGTCATTTGTTTGCACTCAGTTTAAATGTGAAACGGTTCTATTTGAGCCATAGATAGGACCCTATGAGCTACTACCACTCCAGGCCAGAGTGCACCTGGGAGCGATGGCAATGAAGGTGTACTCCGTATTCCTCTCAACTCCAGCGTAACTGGAGCCTTACCATCAGATTATTTAGTGTCATATCTAGGACACAGAGTGGGGGCCATGTATATATGTGAGTACAAGCATATGTGGATATATATGTATGTGCGCGTGAATGAATAAATAAATCATTTTAAAACGTTTTTCTTAAATCAACAAAGTGCTCAAATCCTGGCCGACTGAGCACTATAAACCTAAAGGCAACTGTAATCTCAACTTTTTATATCGGTTATTTTCATTACAACTGACTTATATGACATCGAATATTCCAAACACTCACAAATAATATTCAAATAGATCAATTTGACCCATAGATTAGACTCTAACACTTATCACTACTCCAGGTCAAAGTGGACCTGGGAGTAATGGCCATAAAGGGGTACTCCAAACACCTCGAATCTCCAAATCTGGAGCTGCATATTCCGATGCAGTTTAATGCCATACCCACGACACCTTTGGGGGAGGGATTTACCACTTTGCAAGAGGCCCCGTCAGCATATTCATAATATCGGGGACCACGTAGCATCGTTTATAGCAGATATGACAGCAGGATTTGTTGGGGTAGCTTATCGGGTAGAAAGCAGCAACTACAGCTAATCTGTTAATAAACAGTGACAAATAATTCTCTCGGGATTCTAGGATATTTATAAAGATACCAAGAGATTCTGATATTTTTTAAAGATAAATCTATCAAGTTTTCCTGGTGAAACAGTAAAAACTAAAAATAACATGTCTCTTCTGTCAGTTGTATTTTTTCCCTATTCAGTGAGTAGTATCACACATATATTGGTTTTATGGCATCCATTTATCGCCACTGTTCTTAACAGATGCTATCATCAGCAACTGTATCGCTGAGGAGGGGGTAAAATACCCAGTTCTCATAGGAACAATCGATTCTACATTGAATGCCAAATGTTTACTCCTCACTAGTGGGGTTTTAAATATGCTGACTGTATCTCCTATAAATGGGTAAGATAATTTCCTCAAAAGCAGTATCCTGCATCTGATTGTAAGGCTCCAAGTCTGGAGATGTGGGGAGCGTGAAGTACCCATGCATTGTCATTACTCCCAGTTCCACTCTGACCCGGAATGTTAGTTCCTTTTAGAGTCCCATATGACAAGACGTCATTCGACGTCTCTTGGCTTCAAATCGTACTGTACCCAATGTCTTTACATTTTAATTATTTCTAATGCTTTCAAACGTTTCAAGACTGTTGTGTGATCATTTCCTAATGATTCTACAAGTTCAGCTTGAGCCTAACATATGTCTTCATGAAGTAATGCCTCCAATTCTTCGTCTTAAAATTTTTTCGGTGCGTCAGGGTGTTCTTTATCTTCAACACGAAAAACATTATTTTTGAAGCGTCTAAGCCAATCTCTGAATATTGTTTCCGACGGAGCATGGTTGCAGTAAGTCTCAACAAGAATTCTGTGTGGTTCAGCAGCAGATTTCTTTTGAAAAAAGCAGTTCAACAAAATTTTCCCGCAAATACACTTTCTTTGGCACGAAATCCTACATGTTGAACGCTATGAAAAACAAAGTTGTTTACACTTCGATAAAAGGCCATTCTCTGAATTTCAAGTTTGCTTATAGTACTTCCTTAAGTACACGCACGCAATTTTGGGAACGTCATCTGTTGGAAATCAGGGAGAACTTACTAAAGGTCCTTATATATATACATAAATTCGAAAGTGAAAAGTTTTTAGCTAACATTTTAAAACGAGTCAGAGATCATTTATTTGCACACAGTCAAATCTTTTCAAGCATTTTCATCCAAAATTATTAATTCTATTTAATATTGATTATTTTTTCCACACAGTTTAATGTTTTCAAGTATTGCTTTGTAGAATTAACAATTTAATTTAACAAAAGTCATTTGGTTTAGTTTCTTTATTTAATGGCATATCAACCTTTGTAGGTTATTTAATGCTAAAACCATTCTCCTAGAAGAACAGTAATGGTACTCTTTAACACATAGCTGGGAGGATAAGGAGATTCATAACTTTCCCAAGGGTATTTGCCCGAAAGTGAACGTAATAGCGCAACTGGAGTACGAACTCGCTTACAACGATTCCGCAGTCCATCGCTTTAACCATTACACCACGAGGACACCCACCAAGTCATTTGTTTGCACACAGTTAAAAGCATATGCATATGGTTTATAAGTGAAATTTTTGTAGGTAATTTTTTGTTTTAGCTAGAGTTAATTTGTTTGCAGACAGTTAAGTATTGCTATTCTACGCAATAAGTTAAATGATTTCAATATTGCTTCAATATTGATAATACGTTCGCACATTAAGATATGTTTTCAAATATTGCAGTTTAACTCAAGTAATTTTTTTCAACACTATCAATTCATTTGCACACAGTCAAATGGTTCTGAGTATTGCTATATATTATCAATAATTCAATTTAGGCGCACAGTAAAAGGGTTTAAAGTATTACTATTCAACTCTAAAAATTCTATTCAACAATTACTCATTTGTTTGCACACAGTTAAATTTCATCTAACTCTGACAATTGAATTTAAAATTAGTGAAACAGTTTTATCTAACCATAGATGGGATCCTTTCAGGTACTACTACTCCGGGTCAGAGATGATCTGGGAGTAATGATAATGAAGGAATACTCAACATTCCCAAAAGCACTTGGACTAGAGTCTTACCATCAAATGGTTTAGAATCACATCATGACACTCGTAGGTGGTGGTATCATACCCCTCTTCAGAGATGCAGTCAGTGCATTCTACAACCCCAGCTGACTGGGCTGTCCAGATACAAAAAAATTTCGCCAATCCCCCGGGAGACCTGGGTTCAATCCCAGGTCGAGTCATACCAAAGACTCAAAAAGTGGTACTTGATGCCTCCTTGCTTAACACTCAGCATTATAAGGTACGGATCAAGGGTAAAGTGGAGCAATCCAGGGAAAGGAGTAGCGCCCTCCCCTACACATTGGTGTAGTAAGCAATCGAAAAGGGAGCCTTCGGGCACCCTCGACTATGGTCGCCTACTTTACTTACTTACTCGTTCATTGGTCTAGTGGGTAAAGTGTTCGCCAATGGTCCGAGAGTCCTGGGTAAATCCCAGGTCGAGTCATACCAAAGACTTTAAAAATGGCACTTGATACTTCCTTGCTTAACACTCAGCAATATCGGTACGTATCAAGGGTAAAATGGAGCAATCAAGGGAAAGCGCCCTCCCTACACCTCGGTGTAGTAGCTATTGAAAAGAGAGCCTTCCGGTCTCCCTCGTCTACGGTTGCCAACAACAACTAGCTTTACATGTGACCTTCACTGGTGTAACAACGTAGATGTTGAGTAGTCTTGGAATTGATGGTAACAGAGCTCAAGAATTGGAGCCTCACCATCGAACACAGTTTTTTTCCCATACCCAGGTTCCTCGAGGATTTAAGACTTGTTATAATGAAGTTGCAATGACAAAAGTTAAATATGACATGATGATCTGGGAGTAATGATAATATAAGGAGAAACCAATAAAGTACAAAAACTACAATGTCTAAGGAAAATCGGAGAAAAACATTCTTTGAGCTCTTATTAATAAGCCATTCCAGTCGGCTAGGCCTTTAGAATACACCGACTGGATCTCTATAAAGAGGTAAGACTTCCCCTCCCAACGAGTGTCCAGGGTATGGCACTCACCAATCTAGTAATACTGGAGCTTGGGGCAATATAGAGTATCCCCTCATTGCCATCGCTCCAACGTCCACTCTGGGTCAGAGTGTAAGCATCTGATAAGTTCCTATCAATGGATCAAATAGAACTGTTTGACATTTAAACTAAGTACAAACAAATGACATGCTAAACTGAATTGTTAGAAATAGAATTGTTTGACCATTTAAGTGTGTGTCAACAAATGACTGATGTTTAATTGAATTATTAGTGATACATAGCAATACTTGGAGCCATTTAATTTTATTGACTCATACTAAAATGAATTGTAAGAAATAGAACTCTTTGATCATTTATCTATGTGTAGCTGCAAAATGTGTTTACAAATCATATATCGAATTTATATATGTAAAAATATGATTTGACATTGAATAACCATCAGTGGTTGATATGCCGTAAAACCAAAGAAAACCAATCATTGATCAGCACAGAAAATTTCGTCATTGAATAGCCCGTAAATAGTTAATATGCCGATAAATAGACCAAATCAAACGTTTATAAGTAAATCAAATTTCGGCATTAAATAACCCGTAAGGAGTTGATATGCCGTTAAACAAACAAACCAAATCAAACCATTACAAGGGTATCAAATTTCGATACTTAAGTGAAGGTAATAAGGCAACTGGAGTTCAAATTCATTCACTACAATATCACAAATCCAAGATAGCCGCTAAGCCACGGCGACTCCCTCGATATGATATATTTAATTAGATAGTAATCGTGTAGGATACCAAATATAATTTTGTATACGGAGTTGATTTATAATAAACAAATAAACCGAATCAAAAATTTTAAAAATAAATCAAATTACGGCATTCAATAGCCCTGCATGAACGGATATGCCGTTAAATATACCAAACGAAATTATTGAATAAAATCATGAGGAGTTAAGAGATTAGGAAACACTGAATATGATGATTTAATCAAGTAATAATTGAGTAAAACTCTGATCTTTTATGGATTTGTTTTTTGTTTTGTTGTTGTTTTTTTTCTCTCCGGTGGAATTGAGTCATATTTCATCTTCCCCCTTTGCAAACCCCAAGAAAAATTCTTTGCTGAATATACACACCATCTACGTCATGAAATGTGCAGATTACGCATCGAATGAATAGAATCAATAAACATCAAATATTTTTTAAACTTAGAAACATCTGTTTCAATAATCAAGCAGAAAATAATCGATTATATAATCGTGTTCATTTGCTTTTTAAAAAAATGGCTTTGTAGTTTTTTCGGTTCCTCCAAATAAGCATTAGAATTTTTTTTTAAATAAATAAAATATTTTCTGAATGTCTGAGCTGAGAGTTTGATTCATTTAGTCCAGTTTGGTGGGGGTTTTTTTTGCTTTTTTATTTATTTATTTATTTATTTATTTTTATTACATTCCAGATAATGCACTCTTCTGTTTTCTTCAGGTGTCTGCCAAATTCAGTACCAATCCTGATTGTTAAACTTAGCCGTCATTTAATTCCCTGGGATAATCCGTTCTTTTCGGATTTTTTCAGCTTCCCAAATAATATCAGGAATTTTTTTTAGTCTAAATAATCTTTTTCTGTGTATGAAATATTTTTCTAAATATCTAGTTTGGTTTAATTCCTTATGCTGAAATTAGATTATTTTCAAATTATTTGGATTGAAGGAAATAATTATTTATTGAATCCTTGAAATAAAAAAATCGACACAAAGAATCTGAACTCCAGAAGCTAACCAGAGCATGAATCAGACGAAAGCGTTTTCGTAACAATTAAGAATTAGTTCTCGCTGACGTATAGTTGTCGCTGAGGCTAGCTATACTCTTATCTCCTGTAAAGACGGGTCTCTTTAGCTATAATACGGAAACCATTCTACGCGAAGGAAACCTCTGTATTCAAACTAGTTGTACTCTACTGAAAAACTGACCTTGTATCGCATCCTACATGTGACGAGAGCATCGGGTTAATACAAAACTCTTGGTATAAAATAATCCGAGATGGGTTGACATGCCGTTAAAATCAATCAATCATAAAAACTAAGTTTAATTGGGTTTCTTTGTTTATTGGCATATAAACCTTCGTGGGTTATTTAATACCAAAGCCACCCTCCTTGTATAAAGATGGTAGTGGAACTGTTTAACCCATAACTGGGGGCTAAGGAGGTTCTTAAGAATCAATTCAGTTGTTGGTACAATGAAATGAACGAGTTATTATTCTTTCTATGACGTAGAGAATATAGAACAAACTTAAGTAAATCAGAAATGTTCGGGCATTTTGGGTGGGGGGATGTTGTTTTGTGGAGGATGTTGATTTTAGGTTTTGTGTTTTTCTTTTTTTTTTGCTTGTGTTTTTTTTTCTGTACATAGGGGAAAAATAAGTCAGAATTTTTTTTCCGTTTAAAGAGAGATTCACTGAAACGAATTACCTTCAAAGAATTCTTTAATCAATTTCTTTTGATATTTCTCCGTCGTTCATTTCCTATTTTCTTTGTTTGTTTTTGATGGCAAATCAGCTTTCGTGCGTTATTTACCACCTAAGCTATCCTTATAGAACAGTAGTGGTGCTATTTAACCTATAGCTGGGAAGATAAGTGGGTTCACACCTTTCCCAAGGGTAACAGCCTGAAACGAAACATAATAGCGTGACTCAAATTAAATAAAAAAATTTTAAAAAAGAATAAAGATAAAAAAAATAAATAAACACGAAAGGAAATAAATAGATACAAAAATAACAATTTCCCATGGTGCCTCTAACAAGAAGTACAATCTGCACATGCCTAAAAAGATGGCCTTCCTGGAACCACAAAGAAACTCTTTCTCGCCTGGCAGTTGGAGCACACGTGTCTACTACGGCCTCTGGTCGAGCAGCACTTCGTATCTTCTCGTTGCAGCATCAGCTGAACACACCGATAGATAACAAGAGAATGGGGATAAGAAAAAAAGGTGGTTACCAACGTCATAATTTCTCAACAACACCACCACCAGAGACAAGGATACTTTTAAATTCAATTTTTATTTTCGGGTTTAACAAATATTTTGTGGTGTGTAATGTTTTCCTGAACCAGAAGAAATAATCGTACTTCCTGCTCAAGGCGCTTGTGGAATCTCAGGAATCATTTTGGCAAGTTGTGAATCGTCAGTATCGGGTATAAGGGGTTTAAGGTATGTACGGTATGTTCAGCTGATGCTGCTACGAGAAGATACAAAGCGCTGCTAAACCAGAGGCCTTGGCAGACACGTGTACTTGAACTTGCTGCTGAGATTTTTTTTTAAATGCAACATCCAGTATGTCAAGGGATCTGAAAAAGAGTTGCTTTTTGGCTCTAGGAAGCCCATATTTTTAGATGTGTGGGGATTGCGTATCTTGTCAGAGGCCCCCAGAGAAAATTGATTTTTTTGTATTCATTTATTTCATTTCGTGTTTATTTTATTCTTAATTTTTGTTATTGTTCTTTTTTATATTTCTTATTTAATCCCCACAAGTTCGAACTCGCTTTCTACAATGTCGTAGCTCAGCAAGTTCCACCGATTTTGTATTTTAACTGATGTTCACATTCCATTAAGATTTCAAAATATAAAGCCGTTTTTTGATATATTCGATTGTGACTGCTCATTTCAAATGTTCTCCGCTCTGTTCGCATTTATTAAGTCGATATTTTTAATTAAAATTAATTAAAATATCAAACCTCGAACTTCACTTGATAGAAAAAAAAAAAAAAAAAACAGAAATGATTCTTCTTTATCTTTAAAACTTTCTTCAGATGTTTTCTTGATATGAAATTAAACTTATTCTCTCATTTAGAAATCGAGGGTTAATTCTGACTTTAATTAAAAATGATTTTCATTGGTTAAGTCCAGTTTTCTTTAATCAATAATTAATTAATGTTTTTTTCAAAAGATTAATGACTTCTTTTGAAATGACATATGCAACAAGATTATTTTATCTGAAATGTATTGAGTTTGTCAATGATGTTATTTTGAAATCTACTAAATTTTAACGATTCCCTTATCTTTATACGACATACAATGTACTGATTTGGTCAACATTATTCTAAGAGGTATCTTATACTTTATAAAAAGAAATATACTCTAGAATAACGTAGATGTGAAGCAAGTCAATTGCTTCACATCTACGTAATTCTAAGGTCTATTCTTTGCTTTTTATGATAGAATATAGTTACTTAACGTCTACCTTGATCCTTTCCCATCCAAGTTAAACAAAACTTAACCTGATCAGTAAATTTACGTAACTTAGGACACAAATTCGGAGGCTGAGAATTTGGCAATGCATTGAGTATATTAACTTGATTAATATATATCTTATTTTCAGGTATACTCTATTCTTTATATGACATGAAAAATACTGACTTAATATTTACCTTGATCCCTATCCACGCAAGTTAAACAATACTTAACCTGATCAATAAATTTATGGAACTTAAAAGACAAATGAAAAATATGGAACATAAAAAATTGTAAAAGGTTTTATTATTCCAAATCTTAAACTTCTTTGATATTCAGAAAACTGCACCAATTTTAAAACACATATTTGGAGGCTGAAGCTTTGGCAACGTATTTCTTATGGAGAAAGAGTTAATATTGATAAACAAGGTACTTCTCCTTGATGGTAAAAACTAAAAACAATTAAGAAAATATTTCATACAATTAAAAAGAAGCTGCAATATATTTATACTAAAAGCGTCATAAAAAAGTAATATCGAAACTTCATGTTTAAACTCAAAGATTATAAAACGCTATTTGCGAGGAGGGGCGTTGATGGAATCATCAGTTACTCACCACCGGAGCAGTTTCAGCACTCAAATACTGGCAGCCCAGTTGGCTTGGACTGTAGAATACTCTGACAGTATCTTTGCAGAGAGGTATGACCCCCACCAATGAGTGACTTGTGTTATATTTTGACCCTCGCCCCGGCCCAAAAATGCTATTCCAAGGTGATACACCGGAAGGAAGTGACACATTCCAATGGCCAATAATCGAAAGAGATCACGTGGGCGGATTAAGGCTTATGATATGGGACAAGGTGGAGGTCCCATTGTGCCACTACAGTGATGCACCGGAAGAGAGTAACCTCTGAACTGCATGACAGTTATTTCCGCTTGATGACGATTAAACATTCGATTTCAAAGATCCAGTGGGCGATCGTGTGGCCGTTGAATTATTATTTAACTCAGTTGAGTTCGGGGTGCCAAAGCAGTTGCCAGTAGAATTCCAGACAGCCAGAGACCAGATGTGGCAGGGAAGGCCACACCCGACCGAGGGGGCCCTCGGAAAGCCCCGATAGAGTGGACCCCAACATCAGGAGAACAAGACACAACGTGACGGTCATAACAGTGGGGTCAAAATATGAAGTTTATGTTCGGTCTCCAGCACCCTCTCACATGCAAACCTTGAACAACCCTTTCGAACCCTTGCAATAAAGTGAGAGGTAAATATTTTTCTAAAGAAGTCTTCTTGCGTCGTTCCTTCCTGCGTCCTTCATTACTGTGTCTGTTATCATTGCGTCGGTATGTATCCAGTATATATATGTATGCAACACTTGGATACTACACTAAACAATCTAATGGGGAGGTTTGGGGAATGTAGGGTACCTCTTCGTTGCCATCGCTCGCAGGTCCGCTCTGGCCCGGAGTGTTAGCACTTAATAGGGTCCTATCTATGGGTCAAATAGAACTGTCTGATATTTAAACTAAGTGCAAACAAATGACTGAAGCAAAGTTGAATTGTTAGAAATAGAACTGTTTGACACTTAACTGTGTGTAAACAAGTGGCTGCTGTTTAATTGAATTGTTACGATGCGTAGCAATACCAATACTTGGAACCATTCAACTTTGTTGACTTATGTTAAATTGAGTTGTTAGAAATAAAATTGTTTGATCATTTAACTGTATGTAAACAAATGACGGATGTTTAATTAGATTCTTAGTGATTCATATCAATGCTTGGAGCAATTTAATTTTGTTGACTTACGTTTACAAAACATCTTTAATATATATGTACAAATTAAATGGAGTGTCCTCGTGGCGTAATGGTTAAAGCGGTAGAATGCGAAATCGTATTAAACGAATTCGAGCTCCAGTCGCGCAATTACGTTCACTTTTGGGCAAATACCTTTAGGAAAGCTATGAATCCCCTTATCCTCGCAGCTATGGGTTAAATAGTACCACTACTATTCTTCTAGGAGAATAGCTTTGGCAGTAAATAACCTACAAATGTTGATATGACATTAAACAAAGAAACCAAACAAATTAAATAACCAACAGGCGTTGATATGCCATAAAATTAAACCGTACCAACTTGCCAACGAAGCTGAATAAAAACGAAAAGATTTTGATTAATAGATATTCAATTTTATAACCTTCCAGACTTGGTGGATAGTTAGAATGTAAACTTTTAACAAATTCTGGTTTTAAGCATTTTTAGGACGAGTGAGCGTTGAGATCAAGTGACTTAAGAGGATTTTGTGAGTCTCATTTTAATGAAAAGATTTAGGTTTGTGCATATACCATTTGTCAATAAGGTCAAATTTTAATCACTAACATAAATCGCGAGGAATCACCTTTCCTATCCAGTCGTACTTAGTCTTGTGTTACTTTTTGGCCAGTTTCGCTACATTCGCTCACTATGTGATTAACCTGTTTAATCTCTGTCACCACATAACCTACACTTGCCATTCTTCAGCAAATTATCAATTTTTGCTTTATTATTATTATTATTATTATTATTATTTAATTAACTTTGCATTATTTCGTCTTTAATCGTAAATGAATAGAATGACTTGAGGTATTTAAGGTTTGGACAATTAAGCGCCAAGCAATAATTTATTCATGCTTGAAGATCAGTTTTAGCCAACTGAATAAAGCCGTGATTAGTTTAGAATTAATTAAAGTTTGTTTTCAATGTGACTTTATCGTTAATGAGACTGTATTAAAGCGTTCAAAATTCCAAATTGTCCTTGGCCTTAAACATAAAGAAAGAGTAGGATTGTTTCTATGTTGAATTACACATATGAAGACGAATCAATAAATGAATGAATCAATAAAGTTTATGACACATCGACTCCTATATGAGAATCATATTGTGACACTATTTCAATTATCACTCGATAAAAAAATGTTCAGATTTTGATATTCTATTTTGATTATTCAATTTCCATGATTATATCCAAAAATCCCTCCAAAATCTTTCCAATTCGGTATTGCTATACCGAATGAGTGTTATCCTTGAACTTTCTAACCAAAAAATCTCACTTGTCTTAAAGAAATCAACGAAGGACGCTCTGAAAGTAAACACTCCAATTTATTTATATGAAATGACTAATTTAGCAGAGACCCCGTAACACCGTTGGATAGAACAAGCTTTTGGCTGTTAATCAGTAATTTCCAATTATGAATTTACTTAGCTTAGTTTTGACATAAGTATGGAGTGCCCAGTAAGAATCGAACTTGCAAACAATTTTCTGCTAATCCAGCTTGCTAACTGCATGAGGTACCCATTATTTTCCAATGTAGCCACCATAATTGGCTGTGTATTTTCGAGATGAACCTGTGTGCATTGAAAGTTTTCCCACACTTAAACCAAAGACATTTCTAATGGGTTTTTCTTTGTTTAGTTGGTTTGTTGCTGTTTTAATGTTTGTTTGTTTGTTTGGGGGTTTTTTGTTTGTTTTTTTTTTTGCGGGGTAGGGTCATGAAGAGAATATAATTCGGTACCAAAAGTACTTCTTTTTAAAAGAATTAAGAATATGAATTCGTTTCCTGTATAAAATAGGCATTCGATATCTTCGCAAATTGAACATATGATCGAAAAAGTTTCTGCAATTTATTTTCTAAGCATTTAGTCGTACACAAGGCCATGGCGATCTAATAAAAGCCTCAATGAACGCTATGAGTGTGACGAAACCAGTGAGAATCAAACTCACAACTCAATAGTAATTTTCTGTGAGAATAATCAACCTACTATTTTTGCATTGTTCAGTCGAGAATAAAGTTTTCGGAGTTAAATACTAGCGAGAGAGATGACATCGAGTTCATGGAAAAGAATAAAATCAGACACGTGGTCCAAGAAAAAACATCACTCACCTTATTTGTGTGTTTCAGACTTTCTTCGAATCGGTCTCAAATCAGAGTCGGGAAGTACTTTTTTTTCTGAGTCGATGAAAGATATTTACTATTATTCCACAAATCGTAGCCACCAATGGAGCGTTGGTGGATACTTGTCATCTATCATTCATTGACAGACTGACCCTTTTCAAAATCCCCAACTCTCGTGAGTCCGTTTCATGGACTTATCGCAAGATTTCTCGAGATTGACCCTACGTTGTCGATCAGCAGGTTCACCGGTGGTAGTATAGGTGGCACTACATTACACTATATCACAGTAAGATGTTTCCAAAAAATTTCTACGAGTTGATTTTGGCGCTTCAATTAATGCAATGGCCACCAAATCATTAAAAGGGAATTGGATTTCCACAAGGTACTCTATATTTTGGGCCCTCAATCAAACTAACTTATCACTAGAGGATTTATTTTTCCTTGCTAAACCGCCATTATAAAAACTAGATTAATTGATCAACATCTGAATTGAATGGGAATAAATTTAAATATGAGTTTGTCAGCTTTCTTCCAGCCAGTCTAGCAAACATCGGGACCAAATGACTACATTACATTATCATATTAAACTACAGTCCTGACAATGTTGCAGTATGTTACCATATTTATTCATTTATCTATTTAATTTAATCATCATTCAAGTCGTTTGAATAGAATATTATTTCGCAACCACTTTATAGCCACTGGGAGTGTCCATTAAGCTAGTAGAGCAATAATATTCTAAAAATAGATAATCGAGGAACTTAGGGAAATGGAACAAAGCATAAGAAAATTGATAACTATGCAAAAGGCCTTGCATACAAGAGAAGACATAGACTATATGTGTCAAGAAAAAAGGAGGAAGATAACTCGCTTACATTGAGGATTGCGTAGATGCAGGGAATACATTAAAGGGAATACAGACTAATTACAGAGTCCATTGATAGCAATGGTAACATAAGATCAAACAGAAAAACATGAAAAAAATTGGAAGAAAGACAACTGTACGGATACTTCAAGTAACAAACTAGCGAGATTGCTAGCGAGAAAATCAAGACATGAAGATAAAGGGAAACTTCAAGAGAGAAACTGAATATCTTGATATTAACACAAAATACTGCAATAAGGACTAATTATATGAATTAATAATATGCAACAGAATAGTAAAAGAAATTTGTGTGGAGATAGAAATTAAACAGTAAATCACATAATAAGCGAATTAAAGCAAAACATCAAAAAAACTTGTCATCTATCATTCAATGACCGGGTTGGGAAGGTGATCAGCTGAGAATTGAGCAAGAGATTAGAGTTTGACCTTACTACCAAATGAGAATGAGACGCATAAAAATATCTGGGATTTTGAGATACTAACAGATCATCTAATCCCGACCAGAAGACCAGGCAGAGAGTTAATCAATAAGATAAAATTTGAGCTTGCAACTCAATGGATTTTACCGTTCCGGTAAGAAAATAAAAAGATAGACAAATACTTGGACCTTGCAAGAGAACCTGAAGAACATAAGGGACGTAGTGGGACCAAAAGCTTGGAAAAAGACAGGAGTAACTGAAAATCAGAGCAAGAATCGGGATCATTCAAACAACAGCATTGTTCGGCTACAGTACCTAGGAGAGTCCTGGAGACCTGTGGAGACTTACTGTCACTCAAACTCCTGTGAAAGAAAACCATTTAAAACGCTCGCATTGAATTAGATAATGATAATGCGAATACATTTTTGGTCAAATATTTAGTGATCAAGAATATCTTAATCTATGTTGAAAGTAAATGAAACAAAATATATTTTGTCATTCTTCTTGTGTGTCGAATATAAAATATGTTAAATACAGTAAATTCTTGGGTATTGGCACCTGCAACTAATAGTAGTTGTAATTTCTGTGGTGCATTCGTTTAAAAGATAAAATATTTTATCATCTACTGAGGAAGAATTCAGAGTTACAAAATTATAAGACATTTTCCAGGTCATCCGAAATTCCGGAATTCTCAAATTTTTCTGGTTCTTTCAAGTTGTCGCTTTCATTCCTCTCTTTCTCTCTCTCTCTCTCTCTCTCTCTTGTTGCACACCTTTCACTCCTTTATTCTGTCGTTCTTCCTCTCTATATATTAGTCTATCTTTATTTTCTTATATATATATATATATATATAAGCGAGGAAATAGAGTGATATATATATACATATATATATATATATATATCACTCTCTTTTTCCCAGCTTCTCTCTATCAATCTACCTACTTATTGGTATTTGTTTCTATATTTTTATTTCTTCTGATATTTTTCTTTCTCAATCTTCGTTTTTTCCTATTTCCTTAATTTGTATTCTTGATTTTTATTATTTCCTTATCACTCATCGTTTCATCATTCACTTGGTCTTTTCTTCTATATCCCTTTTTTATCTATTACTTCCTATTACTTTTAATAACCGTTCTCTTCTTGTTTCCTCCAATTTCTTTCATCAGCTTGTCTTTCCTTTTCTTTCGCAATCTTTTTCTTTTAACTCTTTTAATTTCTTTTATTGTCATTTTCTTTTTTTCTTTTTTTTTTTCTTTTTTCTTCCTAATTCTTCTTTTTATAGCATTCTGAATTCAATATTCATCCCCTACTTTAACTTTACGCAGCTCTGAACTTAGAAGATGCAAATAAAATGGGCAATGAGGAAATTGTAAAGAAATTAAGAAGTATTCTAGAAGGAAAAACCACCGAACTCTCATCTCTCTCTCTCAAACCGATAACAAAAATAACCACGAAAATCATCAGAGGACCCTTATTTTTCCTCTTTTCACTTTGTCGATAATTGGCCAAAACAAAGCTTTTCTTAAAAGACGTTGCTATTTGCAACATCCCTCGAGTAAAACAAGATAGTAGAGTCCCTCTGGTGTAGTAGCTTACGTACTGGACAGTGACATCGTAGTCATAATCATCATGTCGTGCCGTTGACCATCTCCCGCCACTAGTTTCTATCGTCCATCACTCCCGGGAAGCCTTCCATGCAACATCCTGTTGCACTACAGAGCTGTTGTAGATAAGTTCTAGCTAGTCGTCTAAACCTTACTCGTCCATGTGAAGGGGTCCACGGGAGTACATCACTTATGAGTTCGTCTGGTTCATCTAATGTGGATAGTTTTCGTGATGGGTTGTTGGTGGCCGTAGAGCTGCTGTTTTGTGGAATGTTGCCTCAACGACTTGTTCAATACAGCTTATAGCATTCTTGTGTAATTGCTGTCAAGCTTTTTCTCCATGCGCTTAGTCAGCGTCCATGTGGTGCATCCATATAACTGTATTGACACGACCAATGCTTGAAAAAAACACTGCGTTCTATTTTATCGGACAGGTCTGACTTCTGTATGACCGATAGCTTATCAATAGCTGTCCATGCCTCTGCTAGTTGCGTGTTGATGTCATTCTCAGTTGATGAGACGCTGCTTCCGAGCCAGGTGAATGTGTTCACCAGTTTCAAAGAACCACTATTTAGAGTGAAGTTTGTTTGTCTGTTATTTAATGGCATATCAACCCTCTCGGGTTATTTAATGTCAAATCCATCCTTTTTTAGAAGGACAGTAGTGGTACCATTTAACCCATAGATGGGAGGATATGGGGGCTCATACTTTTCCCCAGGGTATTTGTCTAAAAGTGAACGTAATAGCACGACCGGATTTTGAACTAGTGTACAACGATTCCGCAGTCCAACACTTTTAACCGTTACACTACGGGAACACCTCATTTACAGTGGAGTAAGCGAGTTTAGATTACAGTCATACTTAGCCTAGTCGACTTGGGTTGTATAATACACCGACTGGCACCTCTGACAAGGAGTAAGATCCCCAGACAATTGTCCTGTATATGACATTAAATCATTTGATGGTAAGGTTGTAACCTTGGAGATTTGGAGAATGTAGAGTACCTCTTCATTGCCATTGCTCCCAGGTCCACTCTGACTCGGAGTGGTAGCAACTGATAGTTTGTTTGATTTGACCCATAGATAGGACACTGTAAGTGAAAAGAAATGGCATGTAAAATTGTGACAGTTTTATGACCAAAGCAACTACTCAACGGAAAGACAACAACGGAAAAAATGAACCCAAGAAGAAAACAAAAATGTATTTCATTGTTATTTTGAGAGCGATTCGACGGAAAGAAAAGAGGGTACAGAAAAAGAATGATGAAAATTTGTATAAATGCCGCAAAATTTAATACAAGGAAAATATTTGCTGACCAAAATAGAATGATATTAAAGAATGGCTGGTTTTGAAATACAAGAAATATGTGGACAAATAAATAGTGAAGAATATCAACAATATCCGTGTTTGAAATAAGTACACTTAATATTAAATAGCAAGATCACTTAAGCCAATGAAAAATCAAATTTCTGTTAACCGAAACTCAACAGAAGCACGAACCACAAAACAAGTATTAACATAAGAAGAGAAAATGTATTTAGAATTAATAAAGAAAATCATGACTGAAAACATTACCATCTCTCAATCAGCTCATTGGAACAATGGGTAGGGTGTTCTCCAATGGTCCGGGAGACCGGGTTCACTCCCAGGTCGCGTCATACCAAAGAATTAAAAAATGGTACTTGATACCTCCTTGCTTAACACTCAGCAATATAAGGAACGTATCAAGGGTAAAGTGAAGCAAACCAGGGAAAGGAGTAGCGCCCTCCCCTATATCTCGGTATAGTAGCTATTGAAAAGGGAGCCTTCGGGTCACCCTCGACTACAGTCGCCAACTTTACTTACTTACCAACTCTAAGAAACCAAGATTGGAAAAATAATTACCGTATAAACCGAAATGGTCAACAAATTTCCACAACAGGCAAAATTACTGAACTAAATGAGCTAATTTATGCGGAAGAGAAACTAGTTTGAAATAAAATCGCTGTTACCCTGAAAAAAAAAAACGATGAAAAATACAAAACCTGGATAGGAAATTAGACTAGAAGGACAGGTAAAGTGTTAGAATTCGTTCGCAATGCTCGTTAGCAGTGAGTAAATGTTCGTTTGCGTAAAAAAGTAATGCTACGACTTGAGGCGAAATTATATGGATATTGGGATGTTCTATTGCTATCAAGTGGCAAAGTCCATTCTCTGGACGGTGATTGGTTGCTGGTCCAGTGAATGGGTATATTACCGTGTGTGTATACACTGGCTTGCTTAATGTTACAGGTTCAATATTGGGTTATCGTCCATTTTACTTTTTGTCTGCCAGCTGGGGCTGTTGAACCGGTAAGTGCTGTTATGATTGCTTATTCTGCACATTAGAGTAGTGACTTCTACATAAAAGAATTGTGGCAATAAGCAAAAATGCAAGGGAAGAAAAGCACACAAGGATATGTTGAGATGAAAAGACCAAAATAAAACAGTAGACAAATTTTAAAATGCAACTTGAAATAATTAATCAAATGATATTGGCGAAAAAAAGGCTTAAAAGAACCTGACATATGGTTTAACAATACAAAACAAGAAGAACATTCGAAAATAACGCCGCCCTATCGGTTGGGACGTCAGAATACACCGCCCAGGGGGTAAGACCTCCCTCTGTCCGACGAAGCCACCTGTTGGCTGTGGTCAGTAAACGGTGATGCTTAAGAACGGGATCCAGGTGATTAAGCAGTACTAGACCTGGTAACCGAGAGATCAAGTAACTTGCAACACACCACTTTGACCCTCACTAAGTTAGACGCGTGCACCGACATGACCGTGCCGATCATTCGAGTCAAGCCCAAGCATCTATATGTTTTTGCCGACTTTATTTTCCAGTCACTACCTACAGCAAGCACCCAGCCCTTATCTTTTTTGGTGTTAGAAGGCGGTGGCTGATAGTCAGTTCCGGTGAGAGAATTCAAACACTGCTAAATTCCACAGTAATTAGTAACATTTACTGGAAACCTGAATTTGGCAAATTCTCCAAACCCTTAAACTCAGTTCGAATTGACTGGTAGTGTATCCCCGTCTCAGCCAAGGCGAATGATTTCCTCCCTTTGGTACATTCCCAACACAAGTTAGACTCAGTTGTAGGTGGTAGAGCACAAGACCAGCGAAAAAATAAACATCACTTATGGTGTCTTCAAACAAAAACAAAAACAAAAAAATTATCAAAATCAGATTCGGAATGAGACAGAACACTTCGTGATTCATTGTCATTGAATCTTTAGAGGAGGCCTGCTTGGCTAAATTCTCCTCTTTCCTGATAGAAAAGATTATTACCATGAGAGCAACGTAAAAAAACTGAATTGAAACTAGCTGGTCGAGGTAAACAGCTGAAGGCAGGCTGAAAACATCCCTAAAATGAAGACCTTCTACATGACCAAATGCAAAGCATATCACCAGGAAAGATTGCACACATTTAAAGGAGTTGTCGGGAGTAGGGAGTTGGCTCTGGCTACAGCAGTGGCGATGACAGCAGCCCTGGGAAAACAGGGAGCGACAAAGATCAGAAGAATTACTATTAGAAAGGGCGCTGAGTAAATCCAGGCCAACATCTACATCCGGACATTTAACCAGCCCCATATTCCTAAGGAAGTGAAAATTGGGTATAACCGGGAGAGGGTTGAGTAATATATATTTCAGCACCCCTGAGGCACTTTAAATGTCAAAAATACGGACACCACTGAGATGCTTGCAGAGGAGGATAGACTTGAGCGAAAATGACACAGAGCACTAGGAGGATTATTGCTCAAATGAAATTAAATGTCCAAACAGCCGATAAGACCATCAGGCAAACTCGAGATCTAGTGACATCTATGAAAAAGAGAAAGATTTATTAGTGGTGAAGCACAAGAGATATGCGACCTTTTTGGGAGCTAAGAAAATATTAGGGTCCTATAAAATTAGAACACACGCTTCTGTTACACGGAGAGTGTATCCAATCAGACAAAGCAATCAAGACAACTAATACAGAACTCTGGGTGAGAAACTTATTCAATTGGAACCAAATGATTGGCCAAAGTTTCAGGAACACCCGAACAACCTACAATCAGCCGAAATTCAGCTCACAGAAACTCAACGAAAGAAAGTCCCAATAAATAAAGTGAAATATAATGAAATTATCAAAGGAAAAACACATACAAAATCTACCGCTCAAACACAAACCATTCCTCCTTAAAATAGAAAATTACCTACAAAAGAAAGCTTACATGGATAGCCAATCTATCCACCCACTTCTAAATTAGACAATCTTTGGAACAACTACATCTCAAATCCCGAATGAAACAATGAAGGTAAATTAGAATGTTCCCCACAATCCAAAATATATCATAGCCCATCATCATCTGGACGGGAACGACTAAAAATGTTGAACCTCCAAAACTAAATTACAGACCCCTCAACAACAAAAATAGATACCAAAAACAGATTTAGCTTTATAGAAAGAATAAACATCGAAGAGCCAAATTCCACCAAAAACAAATAGAAAAATATAATAACTCCAATTGAACATAATTAACTCCACCAATCTAACTAAAACTCGTACCTCAACTCTTAGGCAATGGAACTGCAGAGAAATCCAAGCCAATTACCAAGAATTATATTTTTGACCGACCATAACCCCAAAATAGTCTGCCTCAAAGAAACAAATTCTATTTACTTGAAACAGTATAAGCAACATTAAGAAAGACGCACACCGAGCCTCTGGAAGTGTCTTAATCCTGATTAGGAAAGACATACCTCAACATCAAATTAACATTGACACCAAACTCCAAGTGATCGCTGTCAAAGCAAATCTATACAAGCCAATAAATATCTGCTCTATTTAGATCCCACCACACAACTCCAAAACGAAATCAAAATAAACAACCAAATAGAACCGATACCTAAACCCCATTTATTACTGGGTGACCCAAACAGTCTTAGCACTGTATAGGGGTGCCAGAAAACGAACAAAAAAAGGTAAAGATTTTGAGAAAGTGGTCAATACTAATAACCCCTGCATTCTAAACAAATCAAATACCTACCTCAACTTATTCACAGGCTTCTACTCAGCCATTGATTTAACCTTATGCGATCCCATAAGCTACATGAACTATGAATGGAAAGTCTATAATGATTTCTACGGCAGCGACCACTTCCCTATCATGTTGAAAAGTTCATAACTTCTCCGAGAGGATAGACTTCCTCATTGGAAAATAAATAAAGCAAACTGGGAAGTTTTTTAAAACTCACGGCAAACAGAAGCTGTTACAAGACCCAAATATTATAGACCAAACTCAATTGCAAAAAACAAACACACCCTGGTTTTAATTTGACTGCCTTAAGAAAAATTAATAAATGACCCACTACCATAGATCTAAACTCCTTCACACTCATCAGGAAAAAAATACAAAAAATCATAAAGGAAGTCAAGAATAAGGTTGGCAATATTATGTCCACCAGCTTGGCTCATCTACCTAAACAAATATTATCTGGAGGATAATTAGGAAAATATCCAGAAAAAAAACATCCAAACGCTCTCAAATGCGTCACGAAAAACAAAACAGCATAAACTACTACGAAATACATAGCAGATACACTAGCTGAAACCTTTTCAGCAAATTCACTTCTCAACAATTTCAATCGACAATTCCTGACCAACAAAACTAACACTGGGAAACATAAACACAATTTCAAGTTTAATAATACTAAAAATTATAATAAACTTTTTCCACCAGCAGAACTAATAAATAGCTATCCAAAAATCACTGGACAACGTTTTGAAAATATTCAATGACATTAGAATGAATGGTAGATTCCCTGAATCATGGAAAATCGCAACTATCATCCTAATACCCAAGCCAGGGAAAGAGCTAACAACCCCCCAGGAACACTAACAAGCAGCCTCTGAAAAACCATAGAGCTTGTGGTAAATAAAAAGTTGGTTTGGTTTATAAAATCCAACAACCTTATCACCAATTCCCAATGCAGATTCAGAAAGCAAAAATCCACCATGGATCATGTGGTCAAATTTGAAACCCCCATAAGAGAGGGAAACATCTAAAAACAACATCTTATAGCAGTCTTCTTCGATCTACACAAGGCTGACGAGACTACCAGGAAATGCGGCTTACTGAAAGACCTATATAGCCTGGGGCAGCGAGTTTTCTCTCGGACAGGAAATTCCAACTTTAAGTAGGATTAACCTTTTCTAACTTCCATAAGCAGGAAGAGGGAGTCCTTCAAGAGAGTATTTGGTCAGTGACCCGATTCAATCTGAAAATTAAGAACATTACAAAGTGCCTCAATCCTGGAATTGATGATTACTTATATGTTAATAAATTCTGTATAATTTCTAGATCAAAATACATGCTCACAGCAGCGTGTCAACTGCAACAATGCATCCAGAAAACCAGTCAATGGGAAAATACAAACGGTTTCATGAACACCAAATGTAAAACTCCATGCATGTATTTTTGTCACTTGAAAAAATGCACAATGACCCAACACTTAAGATTAACGGAACATAAGTTCCTGTTACCGATCAATTTAAATTTCTGGGCATTGTCTTTGATAAAAAAATGACATTCATCTCCTACTTTCAGTACCTGAAAGACAAATGCCATAAAACTCTAAATTTCATTCATATAGTAACCTATACAACCTGGAGCACTTACCAGCCAATTCTCCTGAAACTCTACAGAACATTTATCCGATCTAAGATTGATTACAGCTGTTTTGTGTGTGGATCCACCAGGTCACCGTACAAAAACCTCTTTACATAATATACTACGACAGTCTGAGACTCGTCCAGAGTGCCTTCAGAACATCACCAGTGGAGAGCCAATACACTGCAGCTCATTAACCATGTTTTACCTCAGATTCCAAAAATTAGACCTCCAGTATTAAAATAAATCTTCTTCCTGCTAATCCGGCTCATAACTGCATGTTCAACCTGAAAAATGAACCCGTCTTTCAGCAAAAAAGTAAAGGCAATAAAACCTTTTGGCCTCTTTATGAAAACTATAATGAAAGAAGCAGAACTCTCACCTTCAAATATTCATTATTCCATATAACTCAGCTCTGGCTACTGACTTGGTGAAATGTCCTCTTCCTTGCAAGAGAACCTGATCACACTTGACAGGGGCACAGATGATAATCGACCTATGGGTCTTATATAGCCACAATATACTATCAAAAATCCAAATCACCGTGGAACTCAGATAACAGATCTATGTGTTATGATTAGCGGGTACTCCCCAGAGAGTCAACATGGGGTACCTGATGGACATCTTGTGAATATTAGCTATTCTTATTTGAAGTACTCAAAGACAAAATCAAAAATTCATCTGAGAGGCACTAAAGAAAAAATAAACTAGGGAAGACAACGAAAATACAATCCACTGTTATTCAAAAAAGCAATTCTTCAAACAGGATATAGGAAACAGATTATAGATATCTAAAGAGAATCCGTTAAATATAATGCAACAAGTCAAAGATTGCCGACCAAGCTAGGATAATTTTAAAGAAAGATTAGTTTTCTGGTCTTGATATACTAGAAATATGTGGACAGATCCGCCGTGAAAAATATACTCAAAGAGATACCCCTACACGAATTGAAACATAGAATATTGAAAACTGAACCATCACAGGACCCAGCACCACGAAAAGTACAATTAATTACAAAAAGCATAAGCGAAAAAAAGACTACATTACCATCCCTAAGGAAGCAAGACTGAAAAAAGTCAAAGTAGAAGCTGAAATAAAGAACTTATTGAAACATATCCCAACAGAAAACATCACCGAACTAAACGAATTAATTCATACAAAAGCAAAATTTTTCAGTGATGAAATAGTTATTCTCGCCTAAAGAATCTAAGCAGAAATACAAAACCTAGGAAAAATAATGCGAAAAGGACAAATAAAGAAACGAATCTACTTAGGGAGAAAAACGCAACGGAAGGAAAAGACAAAACACACAGGGATACAACGGATGGAAAAAATAAATCTGCGGACACAACTGAAGGAAAAGACAAAAAAACATACAGGGACACAACAGAAGAAAAAGCCAGAAAAACACAAAGAGACACAACTGATGGAAAAGATAAAAAATAAATCTGCGGACACAACTGAAGGAAAAGACAAAAAAAAAAAAACAAGGACACAACGGAAGAAAAAGATTTAAAAACACACATGAACACAACGGAAGGAAGAGACAAAAAGAAACAGAGCCACAACGAAAGGAAAAGACAAAAAAAAACATCTGCGGACAAATCTGATGATACAACTGGAAGAAATGATTGGAAAGATATTAACGAAAGAAAGAAGACTTAAAAGATACCGGGACAGAGTCGAGCAATACAAACAAAACAGGACATTCCAAAATAACGAAAGAAAATTCGA
Source organism: Sepioteuthis lessoniana (assembly GCA_963585895.1). Lineage (NCBI taxonomy): Eukaryota > Metazoa > Mollusca > Cephalopoda > Myopsida > Loliginidae > Sepioteuthis > Sepioteuthis lessoniana. Next base: position 73,070,690 of record OY757907.1, read on the forward strand.
CAAAGACTGTGAAGAGTGCACAAGGGCAAATCAATAACCGGAAGCAAAAGAAGCAAAAAAAATGGAATAAAATATCGAAACGGAAAGTACATAGCAGAAAGCTGCATTTACATAAGAAAGAATTTGAAGAATTTGAAGGCCTCGAGACTGACGTATACCTGGACTTGCTGAGAGCATTACTCAAAAAATACCGAATTGGAAAACACGAGGTCATGTGGGCATATATAGTTTCTGGTTTTAAAAATTCACGCCCATCCTCGACAGATTGACTCTACAACTGAGTAAAGGCCTAAAAGAAACATACTTGTTTCTTGTAGGCATTTACTCTGTTGTAGAGCCATTTTGTCCAGGATAGGCATAGATGGCGAAGGGGGAAAATAACCTGATCCAGAAGGAGCTTTAAAAAAGAGACCATCCCCATCAACTATAGACTGATAACGTTTTTACCTCTGATGTTGAAGATTCTAACCGCACAAATAAACAAAGAAATCCATTACTCGCTTGAATGCAGCAGACTATTTCTTGAGGAACAAAGAGGATACCACAAAGGAACAAGAAGGAGAGATAAATAACTATATACAGATTAGAACATTCTCAAAGAAGCCAAACCAAAGCGGAAAATTTTAGCCATGGCATCGATTGACTTCAAAAAAGACCTATGATATGGTCTGGCAAACTTGAATTATAAGTAAGTAAAGTTGGCGACCATAGTCGAGGGTGACCGATAGCTACTACACCAAGGTGTAGGGGAGGGCGCTACTCCTTCAGTGTGAGAAAATGTACAAATTATTTGACAAAGTCATAAACTTAATCACAAATGCCATGGGAAACTGGAAAGTTGAATTAACAACAGGAAAACAAACTCTAGCAGAAATAAAAAATCTAAAGAGGCATCTTTAGGGAAATTCATTCTCACTATTGTAATTCATAATAACAATGACGCTACTCAACTACGTATTTAGGAAGTGCACAGAGGTTTATAAATATAGAAATTCACAAGAAAAAATTAACCACTTCATGTATATTGGTAATAAAGAGGTATTTACAAAAAATAAAAATGAGCTGGAGATTTGGTAAAGCAATAAGAATATATAATCATGGTATAGGAATGGAATGTGGTATTGAAAATGTGCCATGCTAATGATTAAAAGTGGATTTGGTTTGGTTTTGTTTGGTTGGGTTTTATGGCATATCGGTATTTAATGCCAAATCTTGAATATACACATATGTTAAATATATAATTTACTTGTAAACACATTTTGTAGATAACATTTTTAAACAAGACTGGGCTCTTTTTTGCACACATTCAAATGGTTTTAATTATTGCTTTGTAACAGTCACAACTTAACATCAGTCATTTGTTTGCACACATAGTTTGTTCTATTTGTCCCATAGATAGGCCCCTATCAAGTGCTACTTCTCCGAGACAGAACGGAACGGGGAGTAATGGCAATGAATAGGGACACCACATTCCCCAAATTTCCAAGGCTGGATCCTCACCATCAAATGGTTTAATTTCATGTCTACAACACTCGTTGGGAAAGTCTCATCCCTCTGTAGAAATGCAGTCGATGTATTCTACAGCCCCAGCCGACAAGGCATCGATAAAAAAGTGAGAAAAAAGCGCTAATAGAAAAAAAATAGAAAAAAGCGTTATAAGAACAAGGGAAGTACACAGACAAGTGCACTAAAGGACAAGAAAGTCTTATATCTGAAAGATGTGTCATTAACAGTCCATACGTGTTAAAAAAAGGAAGGCAGAAGACTCGTTAGTATGGAGAATTGCGTCGACGCAACACAAGAATTTGAAGATAACATTAAAAAGAGTAAAGAAAGACGAATTATAACAAGTTATATGAATATTTCAAGCAACAAACTGGTGGTTTGGAACATATAAAGACCTGGTTATGACTAAGTAAGAGAAACCTTATGACAGAAAGTGAATCTCTTTTTATAGCAGCTAAAAAAAAAACACCATAAAATCAATTACGTTTAAGCGAAACTTGATAATACGTAACAGAATGGCAAGTTGAGGTTAAGTGGAGAAATAGATGAAACATTAAAATGAATGAAACAAACTAGCAAGAAAGATAAGGTTTCGTTTCTTTTTTAATGACATATCGACCTTCGAGGGTTATTTAATGTCTAGATGGTTGATGGGTTTTATGGCATATCAACTCTTGTAGGTTATTTTACGTCAAATCCATTTTTATGTAAATAATCAGTTCTATTTCAAACAATTCAGTTTAGCATGAGTATATAATTTAATTGTCAAAAACATATCTATTTCAAATTATTCAGTTTATTCAAATAGTTATATATGACAATTAGGTTTATGTAAGTACAGTTTCAATGTCAAAAACAGTTCAATTTCAAACAATTCAGTTTAGAATAAGCACGCAGTTTAAATGCAAGTACAGTTTAATTGCGAAAAATATTTCTATTTCTAGCTATCCAGTTTATTCAAACAGTTCTAATCCAGCTAATTCAGTTTAGTATAAGCACAGATTTTGTTTACACACAGTTAAATATCAAAACAGTTCTATGTTATACAATTCAGATTAGTGTAAATACAGTTTCAATGTCAAAAAACAGTTCAATTTCAAATAATCCAGTTTAGCATAAGCACGCCGTTTAAATGTAAGTACGGTTTAATTGTCAAAAACATTTCTATATCAAGCTATTCAGTTTAATCAAACAATTCAGTTTAGCATAAAGATGCCGTTAGATCTATTTAACCCATAGATAGGACCCTATCAGGTGCTACCACGCCGGGCTAGAGTGGACCTGGGACCAATGACAATGAAGGGGTGCTCCGTATTCCCCAAAGCCCCAGCATTACTGAAACCTCACCATCAGATTGTTTAGTGTCATAAACAGGACACTCATTGGAGAGGGATCTTACCCCTCTGCAAAGGTGTAATCGGTGTATTCTACAGCCCAAGCCGACTGGGCAATATTTAATGTCTAAGCTATTCTTTTAAAAGAACAACAGAGATACTAATTAACCCATTGCTGAAGGAATAAGAGGGTTCCTATCTTTCCCAGGTTCTGCATTTTAACTTTAAGCCACGGTGTCTTATCTACAGCATAAAAGTAATTCAAAACTTGGCATGTCTTAATAGGAAAAGGGGTGCACTGGGATTTACGCAAGAAACTAAAACTACGGGCCACAGAGTGAAAATAAGAGAAAGCGAAAACAGACAAATACTTAGAACTTGCTAGAGAACTAAGAAAGCAGTTAGACATGAGCGTGACTGTGATACTAATTGTGGCTGGTGCACTTGGAACTGTCCCCAAAAGGCTGAAAAAGTACTGGATGAACTGGAAATCAGAGGAAAACTAGAGACCATCTAGACCACAGCATAGTTAAAATTGGTTAAAATACTGAGACAATTTCTGAAGACCTGAGGAAACTTGTGATCACTCACAGCCTCCAGAAAAGGACTGCTTGCAACCGATGATATGAAAAACTCATAAGGAGTAAAATAATAATAATTTCTAAATGTGTAAGTCATATTTTCAGTGTTCTCTTACACTGATGAGATTCATCTCGGGTTGATCACTTGCAATCCTAGCAGCAATATGCCCCCAACCTCTTTATACAAAACCAACCAGTCGATTTTCTTCAGACTCCATGATTATCCTTTTATTTTCTTCCCTATGCAAATCCTGTTAAACTAATTCTCACCAAGGTCCTGAAAAGTGGACGCCCTAAATATTCGCTACAGTCCATTTCCATTTGTTCGTGTAAGGCTAACCAGCATCTGGTATTCAGCAAGCTTCTTCTCGTGTGGTTCCTGATACAAATTAAGTGTTATCAGTACAATACAGACATTATCACTGAGAATTTTCTTAAATGTGGAATTTTCGATGAGAGAGTTAATCTAGGCCAACGGAACGTATTTTATACTATTTTATCTTTGCTGTTGTGCTAGAAAGGATGATATATTTCATTTTATTTCTCGAAAATATGGCTTCATATTCTTTTCTCATTATCATTTTCTTCTCAATGTTATTTTGGTAATTCTTTTTTTTTTCTTAGTCATCTACTCCTTCCTATCATTTCCTTCTAAATCTATTTTATTTTCATAATTCTCTTTTTCTTCTTTCCTATTCTCTTCTTCTTCTTCTTCTTCTTCTTCTTCTTCTTCTTCTTCTTCTTCTTCTTCTTCTTCTTCATTATAATCCTCAATTCCTTCCTATTCTTTCTTTCTCACACTTCTTTATAATCCTCTCTCTTTTTTCTTTTTCACCTTCGTAATCCTCAACTTCTTTCTGTCATTTTCTTTTTTTCTTCTCAATCCTCTTTTTCTTAACAATTTTCTCCATTTTACCTCTTTATTTTCTACTTCTTGTCTTTTTTTTCCTTCTGCTTAACCCAATTTTAGTCTGTGTTATCTCTTTTCAATTCAACAGTTTATCTGTGTTGTAGTTGCCTCTACACCGCATTCAACTTTTACCTCATTTTTCCTTTTCACTTAACAGATTTACTTCGGGAGAAGATTTCTTCAAAGACATCTTGGATATTTAGTTAATAACCAAAGATTTGACCATGTTCTCTCGGTACAGTTAAAAATATTTTTGTTATCAAAATTATATAGGATTTATAGGAAGATTTTAAAGGAATTTAGAAATTAATCAAGTCAAAATAATAGGCGTGTGTAAAGGTTTCCGGCAAAAAAAAAACAGCTTAAATTATGTCTTTGCTGAGAACGTTGAGGCACACCTCATGATGACTAGATAAACGTTTGTTCCATAACAAATTGTTCCATGGCTTTTTCACGGGGTGTAGTGATTAAAGATCTAGGCTTAGTTGGTTAGCCACAACACAACGGGGGTTCTCCTTTGCAAATCGTGAACAAAAAAAAACAAAAAAAAACCACATGTATACACATTTCTAATCATTGAATATATAGGGATCTCCTTTATTCCCAGTTTGACATGATGAGGTTTTACTTACTCTTGGTCACCATCGGAAATATACAGGGTGTCTCAAAATTGATGCAACCAATTAATATGATAATAATTTCGTACTAAGACAAGCGTAATGGCGGTCATTTGGAACACATCCTGTAAATAATGAATCCTTTAAGCTAGACATCAAATCAATGTTGTTTTTTTAATTGTTATTATATCAGCTTCCAGGACATTCAATCTTTTTTTTAGTTTCTTGTCTCAGTTTTAAATCATTATCATATTAATGGGTTGCATCTATTTTGAGACTGCTCTGGATGATTTTGTCTCCGAATAAGTGATGACGCAAAATATCTTCCCCTCTCTTGTCCAAGGCATTGTGATCGAGGGTTTAATAGTTGTTATAATATACTATTTTCGAATCTGAAACAAAAAAAGAACCCAACATTATTAGTAGAAGAGTTTTTAGCAGTCACATGGGTCCCATATATATATTGAGACACCTTATATAATTCATCAGTTTCACCGGAGATTATTGATGTTGGCGATTTGGCACAGATGGGGATAT